>LPNX010594337.1:249065-368335 GCA_001517045.1 Pseudotsuga menziesii | reverse complement strand
CTCCTCATTAGGGACTTACTGAAGCAAGGTATTATTCGCCCAAGCACAAGTTCCTTTTCTTCACCAGTTCTTCTTGTCCACAAAAAATATGGGTCATGGTACCTCTGCATTGAATTCCGAGCACTTAATCACCTCACCATCAAGGATAAGTTTCCAATTCCTGTTGTTGATGAGCTTCTTGATGAGCTTCATGGTGCTCAATTTTTCTCCAAGTTGGATCTTCGCTCTAGGTATCATCAAATTTGGGTTCATGAGGATGATATCCCTAAAACAGCTTTCCGCACACATGATGGCCACTATGAGTTTTTGGTCATGCCCTTTGGTCTCACTAATGCTCCTTCCACATTCCAGGCCTTGATGAATAAAATATTCCGACCCTATATGCGGAAATTCATTCTGGTATTTTTTGATGATATCCTCATCTATAGTAAAACATGGGCTGAACATCTCCAGCATCTGGCTCTTGTAATGCAACTTTTCTCTGATCATCATCTCCATGCCAAAAAGTCTAAATGTGTTTTTGGCCAAAAGGAAGTTGAGTATCTCGGGCACATTATCTCAGCACAAGGGGTTCGTGTGGATCCTGCCAAAATCACTGCCATGAACAATTGGACGCCTCCTAAGACACTCAAGAGCCTTCGTGGTTTTTTGGGGTTGACTGGCTACTACCGCAAGTTTGTCAAGGATTATGGGAAGATTGCAGCTCCATTAACTGCTCTGTTGAAAAAGGATGCTTTTACATGGACACATGTTACTGAGTGTGCATTTGACAAGCTGAAACAAGCTATGTGTACTAAACCTGTTCTAGCTATGCCCGATTTTTCCAAGCCCTTCACTATTGAGAGTGATGCTTGCGGCAATGGACTTGGTGTTGTTCTCCTTCAAGATGAACACCCCATTGCGTTCACCAGCAAAGCCCTTTCCGGTAAGAATTTAGCTGCCTCTACATATGAGAAGGAAATGATGGCTATTTTGCATGCAGTACAAAAGTGGCGACCCTACCTCTTAGGGAATCATTTCTGCATCAAGACTGATCACCAGAGTCTGAAATATTTCCTAGAACAGCATGTATCCTCCCTAGAATAATAGAAATGGGTTAGCAAACTCATGGGTTATGACTATGAGATCACTTATAAGAAGGGTAAGGACAATATTGTGGCGGATGCCCTTTCTCGCACATTTGATGACCAAGGTTCTCTTTCTGCTATTTCTATGCCTGTTCCAAATTGGTTGCAATCGGTTCAACAGGGTTATGTCAATGAATCTTCATTATCTCAAATCATCCAACGCTTGAACAACAACCCTTCTGCTGTCCCACATTACTCTTGGGATGGTGCTTCACTGAGATACAAGGGTCATCTGGTGCTTCCCCAGAACACAGCTCTTCAACAAGCTATCTTCTATGAACTCCGTGCTTCTCCGTCAGTTGGGCACTCTGGTTTTCTCAAAATGTATGAACGAGCACGGCGCAACTTCTTTTGGTAGGGCATGAAAAGTACAATTCAACAGATGGTGGTTGAATGTGATACCTGCCAGCACAATAAGGGTGAAACAACACCCCTTCCGGGATTGCTCGAACCCTTGCCCATACCTCCCCGGATATGGACAGATATTTCTATGGATTTCATTGAAGGGCTCCCTAAATCTGGAGGGAAGACTGTGATTTTGGTTGTGGTTGATTGCCTCTCCAAATATAGTCATTTTTGTGCTCTCATCCATCCCTATACAGCCTCCTCCGTTGCTCAAATTTTCTTGGACCAGATCTTTCGTCTTCATGGAATGCCTTCTTCCATTGTCTCGGATCGTGATGCGACTTTCACCAGTCATTTTTGGACAGAACTCTTTCACCACACTGGCACCAAACTAAAGATGAGTTCAGGTTATCACCCACAAACGGATGGTCAGACTGAAATTATCAATAAATGCTTGGAAACTTATCTTCGTTGCTTCTCCTCTGAGCAACAACATCAGTGGGCAAAGTGGCTGCCTCTCGCTGAATGGTGGTACAATACCTCTTACCACACTGCCTATAAAATGACTCCATATGAAGCAGTTTATGGTCAGGAACTGCCAGTTCTTCTTCCTTACACCCCCAGCAGTTCTCCAGTTCAGGCAGTTGACGCGGTCCTTCGAAACCGCGATGAGGTTCTTCGCATTTTGCGCGAAAATCTTCACATGGCAAGAAATCGCATGAAGCAACAAGCTGATTAGCACCGTTTTGAGCGCACTTTTGAAGTCGGTGATATGGTTTTTCTTCGTCTCCAGCCTTACAAGAAATCCTCACTAAAACTCAAAGGGCGTCATAAGCTCACTCCAAAGTTCTATGGGCCATATAGGATTCTTCAGAAGATTGGGTCTGTTGCTTATAAATTGGAACTTCCGCCTTCTTCCCGCATTCATCCAGTATTTCATGTCTCTTGTCTGAAGAAAGTTCTTGGCACCAACATCAAAGGCCAAACTATTTTACCAGAACTGGATAATGAAGGATCCATCTTTTTGGAGCCGGAGGCTGTCCTCAATAAGCGCACTCGTCAGCTTCGCTCTCGCTCTATCACAGAGGTCTTACTTCAATGGCATGGAATGCAGCTCGAGGATGCTACATGGGAACCACTCCTTCAGATTCAGCGACAATTTCCACATCTAAAGCTTTGAGGACAAAGCTTTTTCTCTGGGGGATGGGATGTTAGGAACCCATGTCAATCCTTCTCTTTACCGTGTTAGTATATTGTTGTTGGACACATATGCTTTGTAAGTCGTCCCATAGTAATTGTTGATCCATAGTTTGTGTTATTGTTGTTGGGCGCATATGCTTTGTAAGCCGCCTATAGTATTTGTTGATCCATAGTTTATATTGTCCCATGGTTTTGACCCATAGTATTGGCGCCTATTTTTAGTATATAAGTGTGTGTTGAGGCCAAGGAAGGCACCGTGAAGTTATTTTGTATTGAGCTTGCTCACAGGAGGTTTCCCCCTCGAAGTGGCCTGCGATTAATATAAAAGTGATTTTGAGTTCTGCTGCTATATCGTGTATTTTGATTAATTATTTGCTGCAGGGTCCTCACAGAATGACTATGCCACGATAGGAAAATAGAACAAGGTTTTTTTCAGTTATGTATGAACCCGTGAGGGTTTTACATTTTAATTGAGTTTACGGTGGATAACATTTACAACCCTGGGTTTGTAGCTGTGGGGATTTTACTCTGCAGTACAAGTTTTGATTGGAAAACAAGAGTCATGAGGCCTCTTTTAGAATATAATTATTGTCACCAATATCTAAAAACAACCCTCTAAACTAAGCCCTAAAAAACCCTAAAAACAACCCTCTAAACTAAGCCCTAACCTTTCATAATCCTCACGACCTCCCTCATTATGATTTCCCTATTTTGGGCAGCATTATTACAAGATGTAGCAACCCTTTTGTTGCTCTTTGAGTTCTTCTCAGATGTCTGCAAAACAATTTTGAGGTCTTACAATAATATGGTGAACTAGGTTCCAATGCGGTTGCTTTCAAAGATGACGAAGCTCAACTCCATTTTTAAGCATTGCTTGTCTGCCTATTTCATCATATGTAAATGTATTCGTATGGATTAAGAAAGGTCTTGATATTTTCGTTTATCAACATCACAGACAGTTATATAACTTATGAATATAGCAGAAAGGTTTTGTTTAGTTCCACCTACAATTCCATTATGCATGATATTATTATTATGCTATGCAATTCCATTTTTTTTAGTTCCACGTGCAATTCCATTATGTTATGCTCTCCCTAAAGACAGTTATGTTAAACCTCCTCAAATTTTGAATGGCTTATTGCTCATAATAACCACAAACCACTATATATACGTCGATAGTAGAAACTCCGATATACAATGTAGAAAAACCAAGACATGCTCATGCTAAACAACTTAATTCGCTAGAATATTATTTTCTTTTAGGATTAGTTTGATCAAAAAAATTTGGTTTAATAAGAAAACCCGTATTGCTATGTACTTCTACATTTTTTCATTATGGATGTTGACCATAAGCAGGGGCCCCCGTGTTGACATATCACCAATTGATATCTCATATTATTCTTCATGCATGAAAACCCTTCTCTCGAGACCTGTTCATTTTAGGATACATTTGTGATACCCAAAATATAGATTTTTGAGGACCTTTTACCATGGCATCTTTTAGAATCCATGTATGTCAAACTCATGCCACAAGTTGAGGCAAGCTTTCTTCCTATACAAAAATTATAATAACAACAAACATGCCAGGAGGGGTGGCAATACAAATGACCAATATTCTAAATCTGCATCTAACTGAGTTAGTTAAGATGTATTACAAGGACCTCCTGAACTTGAACATTATAACAACAGCAAACATACCAGGAGGGCTGGCATTTAAAGTGACCAATATTCTGAATCTACATCTAACTGAGTTAGTTAAGATGTATTACAAGGACCTCCAACTAGATGTCTTTTAATTATGCATGTTTCATGTTGCTTACATAATTCTAAAATTCTTGATGTTCAACATACATGGGGCTTGGTGATCCTTGAAGATTTTCTTGCCGAATTCCTCTTAACTGATTTATCTTAGGCGATGTAACCTCAACTAGTGGGGTGCAATCAACACTAGGTGAACCTCCTGCTGGACTAGTTGAGCTCATACTTGCCTCACTATCACGGTTATTCATGGCAAGCAATGGCCTACCACTAGTTTTTTACTAGGAGATTTAGATTTGAATAGCATTGGAGTAGCAACACTATTATCCATGTCATGTTCTCGTCTTGGCATAGCATTAATGGTGTTGTAAAATTATTCATACATAAGAGTTTGCAATCTCTTCAATTCTAATGCATGTTAAATGTAAAAGAACGTTTTAAAATTTATAGTTGTAGATTATCAGTTCAATTTCTTTGATAAAGAATCACTAGAACACATAAAAGCTTACAGCAAAAATCTTGATACCTTTTCATCCAAGAAGGCTTTAATCTTATATTTTATCACCTTATCGTATTCATCATATTGTGTTAAAGTCATATTGGAAGGTGAAGTCATCTGCCTCTTTTTCAGCTATATCATGATGACCAATTGGCTCTAGAAAGTCATAATTAGCTTCTTTTGATGCCATGCCAACCCCACATATTGATCATCGCAAGAGTACTACTATTGAAATTACTCTGCACCGCTCACAAGATTAAGGTAAGTTCCATGAGAATTTGGCCATTCCCCACTTTATCACTTCTTTTTTTACGTTAATGTTTAAGTCCGGTAATGCTTGATTAAATTTTCCATATTGTAGTTCATCTTATAGTACCCTCACAAGATACTGTAAGAAATTAATTAACCTTGCTTTAATTTACTCCCTTCTAGCCATGTCATTTGATTTAGTCAAAAATTTCATATGTATGAAATGTTTATTAGTTAAATAAACGTAATTAATCCATCAAAGTTGAGCCTTGTTGATGAGTTAACTCAACATCTAGACACATTTTAATAAACTTATTCCAATCCTGTAATACAAATTGTGACAATAGAATCATAAACTAAAACAACATTAATACCATACTAACAAACATCAATAAATTATGTTGTTCATGTCCACATATAAGACAACTCTAAGGCCTTAAAGACGTAATGAAAAACACAAATATTGACACTGAGCCTGCCAAGAATAACAAAACTAGAACCAACCTTTGTAAGGAAATATCCTCTGATAGAGTCAAGTCTTACTAAACAATTCAAATCCTCCATATTTGTGTTATTCCATATACCCATGCTCATATTTGGCTCCCAAATAGATTTCAAATCTCCCTCCTTTTCCAAGAATTCTCCTTCAAGAGATGAATACCTGACACTACCAAGATTTGGCATATCTTGCATGCCACTCTCCATACTTGGTATAGTACTAATCAGACAGTTGCATTTCAAAAAATCAGATATGCGTGATTTTTTAATTCATGAGTATGGATGTTGAGCAGCTTAAAATTACCAATCCATTACAAAAGGCACATATTAAAAGGTCTATTAAAGACTTTGAAGGTTTAATGAATATGCCACCCATTACTTCCTGTTTATAGAAAAGAACAAAATGAAAAAAAAATAAAACAGCATTATGTTACTGATTACAGAGTCTTGATAACATCAAGAATGATGTAGGCTACACAGAGCTAGGAGCTAACTCTAACATGTTGGATTTTCTGGCCTATGATGCGTGAGGAAACCAAAGTTATCTAAATCGAACTCAAAACAAACTTGCTGAGAACTTTGTCTATGAGTGGACTCGCTACAGCCTTTGACTTGGTGTCAACTCGGCAAAATTAAAAAGTACATAAAATATTAAAAATACAAGACAACCTATATATATATATCAAGTTGTGTGTTATAATTATTGTGGGAAATTGAGCACTAGAAGTTACTATTTCCAACAAGTTTTAAGTTATGTTTGGAAAAGACAGCTACAGGTTTACGAGAAAGGAAAACTATTAGGCATGTGCTGCTCTAATATAATGACATTTGGAGATACATAATAGGTCACCTTTTCGTTTTGCTTCAACCGTCAACTAGAGAAACTTAGTTTTTATCAAAGATGGGAATCACTAATAGGTTCTATTTCACAATAGTATATTGAAGACATCATCTTGGTTCTAGAAGGAATTTTTATCGTTGTTTTTTTCTATCAAGGATATTGCGAAGTCCTTATTATCAAATTGTTTGGGTCTTGCAATTTTTTGAATTATTTTATGTGACATTTTGTCTTTTTCCATTTAGATTTGACTGATGTTGAAATTAGTTGATTTTACTCACATTAGCAGTCACACCATTTTGAATTGTACTAGATTCTAGAGACACCTTCCAAATAATTTTCAGGTTAGGTTGTAAAGTGAGTTTTAAAATTCTATCTGGTAAAACTCATAGAGGTTACTAAGAAATGCATATTACATATAGAATGCATTATTTGGGTTTTATGTGCATTCAAGACAATACTCATATGGTTTTGATGTGCATCTCTACAAAACATATATGGTTTCGACATTAGAAGCAGCAATGTTTGGTTGTATACTTGTCGTTAAACATTAGTTTGAACCAAACAAAGCTATGGGCTGAAAATCCTATTAAACTCGGGATTTCTCCAAAAGTTGAGATTTATGAGCACAAAGCACTGTTAAACATTCTTGAAGAAGAAAATCTTATGTAGGTGTAGAAGTGCAGTCCTATTATTGGCTATTTATACTATATAGTATAGACACCTTCCATACCATTTTAATGTTAGGTTGTAAAGTGAATTTTAAAATTTCATCTGGTGAAACTCATAGAACTTATTTAGCTATGCAGAATACATATAAGATCCATTCTTTGAGTTTTATGTTCCTTCAAAACTGAAACTCATAGAGGTTACTTTAACTTCACATTTATATTGATGAGAAATTGTTGAGTTGAGATGCTATCACGCAACTCAAACTGTTTAAGTTCACATTTCCAAGACATTTTTTTAATCATAGGTCTACTAGATTTCCTGAGGGTTTCCTTTTGTATAGTTTCTCCTATGATCATTATTTTCTGCTGAAAAATAATAGATCAAGCAGAACAGCTCGTCTTAACTCATAGCTTCCTGAGATGCATATTTGAGAAAATGGAAGTAATAGGTAGCCAATCAATGCACTTATGACATTTTGTTCCATGGTTTCTCATTCATTGAGTAAATATTGGATGAAATGTCTTTAGTCATAACTTGTTCTTATGGATATTTAAGATAATGGCTAGTATAGGAAACCAATAAATGTACTTATGAAATTTTTGTACCATAGACTCATTTATTAATTAAATGCTTTTCCTTAAGAGAATTGCCCATGGATGATAACAACCTTTTTTCCCCTGATTTTGAAACATTTGTGATGTGAGAAGTGATGACTATAACTATCAAAGGAGAAAAGACAGTGGTTTAAGGTTCAATCGTGCTTTTGTGTTATTTGAGAACATAAACCGTCTATCATTTAATATCAATATGTTTAATGTTGAATTTGATTGAAATTATATCTTAACATGTGATTGAAAATGGAATATTCTTTTGTTAGACTCTTTATCTTTTAATTATTATTTTTTGCAATTAATCAAAGGCATTATTCATATGGGTTTATTTGAATTTCATTGTTAGGCATTATATTTTTCTGTTATCGAGATGTTGAGATATCATTATAGAATACTACTTCATTATGAATTCCGCCAAAAGTATATTTTTGTGCTCATGAGTATTTACTACAGATAGTGGGAGTAGAGTGTTTTCACTTGCATGGTTTTATGTTACCTTTTATCTCCTCTTTGCTTGTTCTCTTTTCTCTCTATATATTTATATAGTATCCTTTTTTTCTGGTGGCACATTATCCATTTTGGATCTTCTCTGTATACAGTGATGATAAATATATATGGAACCCACAAGACGATATACCTTGAGAGAGAAAAGATTAAAGTCCTTGGTTGGTCTTGTTCTTCCTATAGGTAAAAGGGGTTGGCTCCCCACCTTTATGGTACACCTTGGTCTTGTGGGTATGGGGGTTTCCTTACCACCTTGTTTGTGACCCTTAGTTGACTTATGGTACTTTTGGTAATAGCACCCTTATTGTTTGTTGTACAATGACCTCTTTGATATGATAACCTAACCTTATTGTTTTTATTGTTGTTATTTATGTGACAATTTTGACCTTTGGTACCCTATACTAAGTCAACCTATTTTTATTTTATTGGTAACCATCCTAAAATTTGGGTTTGAAGAACGACCCCTTAGAAGTCCTTTCAAGTTATAAAAACAATTTGTATCCTTCATTGTGGATCCATCAAAGAAGATACATCTCAGCTCGGATATTTTATTTTTGCTTCAAGGAGTATGTTTCTAGGTTTTCACTACTTCACCCTCGGGTTACCAAATATGAGTTTAAGGGTTTCTTTGTGCACCCTCATTTGTCAAATCGTGAGTTGTGCTGAGTTGTGACCCTTATGCATATGACCTGTGGACTGTGTGGTGTCTCTCTTGCTGAGATGTGACCTTATGCATCTGACCCATGGAATGTGTGGTGTCTCTCCTATTGCCATGCTGAGCCATGACTTTATGAAGTTGACCCGTGACTGTATTAGGTTGATCCAAGACCATTTTTCTACTGAAAATATAGGACTTGTTCAGTTTTGTGGGCTACTCTTGGACTATTAGCTTTGGTGTCATCCCTCTGAGGATGATAAACCTTATTTGTGACTGTGTAAAGTGTATCCTAATGGATTGTGACTGTGCATTATCTCTCCTAGATGGGCCATGGATTGTGATGACCTCCCTCATCCTTAAAGTGGAATGTTGTAACCTTTCCTAGCTAGGCCATGGATAATTTGACCCTACCTTTCTATAAATGACTTGTTTGGTGTTAATTATGCTAGAGGGAGTTGTGATCGTTTAAGCTTGATTAGTTGTGTTTTGGGCTAAATATCATTGCTACTATCCTACTGTTATCCACCTAAATGACACGTCTCCGTCCGAATGCCGGCATTCACTATGTTGGCACACAAAAGGACATTTATGGATTGAGGGTTGCCTAAAACACTATAGATGGGCATATTATGAACTACATTTATCATCCATCCTTTGGTTGAAGAGGATTCCTTGTCTCAAGCATTGGGTTGTAATCTGAACTCATTCATTATTGTTAATAAAGAGAATCCTTCTTCCATATGTGTCTTGAATGTCTTTCATGTATCATGGTTTGATGAATATTTATGATTAAGCACTCTATATATGATTTATGTAACCTGTTTTATATACATGTATCATCTTGCATTTGGAGGATTTTCTCTTGATAGGTGAAGGAGAAGCATACCAGAAGGCTTTGGAGGAGAAGCAGAGCGGAAGAGGACAAAGCTAGGATCAATCGTCGTGTATCGGGTGAGTCTTTTCTATCCTCCTATTTCCTTTTCTATACTCTAGAGTCGATTTCCTGCAAGTTTTATGAGTATGTTGGTAACCCCAGACCTTCGGTTATAAGGTGTTTATTCCTGTACAACAGAACTGGCGACTCCGCTAGGGAGTCTAGACTGCTGTAGGTTGTTTCTGTCACCCCTGACCAGTCTTTTCCTTGAAGTTTGTGTGTGGTATTTTATCATGGTTCGTCCTTATCACAGTGTTTGAAAGCCTTGTGGATTTTTCTTATTTTTGAGAAAAAATTTGTACCTGTACGCGGGTTGCTCTACTACACAGTCGCGTATAGAGGCCTACATACGCAGGTTTCTCTCTTGGACAGACGCGTACAGTACGCAAGTTTCCCTTATACACAGTCGCGTACAAGCCTGGAACTAGGGATTTTTAGGATAGGGTTTGCTTGTCCCTCTCTTTGTGTAATTCTTCTTTGTTAGTTGGCTTTCTTTATGGATACTGTGTTTTTTGTCGGAAGACCTTGGTGACCACACTTTGTGCTTTTTCGTAAAGCCCTTGGGTTTCTTTTGTTTGGATTGTCTTCTGTTTGCATGTTGAAGTAGCTTGGCCTGTTTGGGTTATAGGGTGAAGTGTCTCTATCTGGATCAGTGATCAGGGTTTTGGACATTGTTTTTCCAGTCTATCTTTCTGATAGTGGTTGGTTTCTCACTTACCTTTATGAGTTTACAGTGATTTTTTGTCATTGTGTACACCCAAGCTATGGTTCCTAGTCTCCCTTTGTTGGTTGATTGTTGGTTCTTTCGACCTGTTTACTTCATTTTGTTTATTTTATACAGTTGATTAGATCCAAGTATACTCAAGTTTAGTGCATTTTAGGTGCATGGTAGAGTTTGAGCATTTTAAAAAGTGAAAAGAAAAACATGGTCAAGCTTTTGCATTTGCTTTTGCATAAGTAGTTTTCATTTTAGTTTTAAAATATAATCTCAAAAACTACAAAAAAACATAGTCTTAGTTTCTCTTTATCGTTTGCATGTGTTCATCAATATATATTTACAAAAAGAAAAAGAAGTTTGCTTTAATAAGGGGTAATTTGCTTTGAAAAAATACACCTTTACTTTTTTATTTCTTATCGAGTAAAAAATACCATAGTTCATCACTCCATTTCCTTTTGAGTAAGAAACAGCCCTTTAAAATGAACGCAATAATTAAAATTTACTAGTAATTTTTGTGTTTAGGGGCCTTTCACCTACTAGCTTAGGCTAGACTTGTGGGATAGGAAGTGTAAACTTCCCATAAGTTTTAAAATTCAGACGTAGTGGACCTTTCTTTAGGTAAATCCTCGACTTTATCAATTTTTTCTTGGAAGCTCCTCTCAAACGAGAGTCAAGCACGAGGCCGCGTGGAGGCATTGGACTAAGGAGATAACCCTCTGATTCCTTGTCGAAACGTAAATCAATACTTTTACGCATCTGGGGATTCTGTCTTAGACAGAGTTTTGGGCTTAGCTACCCTGCCCATGCGCACGAGTCAGGATTGCGACTGTCCCCCCAAACTGTTGGTATAGCTAAGGTAGCCTTTAGTCTCTTGACATTTAGGGTTCATACCTAGGTAAACCGGAAGGCTATTTCTGGTTCACCTTGGACGGGCTTGGAAGGTAACCCTTGTTGTAAGTGTAGGAGGGCGGTTGGTTGATTCCTCCACTTGTGCCTAAGAACCACTTCAAGGACGCCAAGTAATCATTCTTCAGCTTTCTTCAGGAAAGTACATATTTCACCCTTGATTGATTGTTTGAGACTTTAGGATTTTTATAGTGTATGCTCTGTGGTTTTTCCTATGTTTAGTTGGCCTTAGGGTTTGATTTGTCAAATTTTCAATCATGGAGGACCAACCTATTAGAAGGTCAAGAAGGTTGAGAAACCTTCCTCCTCTCGTTACATTGGAGCCTCCACCTCCACCCCAAACGCGAAGATTGGACACGGACGATTCATTTGAACCGGTAGGGATAAGTGAAGTCCTAGGTGAACCAGAACTTATAGCTAACCATTTTGATATTGATACAGTTGAGATAGAAGCTTTGCAGACTGACGAGTTTGCGAGAAATTTTAACACACCCTTGACTGATTTACACGATCCTATGATCGTTTAGGTTAGACCTTTTGATTCACCTGTTTTAGGTGTCCCTGTGGGTAGGATTATGTCTTCTGCGGGAGAAAGTTCTTTTGTGTTCACCTCAGCCGTTCTGGTTGAAGGGGTACTACCTCCCCCGGTAAGTGCCCCTAGATCTAGTATACCTTCTACACCTTTGACTCCAGTGATCCGGGTGGTTCAACCACCGGTTCACTCAAATCTAGCGGGTAATTCTGGTGATATGGTTACTGGGATCCCTAGTATACCTATTGTTCCTTCTTCCTTTCCATATACTACCCAGAGTGGTCCGGTAGGATCCTCGGCGTTCGTCCAAGGATTTCCTTGGAATGGGGGGCACATTCCCGCATCCACTCCATACGTAGGGCCATCACCTTCTTATGTAGGAGTGCAGTTTGGGAACAATACCTCTTATGGGCAAAGTTTCCAAACTCCGATTTCGGTTCTGTTTACGAGCTCTCCCTTTTCGTTGTTTAGTGGAGGGATACCAACTCTTGTCTTTCAGACCCTTGTTTCTATTTGGACGACCTGAACTTCTTATACTGCACCTCCCACACACAATCCTGTGGCTTACGAATGGAATCTGTTTTAGAGTACTCTACCCACTTTGCAACCGATGGCAGGGGGCAACCCCACTTTCACCTATGGGAATTCGGGGGCAGGTCCCTCTAATCCCCAGGGTGGAATATTTACTAGCCCGGTTCGACCCAAACTTCTGTTCTTGGCAACCTTAAATTTTCCAGATTTGTCAAAATTGATGAATGACCCGGTGAGGCATGACCCCTTGTGGCCACTTGTTCCCACCAAATTGCCATCGGACATCCCTAAATTCGAGATTAAAGTCGGTGAAGATCCTGGGGCTCATGCCACCACATTCCATTTATGGTGTTCTTTGAATTCGTTGAATGAAGATTCAGTTAGGTTGAGGTTGTTCCAAAGAACCTTAACAGGTACCACGGAAAAATGGTATATTGAATTGCCTTCTGCTGCTTTTAGTAGTTTCTGGGACTTGGCTAGTGCATTTCTTAGCCACTTTCAGCTTCTGGTCTGATATGATTTCGGAACAGACTTGTTGTCTACCTTTAGGCAGAACAAGGCTGCCCACATCTCGGATCACATCAAAGAGTGGAGGAGGCAGAAGGGCCTTATAAAAGCCACTATCCCTCCTGAGTTTCTTCTAGAGCGGTTCCTTAAATCCCTGTTACCCTACATATCTAAGGAAGTATCCACCTCAGGAGTGACAAATGAATAAGAAGCCATTCTCAGGGCCCAGCAACTAGATTTGATTTATTCACAATCTAGGATCTTGTATGAGATTATCCCTGAGGCACTGATGCCTACGCACGATGCGGAGAAGCCTAAGCCTGGACCCCATGCCGATGGTGTGGTTGGGTCCGTTAACTCTCCCACCGTAGAATCTTTGGCTAAGCAACTTAATCAGTTGTCCGTCAAGCAGTCTACGGCGGAGGCAGCAAAGGCTGCCCCCTCCCCCCAGAGTGCAAATGTTTTTGCACAAACCTCTCAGAAGGGAAATCAGCAGCCCGACAGGAAGAAAAAGAAAGGAAAGAAGGGAGAGCGAAACCAAAACAAGCAAAATCCCGCAAACAATGCTGATGGGGGCAAGAAAGAAAACAAGAAGGTGAATTTCCCGTGTAAGTTGTGCCACGAGGACCACCTTACTCACCTTTGTCCCCTTATGGATCAAGCCCAAAAGTTGCTTAAAGCACAACAACCGGCTGTCCTGAAGGATCCTTTTCCCCAAGGACAGAACTCTGCTTCAGCTTCTAATGTAGCAGGGGGCACTCTGTCACATACCCCAATTTTGTAAAATAATGTTAATTATTTTAATTACATTTTCTGAGACATTATGTTAAATTTAATGTAAAGTAGGAACTGATGACTCAGCAGAGTCAAAAGAAGTGGAATGTAATTCTGAATATTTTATTATTAATAAATAAAAATGGAGATAACATCATTGGGAGAGTTGTTAATAAGAGGTTACTAGTCAAACTGGTGGATGGAACTAGGTGGAGGGAAAAATACAAGTGGCAGCATCCTCAAACACTTCCTAAGTTGGAGGTGGCAACTTCCCTATATTTGGGGTCATGATCCCCCAAGAAAGTGGGATCAGAGCAAGTGGCTCAATAAATGACAACTAACCCAAAAAGACCTAGGAAATCTTTTAAAAGTACCCAATGAATAGAGCTGAGGTTGCTCAGATATTTTCCAGTGAGGAATCATTCAGGTGGAATGATATTCAGGAAATTCATTGGGGAAAAAGGGAAAAACAGTGAGGAAGTTGTTCTGAGAGGAATGCTGCAGTAACTTGGTTATAACAACTTGTTAGCTGGGAGAACTTACTGATAAGTTCAGATTTAATACTGAGTTTGAAGATTGGTATTTGACTATTGCTGCACCTAGTTCCAGCTAGGGAGATCAGAGCAAGCTCGAGGGTCCTGAGGAGTCGCTGTTTGAGTGCTCTCCAGGAATTGGTAGGGAGGAACGGCCTCCCATTGTTGCTGTTGTCCCAGTTTAAACAGGTTCTGTCGAGTCTATTGTCCTTGTTTAATAACTGTGAATGGTTGAATGTTATGTTGTAGTTTATGATATAAATATTTAACTGTTTAGTGATGTAAATGTTTTAGTTTATCAGTAATAGAATCTTGTGATGAAAAATAAGAACCCACTGTGTTTTTCCACATCTGGGTTTACTAGACCGTACTCTAGCATAGGGGTAAAATTATAAAGAAAGATGATATGATGATAATATAAAATAGAATATTAATGGAATTTCAGAGTGTTTAGTTGTATGGTTTTAAAAAGAAATATCTTATGTATCAGGAATTGTATTAACCAGTACTGAAGACTGATAAGTCATTTAGAAACAGAGAAATAAATGTTATTGTTCACTGATAGTAGTATGATTCAAGAAGAGAAAACAGTCTTGATATTATAGTTACTTGTTTATTGCTATATGGTATTTGAATAAGCAAAGGTGAGTATAATAGTCCACTAAAGTAGAGTTAAGTTAGGAAAGATGTTGTATAGTTCACTTACTTCAGATTAAATAACTGTAAGAAGTTATTCAAATGTAAGAAAGAATAGCTAGAACCTTTATTTTGTTCTTGCAGGTACTTAGCTACTAACAGAATTTACCTTGGAAAGTAATATCATTTCTTTATTCATTTCTGTTTTATTTAGTTAAGTTCTAACAAAACATGCAAATGCTACTTATACTTTTAATCTGTTAACAATGTAGGACTTGGTTAGTTCTCTGACTTTCTTTATATTGTAGTTAACCAGATAATATGGGACATAGAGAATATGTCTACAAAGTATATAGAACAGTAAGTATAATGATAATACAGTAATAAAATATTAAGCTATTTACATCGTTAATAAACATAGGATAAGGGTACCAGTTTTATAATGGCACTTACAGGTAAGACAATAGTCTTATATTATATTATCTCTATTATATTATATTCTGTTATTTTTGTTGCATGGACTAAGCATGCAGAATATGTACTAATTACAGAAAATAGTATCATTTTAATTTCAGTATTATGAAATAAAATTTTAACTTCTGTACCTAAAGAAGAGGAGTAACTGTTAGTTACTTAAGTGCTCCATATAGGACTTAAGTGTTTATTTTATTCTTTAGTAAACTATATATAATAACCTTGAAAGGTTTTATAAAATACACTGAATAAAAGAATGATATACAAGAAAGACCTTTAATAATAACTTATAAAACTAATATGAAAATAAAATCAAGTATACTAATGTACTATCAATATTTTTAACAAAGTGACAGAATGCTCAGTTTATTAAGCTTAAGTAAAAAAAACTTAAACAACTACAACCTCATAATTGAACAGAGGTATATTATAAGAAAAAGATAAATGCTGTAAACATTATGTTGTTGCCGAGCTTCATTTATCAGTTATATTATAAACAAGTATTTAAATTTTAAGCGATGTAACATAAACAAAGAATTTAGAAAGGAAATAGTATTAATAACTATTATGATGGTCTTAGGGTGGAAACCCTGCAAAAATTAATAATTACAGCAAAAGTATAAATTACGGGTTGTAAACCCTTTTCCAAGACAGGCTCACGGCCTCAAACTTTACACAGTAACCTAACAGAAATTTGGAGGGCTCTTCAAATCCCTCGGTTCTTACAAGTATTTTTGAAGGGTATGGCATCTTGCCTCAATTTTATTCCCTTCTTATACGGTATTCAAAATGCAAAAGAAATAACTTATATAGTCACGGCCGAAGCCGAAGAATCCCTGCCGTACAGCGGGGGTCTTAACCAACTAAGAAAAGCAGCGAAAAAAACAACAAAAACAACCAAAACCCTTGAGGGTCTTTCAGACCGCAACGACCAACCCTTAACCTTCCACGAGGGTTTGCACAAGATGGGACGACCATGGAAAATTCCAGGGCTTACTGGAGGATAGAAAACTATTCCTTTCGCACGCTGCTTTCCCCCGAACGTTGAAGCTGTCACCTGTAACAAGAGCATATTAACGTTAATACCTTATTTGCGAAATGATTCTTATCAATGTAAAGAAATCAATTTACGAAATACTGTAAATATTAACAGCTTCTTACCTAAAATATGAAGGACGCGTGACCTCGTAAGAATAAACAAACAACCACCAATGCGAGCAGAAGGAGACCCTTCATCGCTGCAAAAAGGTAGGGAGGAGTTTTTGACAGAGTTAAGAGCCACAGCAACTGAGTGCAAGCTTAGTGCAAGGAATACGCGGGATACTTTCACAATGATAATCCAGAACTAGCAGAGAAAGCCACATTTCTCCCTAACGAGCCACAGAAGAAATAAAACTCATAAAAGAAGGAAATTCCGGAGAAGAGCAAGCTAACGATGGGAATGCATGCAGAAAAACAGTGCAGCTTTACTCACAGTGACAAGCAAAGGAAAGTTTCACAGCCATACGACCAGAGCTGAAAGCGATGGAGTAGGAGACCGGGAAGAGAATGATGAGTTAGGGTTAGAGGTGACCCTTTTAACCTCACGACGCTTGGCCAACAATCTGCCACGTCACCTCATAAATAATTTGCACACGGTGCGTAAATTTCTATAGTCGTTCAGGAACAGACACGAGGAACGATTTTCACAATCATTTGGCCGAATTAAAAAGGTTCGACTATAATCTTCAGTGAAGTCAACCTATCATTTGCATTGTAATCACAAGAATCTCGTTAATATAAATATAAACCTTGCATTATAAATCATTAGTGACGTCAAGGTAAAACAGTTCATATGAATACACTATGATATACCATTATTTACAATTTGTAAAAATCGCACTATAATTTCTATGATCATCGTGAGTATAGCTAGCATTATGGTTTAGAACTTCATAACATGCTATTCTTACCTAACAAACCTTTGAACAAAGATTATACTCTATCAAGGGTGATAATTACATGACATAACCTTATATACAAGCTTGGAATGTATGAGTTAAAGGTTATAAGAGTATTCTTAGAGTTAATCCATAAACTTGTAATGTCATGGTCTTATTCATGACCTCTCCATCCAAGTGAATGACTATCGTGTCTTTCAACAATTACATTCCTAAATAAAATAAGTTCTGTGATATTGTTATGGAAGGAAAATATAATACCTATGTTTAAGTGATGATAATACTTATACAAGTATTCACTTAACATCTATATGTTAATTATAGAATACACTAATGGTCAATATTTAGGGTGTTGTAGAATCAACTATGGCAATTATCCTGTTAATAATGTTGACCCCATTGGTATTGTCATATTTATCTAAGTTGATAAATACATACAAAAGGAAAAAGTAACCAATTATTTTGATGAAAGTATTATCTGGAATGAATGATCTTAACCTAGAAGTTATAACTTACAAGGGTTAATCTTTTAATCTCTTAAGAGAAGTATTATCAACGTAATTGTTAGATCTTAAGACTTTTATAATGTACATTCTTTTAAGGGATCGAATAAAAACCGATTTACTGTAGGTTGTCTATCAGGCCTAAGATAAGCTTGAAAATGCTTTGAATCAGTTGTAGGGTAGATAAGACTTGGTGCATCAGCATGATTATATCCCTATCCGTGAGTAGTTTGAAATTGGTAACAGTAAATTGTAAACCCCCTTATTATTACACTTTGCGATGTAAATGTATTTATGCTTTCTTAAATGTAAACGTTTGATTTACAACCCTGCCATTTCTTACTCTACTTGTAAGTAATTTTAATTAAGATCTTTTGACACTGACAACTATGAAAGATTCGAACAATTCAGTAATCTTCAAGAAATATAAATCTACCTCTACTAGAAAGAAGAACAGTTAATGGATTTACCTCAACAAGCATTGATATGTGTTTAGCAATTATTGTCTTACTGAACTTCTGATTTGCAACAAGACTTGTACATAAAGACTTTAGAATTTTTACTTGCAGAAACCAATCTTCTTACCTATAATCTGTAAGGACAGGAGAAACTTTATGCATTAGCTCGAAAGCTAAGTAAACCTAGTCTTTCATGATATCCCCACCTTTTGGTCGCAAAAAAAAAACAACTCAGTAACTGAAAAGAACTGTTCTACCACTATACACAAACAACATATGAATTCAAATAACAAGCTGGTAACACATAACTAATTAAATGATTAGTTAAACTACATTTATGTTAATGTTATACGAATTTAAAAATTTTAAATTTTTCGGAAAATTTGGGGTTTTGACATGTGGTATCAGAGCATGGTTCAAATACTAGGCCTTGATGCGGCCCAACTAGTTTCCATAGAACAGTAAAATAATGTACTAACCTATATTATGTTTTATGTAAAGAACAGAAAAATTCTTTTTCTGAATCTAACAGACAGGTATGGAGAAGCTAGGAGAATATGCTCAGGAGGAGTCTCCAAACACCGAGGCAAGACAATTGTCCAAAGAACCAATGTTAGAAGAGGAAATTGCTCACTCCTCAGAGTTGATGCAGACTATAAAGGATTTGAATACTGAAATGGAATCAGTCAAGAAGGAAAATGAGAGGATTTTGAAGACTCAGGAAGAGTTGAACCAAATTTTGATGGAAAAATTCCAGATTGAAGGGAGGAGCAAAAGATCTAAATCTGAGGAAGCTAGCCATCAGAAAGGATCTAAAAAGATGGAGCTAGCAAAAGCTGAAAGCATTTCATCATCTGAAGGGTTCAGGGAACAACAAAACTACCACACTACTAGTGACAGTAGTGAGGCTGAGTTGTATGACAGAAAGAAGAAGTACAGACCATATGAAGAGATTTTCGGGGAATTTAAAAAAATAAAGCCCCCAACTTTTAATGGAGATACTGAAAAAGGGGAAGAAGCAGAGTCCTGGTTATCCGGGATGAGGAAGTATTTTCAGATATATAACTATTCAAGTCAGCTGAAGGCAAGAATGGCAATCTATAATCTCTCTGGAAAAGAAGATATATGGTGGCAAGATCTGAAGAGAGTCAAGGGTATCAAGGAAAAATAAATTAATTGGAGTACTTTTAAAAGGTACTTCAAGAAGAAATTTTTGTCTGAACAATATTATGAAGAAAGAGATAAAGAATTTTACGAATTGAATTTAGGCTTGATGACTATGAGGGACTTAAACAATAAATTCTTAAGCTTGATGAGGTATGTACCTTACTTAGTAGACAAGAAACCTAAAGTGCAGCGGTTTCTCAGTTGTCTACCATACCAAATCAAGGACAGAATTGAGTATAATAACCCGAAGACTCTGGAAGAAGCCATGAGGAAGGAAAATTTCTGTTTTGAGCAGAATAAGAAGAAAGAAGGTATAGCCAACTGGAAGGATAAAAAGAACAACAATCAGCCTGAGTTTAAAAAGAAAGAATTTGTACCCCAGAAGAATTTCAAGAATAATAAGAACAGAAATTATTCTAACAATAAAAATTTCCAAGGAAATAGAAATGGTGCATCCAATAATTCGAATAACTTCAAGGGCAAGGAGGCTGCAAACAATCATGGGAATTTCACTAAGAGTTTTGAACGAAAGGAGCCTGTTAAGTAATGGGAATGTAATGGCCCGCACTATGCCTCGGTCTGCCCAAACCGGAAAAAGGCAGTCAGTAATATTCACAATGTGCAGGAGGAAATGACTGTTGGAGAACTTGCCAGGACTATGCCCAGAATAAATGCAGCATTGGAGAACTGCCAAGCTGACTATCAGACTTCCATGGTGGAAGTGGAAGGTATGGTTAACCAACCCCCTGTAACCATTTTAATTGATCCAGGAGCTAGTCTTAGTTACATTGCACCTCAGATAGTGGAAAAGTGTAAATTATCTGTTGAAAAGTTTGATAGTTCCTGGTTAGTTCAATTAGCCACTGAGGCAAAAAGGAAAGTAACCTGTTATGTGAAAGAATGTACTTTACTTATGGATGATTTTAAAACTACGGTTAAGCTTAATGTTTTGCCACTTGGCTCGTATGATTTATTGATTGGTATGGATTGGTTAAAGCAGCATAAGGTAGTTTTAAACTGTTATGATAAAACCTTTACGTGTGTAAATAGTAATGAACAACCAGTAACGGTTAAGGGTGTTCCTAGAAAAACTGTAATCAGACAGATTTCTGCCTTACAACTTAAAAAAGAAGTCAAGAAAGGGTGTAAAGCCTATGCTGTAACTATTACAGATGAGGCAAGTAAATCTGAAATGGATAAGTTAAAAATAGAAGATATTCCTGTTTTAAATGAATTTACTGATGTTTTCCCAGAAGAAATTCCAGGATTACCTCCTAGGAGGGAACTGGATTTCACTATTGAGCTAGTGCCAGGTGTTGTACCTAGCTCGAAAGCTCTGTATCGTATGAATATTTTAGAACTTAATGAGCTAAAATCACAGTTAAAATAATTAATCGATAAGAAGTACATTCGACCTAGTGTGTCCCCTTGGGGAGCACCGGTCATCTTTGTCAAAAAGAAAGACGGAACTATGCGATTATGCATAGACTACCGTCAACTAAACAAGATGACTATTAAAAACAGATATCCGTTGCCCCGCATAGATGATCTGTTTGATCAGCTACGTGGAGCCACGGTGTTCTCAAAGATAGACCTGAGGTCAGGATATCATCAGGTAAGAATTAAATATGAAGATATCTTTAAGACAGCCTTCAGAACAAGGTATGGACATTACGAATTTGTCGTAATGCCGTTTGGGCTTACCAACGCCCCAGTTGTCTTTATGTGCTTAATGAATAATATAATGCATAAATACTTAGATAAATGTGTTGTTGTGTTTATCGATAACATCTTAATTTACTCTAAAACTGAAGCAGAACATAAAGAACACCTAAGGGTAGTTTTACAAGAATTACGAGAGCAACAGCTCTTCGCGAAGTTTAGCAAGTGTGATTTCTTTAAAGATGAAATCCAGTACTTAGGTCACATAGTGACTAAGGAATAGACTTCAGTCGATCCTGAAAAGATTCGGGCAATCGAATATTGGCCAGTTCCAAAAGATGTAACAGAGGTTAGGTCATTCATGGTAATTACCGGCTATTACCGGAGATTCATCGAAGGCTTTTCAAAAATAGCTAATCCGATCACTTCTTTGCAAAAGAAAGGCAAGAAATTCGATTGGAACTTAAAGTGTGAAGAAAGTTTTAAGAAATTAAAAACTTTATTGACAAGTGCGCCTATTCTAAGAATAGCATATCCTAATAAGGATTTCGTGGTATGCACAGATGCCTGTAATGATGGCTTAGGCGGTGTGCTGACTCAAGACGGGCATGTCATTGCCTATGAGTCTAGGAAGTTAAAAATTCACGAAAAGAATTACGCGAATTATGATCTAGAACTTGCGGCAGTTATACATGCCTTAAAAATGTGGCGACATCATTTAATAGGCAGAAAGTTTATTCTAATGACTGATAATAAAGGACTGAAATACCTCTTAGATCATCCCAACTTAAATGCAAGACAAGCAAGGTGGTTAGCCTTCTTGAGTGAATATGATGTTGAAATCCAACACATAAAAGGGTAAAGAAAATAAGGTGGTTGATGCTTTAAGCAGGAACGCAAAGCTGAATTTTACAGTAGCAATCAGCACTTATGTTTCTGATTTAAATGAACAGCTTACAGAAAGGGTGAAACAGGATGAAATTTATCAAAAATTACAAGTTATAGCTAAAGAAGAACCTACAGAAAGCTTAATAAAAGGTTATAGTCTAAATAAAGATGGATTTTTATTATTTAAGGACAAACTGTATGTGCCTAATGTGCCTAAGGTTAAGTTGTTGATTCTGGACGAAGTCCATTAAACACCTTACTCAGGACATCCAGGTTACCAAAAGACTGTAACCATGCTAAGAAAAGAATATTTTTGGCCTAATATGAAATCTGAAGTAGCTGAGTACATTGCTAGATGTTTGGACTGTCAACAAGTGAAAATAGAACACCAACATCCCGCTGGTTTACTGCAACCTTTACCTATTCCTAGTTGAAAATGGGAAGTAATCAGCTTAGATTTTATTACTGGACTGCCCAGAAATCAGAATCAAAATGATTCTATTATGGTGGTAGTTGACAAGTTAAGTAAAGCAGCACATTTCATTCCTGTCAAAACTACTTACAAGGCTGCCAATATAGCTGATATATTTTTAAAGCAAATTTTTCGGTTACATGGAGTACCGAAGGTTATCATTTCAGACAGGGATCCTAAATTCACAGGAAATTTCTGGAAGTCCTTATTTAAGGGATTAAATACAACACTGAATTTCAGCACCTCTTTCCATCCTCAGACAGATGGACAGACTGAAAGAGTGAATCAGGTGCTGGAAGATTTGTTAAGGATGTATGTTAAAGATCAGCCAGGTAAGTGGGAAGACTACTTGCATCTAGCAGAGTTTACATATAATAATAACTACCAGTCATCAGCTAAGTTCAGTCCATTTGAAATTTTGTATGGACGAAAATGCAACACTCCAATCTCCTGGAATAATCCAGTAGATAGATTGGTGTTAGGACCAGAATTATTGAAAGAAATAGAAGAGATTGTGAAACAAGTGCAAGAAAATTTGAAGGTGGCACAGGATCGGCAAAAGAGCCAGGCAGATTTGAAAAGAACTCCCAAAGAGTTCCAGGTAGGTGAGCACATGTTTATAAAGGTAAGACCAAAGAAAAGCTCCCTAAGACTGGGGAGTTGTGCAAAACTAGCACCACGTTACTGTGGTACGTTTGAAATTTTATCAAGAATTGGTCAAGTCGCATATCAGCTAGCGTTACCACCTAACTTGAAAGTGCATAATGTTTTTCATATTTCTGTTCTGAAAAATTATGTTCATGATGCTACTCATTTAATTGATTGGAATGTTGTACAGGTGGAACCAGAAGGAGAAATTCTGGTGGAACCGGACTGTATCCTCGGGAGGAGGGAAATTACTCTGTGGAACGGCACCATTGGACAGGTGAAGGTGCAATGGAAACACCTTAGTCCTGAAGAGGATACCTGGGAACTGGAAAGTAAGATGCAGGAAGCATACCCGAATCTGTTCTAGGAGGTTGCAGAGGATGAAGAATAAGTAACATCGAGGACGATGTTACATTTTAAGGGGGTGTGTATGTCACATACCCCAATTTTGTAAAATAATGTTAATTATTTTAATTACATTTTATGAGACATTATGTTAAATTTAATGTAAAGTAGGAACTGATGACTCAGCAGAGTCAAAAGAAGTGGAATGTAATTCTGAATATTTTATTATTAATAAATAAAAATGGAGACAACAGCATTGGGAGAGCTGTTAATAAGAGGTTACTGGTCAAACTGGTGGATGGAACTAGGTGGAGGGAAAAATACAAGTGGCAGCATCCTTAAACACTTCCTAAGTTGCAGGTGGCAACTTCCCTATATTTGGGTTCATGATCCCCCAAGAAAGTGGGATCAGAGCAGGTGGCTCAATAAATGACAACTAACCCAAAAAGACCTAGGCAATATTTTAAAAGTACCCAATGAATAGAGCTGAGGTTGCTCAGATATTTTCCAGTGAGGAATCATTCAGGTGGAATGATATTCAGGAAATTCATTGGGGAAAAAGGGAAAAACAGTGAGGAAGTTGTTCTGAGAGGAATGCTGCAGTAACTTGGTTATTACAGCTTGTTAGCTGGGAGAACTTACTGATAAGTTTAGATTTAATACCGAGTTTGAAGACTGGTATTTGACTATTGCTGCACCTAGTTCCAGCCAAGGAGATCAGAGCAAGCTCGGGGGTCCTGAGGAGTCGCTGTTTGAGTGCTCTCCAGGAATTGGTAGGGAGAAACGGCCTCCCATTGCTGTTGTTGTCCCAGTTTAAACAGGTTCTGTCCTCTACTGTCTTTGTTTAATAACTGTGAATGGTTGAATGTTATGTTTTAGTTTATGATATAAAGATTTAACTGTTTAGTGATGTAAATGTTTTAGTTTATCAGTAATAGAATCTTGTGATGAAAAATAAGAACCCACTGTGTTTTTCCACATCTGGGTTTACCAGACCGTACTCCAGCACAGGGGTAAAATTATAAAGAAAGATGATATGATGATAATATAAAATAGAATATGAATGGAATTTCAGAGTGTTTCGTTGTATGGTTTTAAAAAGAAATATCTTATGTATCAGGAATTGTATTAACCTGTAATGAAGACTGATAAGTCATTTAGAAACGGAGAAATAAATGTTATTGTTCACTGATAGTAGTATGATTCAAGAAGAGAAAACAGTCTTGATATTATAGTTACTTGTTTATTGCTATATGGTATTTGAATAAGCAAAGGTGAGAATAATAGTCCACTAAAGTAGAGTTAAGTTAGGAAAGATGTTGTACAGTTCACTTACTTACAGATTAAATAACTGTAAGAAGTTATTCAAATGTAAGAAAGAATAGCTAGAACCTTTATTTTGTTCTTGCAGGTACTTAGCTACTAACAGAATTTACCTTGGAAAGTAATATAATTTCTTTATTCATTTCTGTTTTATTTAGTTAAGTTCTAGGAAAACATGCAAATGCTACTTATACTTTTAATATGTTAACAATGTAGGACTTGGTTAGTTCTCTGACTTTCTTTATATTATAGTTAACCAGATAATATGGGACATAGAGAATATGTCTACAAAGTATATAGAACAGTAAGTATAATGATAATACAGTAATAAAATATTAAGCTATTTACATCATTAATAAACATAGGATAAGGGTACCAGTTTTATAATGGCACTTACAGGTAAGACAATAGTCTTATATTATATTCTCTCTATTATATTATATTCTGTTATTTTTATTTGCATTGACTAAGCATGCAGAATATGTACTAATTACAGAAAACAGTATCATTTTAATTTCAGTATTATGAAATAAAATTTTAACTTCTGTACCTAAAGAAGAGGAGTAACTGTTAGTTACTTAAGTGCTCCATATAGGACTTAAGTGTTTATTTTATTCTTTATTAAACTATATATAATAACCTTGAAAGGTTTTATAAAATACACTGAATAAAAGAATGATATACAGGAAAGACCTTTAATAATAACTTATAAAACTAATATGAAAATAAAATCAAGTATACTAATGTACTTTCAATATTTTTAACAAAGTGACAGAATGCTCAGTTTATTAAGCTTAAGTAAAAAAAACTTAAACAACTACAAGCTCATAATTGAACAGAGGTATATTATAAGAAAAAGATAAATGCTGTAAACATTATGTTGTTGCCGAGCTTCATTTATCAGTTATATTATAAACAAGTATATAAATTTTAAGCGCTGTAACATAAACAAAGAATTTAGAAAGGAAATAGTATTAATAACTATTATGATGGTCTTAGGGTGGAAACCCTGCAAAAATTAATAATTACAGCAAAAGTATAAATTACGGGTTGTAAACCCTTTTCCAAGACAGGCTCACGGCCTCAAACTTTACACAGTAACCTAACAGAAATTTGGACGGCTCTTCAAAGCCCTCGGTTCTTACAAGTATTTTTGAAGGGTATGGCATTTTGCCTCAGTTTTATTCCCTTCTTATACGGTATTCAAAACGCAAAAGAACTAACTTATATAGTCACGGCCGAAACCGAAGAAGCCCTGCAGTAAAGCGGGGGTCTTAACCAACTAAGAAAAGCAGCGAAAAAAACAACCAAAACCATTGAGGGTCTTTCAGACCACAACGACCAACCCTTAACCTTCCACGAGGGTTTGCACAAGATGGGACGGCCATGGAAAAGTCTAGGCCTTACCAGAGGATAGCAAATTGTTCCTTTCGCACGCTGCTTTCCCCCGAACGTTGAAGCTATCACCTGTAACAAGAGCAGATTAACGTTAATACCTTATTTGCGAAATGATTCTTATCAATGTAAAGAAATAGATTTACTAAATACTGTAAATATTAACAGCTTCTTACCTAAAATATGAAGGACGCGTGACCTCCTAAGAACAGACAAACAACCACCAATGCGAACAGAAGGAGACCCTTCATCGCTGCAAAAAGGTAGGGAGGAGTTTTTGACAGAGTTAAGAGCCACAGCAACTGAGTGCAAGCTAAGTGCAAGGAATACGCGGGATACTTTCACAATGATAATCTAGAACTAGCAAAGAAAGCCACATTTCTCCCTAACGAGCCACAAAAGAAATAAAACTCATACAAGAAGGAAATTCCAGATAAGAGCAAGCTAACGAGGGGAATGCATGCAGAAAAACAGTGCAGCTTTACTCATAGTGACAAGAAAAGGAAAGTTTCACAGCCATACGACCAGAGCCGAAAGCGATGGAGTAAGAGACCGGGAAGAGAATGACGAGTTAGGGTTAGAGGTGACCCTTTTAACCTCACGACGCTTGGCCAACAATCTGCCACGTCTCCTCATAAATAATTTGCACACGGTGGGTAAATTTCTATAGTCGTTCAGGAACAGACACGAGGAACGATTTTCACAATCATTTGGCCGAATTAAAAAGGTTCAACTATAATCTTCAGTGAAGTCAACCTATCATTTGCATTGTAATAACAAGAATCTCGTTAATATAAATATAAACCTTGCATTATAAATCATTAGTGGCATGAAGGTAAAACAGTTCATATGAATACACTATGATATACCATTATTTACAATTTGTAAAAATCGCACTATAATTTCTATGATCATCGTGAGTATAGCTAGCATTATGGTTTAGAACTTCATAACATGTTATTCTTACCTAACAAACATTTGATCAAAGATTATACTCTATCAAGGGTGATAATTACATGACATAACCTTATATACAAGCTTGGAATGTATGAGTTAAAGGTTATAAGAGTATTCTTAGAGTTAATCCATAAACTTGTAATGTCATGGTCTTATTCATGACCTCTCCATCCAAGTGAATGACTATCGTGTCATTCAACAATTACATTCCTAAATAAAATAAGTTTTGTGATATTGTTATGGAAGGAAAATATAATACCTATGTTTAAGTGATGATAATACTTATACAAGTATTCACTTAACATCTATATGTTAATTATAGAATACACTAATGGTCAATATTTAGGGTGTTGTAGAATCAACTATGGCAATTATCCTGTTAATAATGTTGACCCCATTGGTATTGTCATATTTATCTAAGTTGATAAATATATACAAAAGGAAAAAGTAACCAATTATTTTCATGAAAGTATTATCTTGAATGAATGATCTTAACCTATAAGTTATAACTTACAAGGGTTTATCTTTTAATCTCTTAAGAGAAGTCTTATCAACGTAATTGTTAGATCTTAAGACTTTTATGATGTACATTCTTTTAAGGGATCGAATAAAAAGCAATTTACTGTAGGTTGTCTATCAGGCCTAAGATAAGCTTTAAAATGCTTTGAATCAGTTGTAGGCTAGATAATACTTGGTGCATCAGCATGATTATATCCCTATCCGTGAGTAGTTTCAAATTGGTAACAGTAAATTGTAAACCCCCTTATTATTACACTTTGCGATGTAAATGTATTTATGCTTTCTTAAATGTAAACTTTTGATTTACAACCCTGCCATTTCTTACTCTACTTGTAAGTAATTTTAATTAATATCTTTTGACACTGACAACTATGAAAGATTCGGACAGTTCAGTAATATTCAAGAAATATAAATCTACCTCTACTAGAAAGAAGAACAGTTAATGGATTTACCTCAACAAGCATTGATATGGGTTTAGCAATTATTGTCTTACTGAACTTCTGATTTGCAACAAGACTTGTACATAAAGACTTTAGAATTTTTACTTGCAGCAACCAATCTTCTTACCTGTAATCTGTAAGGACGGGAGAAACTTTCTGCATTAGCTCAAAAGCTAAGTAAGCCCAGTCTTTCATGATAGCCCCACCTTTTGGTCGCAAAAAAAAAAAACAAGTCAGTAACTGAAAAGAACTATTCTACCACTATACACAAACAATAGATGAATTCAAATAACAAGCTGGTAACACATAACTAATTAAATGATTAGTTAAACTACATTTATGTTAATGTTATACGAATTTAAAAATTTTAAATTTTTCGGAAAATTTGGGGTTTTGACATGTGGTATCAGAGCATGGTTCAAATACTAGGCCTTGATGCGGCCCAACTAGTTTCCATAGAACAGTAAAATAATGTACTAACCTATATTCTGTTTTATGTAAAGAATAGAAAAAAAAAATTCTGAATCTAACAGACAGGTATGGAGAAGCTAGGAGAATATGCTCAGGAGGAGTCTCCAAACACCGAGGCAAGACAATTGTCCAGAGAACCAATGTTAGAAGAGGTAACTGCTCACTCCTCAGAGTTGATGCAGACTATAAAGGATTTGAAGACTGAAATGGAATCAGTCAAGAAGGAAAATGAGAGGATTTTGAAGACTCGGGAAGAGTTGAACCAAATTTTGATGGAAAAATTCCAGACTGAAGGGAGGAGCAAAAGATCCAAATCTGAGGAAGCTAGCCATCAGAAAGGATC
This sequence comes from Pseudotsuga menziesii, assembly GCA_001517045.1. NCBI lineage: Eukaryota > Viridiplantae > Streptophyta > Pinopsida > Pinales > Pinaceae > Pseudotsuga > Pseudotsuga menziesii. The sequence goes on along the minus strand of LPNX010594337.1, from coordinate 339,300 downwards.
TAAAAAGATGAAGCTGGCAAAAGTTGAAAGCAGTTCATCATCTGAAGGGTTCAGGGAACAAAAAAACTACCACAGTACTAGTGATAGTAGTGAGACTGAGTTGTATGACAGAAAGAAGAAGTACAGACCATATGAAGAGATTTCCGGGGAATTTAAAAAAATAAAGCCCCCAACTTTTAATGGAGATACTGAAAAAGGGGAAGAAGCAGAGTCCTGGTTATCCGGGATGAGGAAGTATTTTCAGATATATAATTATTCAAGTCAGTTGAAGGCAAGAATGGCAATCTATAATCTCTCTGGAAAAGAAGATATATGGTGGCAAGATCTGAAGAGAGTCAAGGGTATCAAGGAAAAATAAATTAATTGGAGTACTTTTAAAAGGTACTTCAAGAAGAATTTTTTGTCCGAACAATATTATGAAGAAAGAGCTAAAGAATTTTACGAATTGAAGTTAGGCTTGGTGACTATGAGGGACTTAAACAGTAAATTCTTAAGCTTGCTGAGGTATGTACCTTACTTAGTAGACGAAAAACGTAAAGTGCAGCGGTTTCTCAGTTGTCTACCATACCACATCAAGGACAGAATTGAGTATGATAACCCGAAGACTCTGGAAGAATCCATGAGGAAGGCAAATTTCTGTTTTGAGCAGAATAAGAAGAAAGAAGGTATAGCCAACTTGAAGGCTAAAAAGAACAACAATCAGCCTGAGTTTAAAAAGAAAGAATTTGTACCCCAGAAGAATTTCAAGAATAATAAGAACAGAAATTATTCTAACAATAAAAATTTCCAAGGAAATAGAAATGGTGCATCCAATAATTCGAATAACTTCAAGGGAAAGGAGGCTACAAACAATCATGGGAATTTCACTAAGAGTTTTGAACGAAAGGAGCCTGTTAAGTGCTGGGAATGTAATGGCCCGCACTATGCCTCAGTCTGCCCAAACCGGAAAAAGGCAGTCAGTAATATTCACAATGTGCAGGAGGAAATGATTGTTGGAGAACTTGCCAGGACTATGCCCAGAATAAATGCAGCATTGGAGAACCGCCAAGCTGACTATCAGACTTCCATGGTGGAAGTGGAAGGTATGGTTAACCAAACCCCTGTAACCATTTTAATTGATCTAGGAGCTAGTCTTAGTTACATTGCACCTCAGATAGTGGAAAAGTGTAAATTATCTGTTGAAAATTTTGATAGTTCCTGGTTAGTTCAATTAGCCACTGGGGCAAAAAGGAAAGTAACTTGTTATGTGAAAGAATGTGCTTTACTTATGGATGATTTTAAAACTACGGTTAAGCTTAATGTTTTGCCACTTGGCTCGTATGATTTATTGATTGGTATGGATTGGTTAGAGCAGCATAAGGTAGTTTTAAATTGTTATGATAAAACCTTTACGTGTGTAAATAGTAATGAACAACCAGTAACGGTTAAGGGTGTTCCTAGAAAAACTGTAATCAAGCAGATTTCTGCCTTACAACTTAAAAAAGCAGTCAGGAAATGGTGTAAAGCCTATGCTGTAACTATTACAGATGAGGCAAGTAAATCTGAAATGGATAAGTTAAAAATAGAAGATATTCCTGTTTTAAATGAATTTACTGATGTTTTCCCAGAAGAAATTCCAGGATTACCTCCTAGGAGGGAACTGGATTTCATTATTGAGTTGGTGCCAGGTGTTGTACCTAGCTCGAAAGCTCTATAACACATAACTAACAAGCTGGTAACACATAACTAATCAAATGATTAGTTAAACTGCATTTATGTTAATGTTATACGAATTTAAAAATTTTAAATTTTTCAGAAAATTTGGGGTTTTGACGCACTCAAAGTGCCCCTGACCCAAACTATATCAACATGGTTCGATCTTCGACTTTGTTGTAGACAAGGAATAAAAATTATGAGAAAGAGACTCTGGAGAAGGGTAAAGCTGTAGGTGAAACTTCTAACCCTCTCACAATAGAGAAGCCTGCTGAAACTATGTCGAAGATACCAAAAGGTGTCTTCAAGAAGACCTTGCATAACCCTAACGCTAGGGCTACTTCAAACTACTCCGTGGTTGAATATTTAGCTCAAACTCCGTGTGCAATGTCAGCTTTAGAGGTGTTACAGAGTTTTCCTGCCCAGCGGGATGCCCTCTTAGCAACTCTAGGTAGCATGGACTCATCGAGTCTCATGGCGAAATTTCATTTGTCTGACGTTAAAATTCGCCTACCTTACCATGTAGCCTTATCAATAGATGTCATCCATGGTGGAAAGACCATTGGAAGGGTAGTTGTTGATGAGGGTGATTCTACATGTGTTATGTCCTTGGCCTGTTGGAAAGCTCTTGGATCCCCAAAGCTGGTCCCATCAAACACTCTGCTTACCGCTTTTGATGGAAGGTCCTTCCATCCGCATGGTATCCTGCCGGCTTTTGAAATTAAGTTGGCAGGAAAAGCAGTGTCTGTTGAGGTAGAAGTGATTGATGCTCTTTTGGACTACAATCTACTTCTGGGAAGAAACTGGACTTATGCAATGTCCGCTATTGCGTCGTCCGTTTTTCGTGTAGTGGTTTTTCCACATGAGGGCAATTCGGTTACTATTGATCAACTTGATTATACTCGAAAAGGTCGTTTAGAGTCTAATGATTCCGCTGTGCCATTAGTTGATCAGGTCAAACCTACTGCGCAGAGCTTAAGGGCTGGAATGTACACATCACTGATGGGCAAGTTTGATCTTCTAGCCCCGGTTAATTATATTGGTTCTACTAGTGTGGGGAATTCCATAGCTACGGTTGTCGATAGGACTGATCCTTGGGTTCTCCCATCCCCCCATGAACTGAAAGTGCTCTTATTGGTAGTGGAGGTAGCTTATCAAGATATCATGCAAGCCACTGTTGATCCCATTCCAGATCCTCTAACAGTCTCGAAAGATCTGGAAGAAGTCTATTTGCCCGCATGGCCGGAAAACTCTTCACACTCAATAGATTGTTTAGACATGGTTTTACCTTCTGATGAAGCCATTTTCGAAGCCATGAGTGGATGTGGTAAGATTTGTGAGGATCTTCATCATCATTCCTATTTTCTTCCAGAACTAAGCAGAATAGAAAATCAAGAGTTTCGGTTGAGACTGTCAGAAGATGTTGATACACCTATCAATCCCTTCCCTAGGGAAGGAATGTTTGCTAAGGGGAATATGGCAAATATTTCCACCACCATACCTATTAACATCTCTGTGAACCGTGATGTCATGGAAAATATATATATAGGTGCAAATTGCTCTCCTGAAGAGATTGCCATCTATACTGCCCTGTTTAAGGAATTTCGCGATGTCTTTTCCTGGTCATATGAGGAGATTCCAAGCATAGATCCATCGATTGCTGAACATGAAATTCGAAAATATCCTGATGCCAAACCAGTTCGACAAAAGTTAAGACCTGTTAACCCACGCAACGCGATGGCTGTGAAGGCTGAAGTTGAAAAGCTGTTGAAGGCTGGTTTTATCTATCCCATAGCTTTGACAGAATGGGTATATAATGATGTTCCTGTTGATAAAAGGCAAGGGACTATTCGCGTCTGTACATACTTTAGAGACCTCAATAAAGCCTGTCCTAAGGACAACTATCCCACGCCATTTATAGACCAGATTATAGATGCTTGTGTGGGAAGTGAGGTGTTCTCATTTATGGATGGTTTCTCCGGATACAATCAAATTCAAATAAAACCGGAAGACCAACATAAAACTGCTTTCATTTTCCCTTGGTGTACCTTTGCGTACAAGAAATGCCCTTTGGATTGAAAAATGCACGGGAAACCTTTCAACGGGCTATGAACTTTGCTTTCCATGATATTAAAGCCATTGTCGAACCATACCTTGATGATCTACCTGCACATTCTCGTAAGAGGATTCAACATCCAGATCATTTACGGTTGATATTTGAGAGATGCAGATATTATAAAATCCGCTTGAATCCCCACAAGTGTGTATTCTGTGTCAAGTCAGGAAGATTGCTCGAGTTCATTGTCTCTAGTAGAGGCATCCAGGTGGATCCATTGAAAGTTGAGGCCATTGTAAATCTGCCTCCTCCTTGTTCTATCAGGCAACTTCAAAGCCTGTAAGGAAAGTCTAATTTTCTTCGACGTTTTATTGTTAACTATGCCAAGATTACTAAGGGTTTCATGCGCCTGCTCAAACAGGACACCCCGTTTCTATGGGATGAAACTGCACAACTTTCTTTTGAGGCATTGAAAAAAGCTTTGTTTTCAGCACCTTTACTGCGTTCGCCAGATTATTCTAGGGATTTTATATTATATTTGGCCGCGTCTGAGTCGACCATTGGGGTAGTACTAGTCCAGGAGGATGATAAGCTTGTAGACCATGTCGTTTATTATCTTAGTCGTGCTTTGGATAGACCTGAACTTAGATACTCCCACGTTGAGAAATTAGCCTTAGCAGCCGTTTATGCTATTCAGAGGTTACGTCACTACATTTTACTGAGGACCACCACAGTAGTGGCGGATGTGAATCCGTTTCAGTATGTTTTATCCCGACGGATTGTTGGGGGGGAATTTAACAAATGGATAGTCATTCTCCAAGATTTTGACTTGGATTTCCAGTCCACTAAGTCTAATAAGTCCTTAGTTTTTGTTGAACTTATAGCATAATTTCCTACTGAAGAAGATGTAGTTGTTCAAGATGACTCATTCCCAGATGAGCACATCTTCTTGATATCCACCTCTGATCCTTGGTACGGAGATGTTCTTATATATCTCCAGACTTTGAAGTATCCTGGAGCTTCCTCAAGGGAGGAACGACGTAAATTACGCCTTCATGCAAAGAACTACCTCATCATAGGAGATACATTATATCGAAGAGGGGTAGATTCCATTTTGCGTCGATGCCTTACCCATGAGGAAGTGGAGATTGTCCTAAATGATTCCCATAGTGGAGCATGTGGGGGTCATTTATCTGGGTTAGCAACGACCCAGAATATATTATGTGACGGTTATTTTTGGCCCACGATCTTTAAAGATTGTGTGGAAGCAGTGAAGTGCTGTCATTCGTGTCATCTTTACACAAGGAAAATGCGGTCACATCCTGCTCCGTTATTTCCCGTTGTCTCGGTAGGCCCCTTCATGAAATGGGGGATTGATTACGTGACATGCAACCCAGCCTCGGCTGGGGGGAATAAATACATCATTGTCGCTGTTGACTATTCTACAAAATCGGCAGAGGCAATGCCTACTTTTAAAGCCGACGGGGAAACAGCAGATTTCTTTGTATTCAATCAGATTATAGCGCGATTTGGTATACCCAAAGTGATTGTCACTGACCATGGCAGTCATTTTCAAAATAACATGATGACGGAACTGACTACTATGCTCGGATTCAGACAAGAACATTCATCTTCGTACTATCCGCAAGCAAACAGTCAGGTCGAGGCTGTCAACAAAACTTTAAAAACTATCCTTAAACGTACAATTGATGCAGCCCGTTATAACTGGCACATCATGTTATATCCTGCTCTTTGGGCCTACCGAACTAACGTAAAAATTGCTACGGGTTTCTTCCCTTTCCAACTCGTTCATGGAGTGGAAGCAGTTACTCCGATTGAGTGTGAAATTCTGTCTTTAAAGATAGCTATTCATGTGTTACATGATATGACGGAGCTTGAGGAACGTCTGGTACATTTAGAACACCTGGATGAACAGTGTAGAGATGCGCTGACCGCTAATCAAGCTCATAAAAATAGGGTCAAAACTCAGTATGATAAACCGGTCAAACCTCAGGTTTTCTCTGAGGGGGAAATTGTCTTGCTTTGGGACCAAGACAAAGAACCCCTGGGGGCAGGAAAATTCAAGGCCATGTGGTTAGGACCTTATGTCGTGTCGAAAGTTTTAAAGAAGGGCGCATATGAGTTAGATGATTTTGATGGGAATAAGCTGCCTGAGCCTAGAAGTGGGCTCTACCTGAAAAGGTACTATGCTTAGGCTTAGCACTTTTTCTTGTATTTTTATTGTATGTATTTTTATGTACATTAGGTTGTCAGTTTTGTTTTTTATATTATCTATTGGTTGTTGCAGATGTCTTCTGAAAGGTATATAGGGTTCGCTGATGGCGCCAGCCGTCACACTTGTAACCTAGCTTCAGCAACATGGGTTATTTACTCTCCCTCAGGACAGCTTGTTGCCGCGGGAGGCGCTTGTTTAGGTCCTGCTTCTAATAATGTTGCTAAGTATAGGGCTATAATTGAGCTCCTATGGGATGCTTTGTCACGTGGTATCACCCAGCTTGAAGTTCGTCTAGACTCTCAGCTAGTGGTCTCCTAACTCAATCGAGCTTATTAGGTACGAAATCCTATTCTATTAACTCAGTTCATGCAAATTCGATTACTGGAAAGAAATTTTGAAGTTATTATATTCAATCACATTCCCTGAAATCAAAATCAATTGACTGATACATATGCTAATTACATTTTAGATTCGCATCTAAAACACATTTCATAAAGATATACAGCACACATATAAAAAACATTTGTAAATAAACTGCCAACAACCACAATATATATATATGTGTGTGTGTGTGTGTGTGTGTGTGTGTGTGTGTGTATGTATGTATGTATGTAAAATATCTGTCCATAGATAGGTCAAGTCTGATCCTCAGATCCCGTCATATACAAAAATATACAAAAATGTGGATCATAGTCCATCAAAATGTCCTATATCTACGTAGGACCACCCTGGTCACTTGGACCACCTTGGTCCCCATGGTCCCTCTGTACTATGGCTTCATCGGCCTCTTCAGCTTCGGCAGCCTCCACATCCTCTATATATACGAGCACCGCTCTGACCACTCACCTGAAAAGACGTAACCAAACCGGTGGAACTCCAACAACGAACTCCTGCATGGCGGTCGGGATATGCTCTATCCGCAAGGTAGGTACTCTTTGGGTCAGCCTGGCCAGCTTCCCCTCTAGAACCCTGATCAGTCCTGGGTCTTCGCCTATGACAGGACGAACAAACATGCGTGGATGCCCCTCAGGGCAGACCGGTCCAATATCTGCATTTTGACACATTTATAAGATTAAGACTTGTACATATGTATATATCTGCCATTTTAAAATCCATAAAATTTTGAAAAATGATAAAAATTAAAAATTATTTACCTAGCTCTCCCCGTGCTCCTCCTGGAGGGAGGACAAGGTCTGGGTCACCTCGAAAGTCCATGCCAGCATATGGAAACTGCTCCAGTGACGGTAGCTATTGTTCCCACCAGGTATAGAAATCATCATCATATACACTATGTATTGTGTCTCCTCCTCCTTGACAGAGGAATATGTCTCCCCACCTGCTCAGCCTCGGCTGACGTGGAGATCATATCGGTAGAGGTATGGCAGGGCTCAACCCTAGTACTCTCTCAAAGAAGAAGGCAACTAATATGCTCGCATAACCAAAGTTTTTCTCCTTCCTCTCTTACAATCGAACAGTTGTCTTTTCATGATAGGGACAACTCTCGAACACCAATCATAGAGAGCACCACGAAAACAGTCCACTGCCAGCCTCATTTGGTTCCGTGTAGACAAATGTAACGAAGAGGATCCTTAAATCCTCATGATGGTGCTTGCAAGTACCTGTAGAGTAAAGTCATGGATATGTACAATAGGGACAACGATCCCTCTCTTTTGAGTACCCGGTGTGCAAAACACACCTATGTAGTTATGGACACTTAAAGGGTCACCGCCCCTGCCCGTGCCCTCTAAGTTGACTGGTGCTCCTGGTCGTGACAGACCGGTAATGAAATACATTTCCTCAGTAGTAATCTCCAAGGTTTCACCCTGTAGGTTGAACATCCCCAAATCATGATCCCAATAATTTATCATGAACTCAAGCAGGCGGACATTGGCCCGCATGGGTGATGTGCAAAAGAATTTTAGTAACCCACTTGTTCGCAATGCATGTATAGTGGGAACACTTTGGAGCACTTCTTGGTCCATTGTTTCATGCTCTCGTTCCCTCCATTCCAGAACCATCTTTACACCTAGCAAAAACAAGTAATTTGATTCAGTAATTTCATAGAAAAATTCTAAATTTTTTTAGCTTTTTATCCTTCACATGGTACATGCGACTGTCTAGTTAGACATGTCGCATATTGTATGCGACTGTCTATATAGGAAACTCGCGTACAGAATGCGTGTACACGAGTCTTCACACTGTGAACTCGCGTACGCGCCGTGACATGCTTCAGGATGCTTTTAAACATGAAATTCGGACTCTAAATTAATAATTGCTAGGGTCAAAATGAAGAGCTCAGGGTGTAGGCTTACCTGCAAATTGCGGAATTTGATTTCGTTGGTTGGATTTTCCACAACGATCGAATAAAGGTAGAGGGAAGAACTTGCTTTTTATGGCTAACAATTTCAAATGGTGAGTTTTGTTTTGATTTTCAACTATTTATAGAAATTTTATTTTTCTAAATGGGTTTTTTCTATAGTTTGAAAATCCATTCAACTAATACCATATTTCTTTTTGCTTTGAAACAGGTTTTCCACCATTATCAAGTGTTGTTGCTCCAATAGGGTGGTTTTGTCATTTCGATTACATTTTTGGCATCTTTATTTAATCCACATTAACCTTAGCATTCAACATTTTGCCATGGACGATGGTATTATAAACCATTAGTTCCCTGTTTTTACCATTGTTCTTCCGTGGATAGGACCCTTTTTTCATGAGTATCTTCTTTTCAAGCCTATGTTGTTCTTTGGTACTCATGCCACAACTATTTCAGGTACAGGGGTATCCTCTTAGCTATTTTTCACGCCAAATAGAGCTTATTTTGACTCTCTTTTACAAGCTATCCCTTTATAGGACTCCCCGCCCTTATGGAGTTTCTTTAGGCCCAGGTCAGACTCCTTCAAAACAGACTTGACTGCCGAGTTAACTCGTCCGTTCAAGCTCGTTAAGAATATGTGAATGGGCATCCGCATTGGTGGTAGGTTATCTCTTTCTCGGACCATGTGGAATAACACAAGAAAGGATCGCTCTCTTTTCTTTTTGAATTGAGAAGAGTATTCTCAGGCATAGGTTTATCACTTTTCCGAACCTGAGGGACTAAATTTACGGAAAAGGAACACCCGGTATGAGCTTGGTTTTCTCTTTTTCGTGCTCTGGACCTAAACATGAAAAAGATTCTGAGTGTACTTTGTGTCTTTGTCATGCTCGTTAAACACTTAAGAACAAAGCAATGAGTTTATTGTTGTAAGTCCCATTTCTCGTAATCAAATGGATCTTTCCGAGTGATCTTGCTTTCCTTCACACTCGTAAAACTCAAGCTATTTTATGTTGTTTTGGAAGGAGCGTTGGGTAGGTGGTAATTTAACCTTTTTCGGACCTCCCTGACTAAGTACAAAAAAGGTTCACCTTTTCTTCTATGGAAGTTAAGAGAGTTCTTCTGTGGTATGTTTTATACTTTTTCGGCCTCAGGAGACTAAATTGGACGAAAAAGGACCCCCCTGGAGTCTTTTTTGGAGTTTTTAGACTCTCTAAATGTGAAAACACCAACTGAGCATGTACTAGTTCGGGCTCATTAAATCCACGAATCAGTGACACTATCAAGCATTATTTTTCCGTCTCTTCAAGCTTGTTAAAAAATGAAGAGGGATCCGAGTTAACTTTCCTGGACTCGTTAAAATTTAACAGGGAAGGTAAGGAAGAAGTTTTCTCTTGCTTTTAGTAGTGGCAGCATGTCCTCCTTGAACATAGCACTCTTTGTCTATTCCGATATCCATGTTTCAATGATCACTTTTTGTTCAGCTATTACTTTGAGTTTCCTACTCCTCCTCTTGTTAATTATACCTGGGGAATCTGATCATGTCTCCTACATGACAGATAAGTCTAGTTGTTCTATCTATAAGTTAACAGTTGCCTTGGATCATCTCTATGTCGTGCTCATTGTTCAAGGACTTCACCCAATGTTTGATCTATATCTTGATCCCAGCATTGTTATATCTGTTATCTTTTGTGTCTCCCTTCTATTACCCAGTTCTTAGTCACTCTTGTGATCCGTTGGAGGATCTATTGCCTTCCTTATCATAGCATGGTTCCGTTCCAGTACTTCCTGACGACGAAGACATAGAGTTTTGACGATCGTACCTCAAGATTCACTTCCCTCGTTAGTGAATTCCTTTGCTTCAGTTGTTAATTATTACTTATTGATTGACAAACTGTTGAATCCCTTCCATGTTCGACTTCAACCTACTTTTATTCACATGGTTGGGATTGTACTGGTTCTTTGGGATAGTTTCTGAAGACCTTAGTTCCTCACCTATGGACTAAGTTGCGCAAGATTATGTTCTATTCATATACACAACTTCCAGATCTTTGAAGACTCATCATTTTTGTATATTTTGGCTTCGATCCACCTTTGTAATATACGTGGTTTCATACCTGTATCATATGATGTACTCAAATATTGTAAAGGAGCTAGTGTTCCAGTAAATTGAACATAGCATCCTCAGATATGACTTTGTATATGACATTACTATGTATTTGTTTCAGGTACTATCTCTACTCCATTGGATTTCTGAGTTCTCTAAAGATAAATATTGTAATGTATTTTGGCCATCGTTTCCCTCTGACCTCACACATTAGGGGGCATCTGTTATCCACCTGAATGGCACCTCTCCATCCGAGTGCCGACATTCACTATGTTGGCACACAAAAGGACATTTATAGATTGAGGGTTGCCTAAAACATTATAGATGGGCATATTATGAACTACATTTATCATCCATCCAGCTGGTTATTTTTACTTTTAAATATGTCAAGTTCTGTACTCGACTCTTCCTATATGAAACTCGCGTGTTGTACGCGAGTATCAGTTATTGCATCTCGCGTATAGATTTGTACGCGGGTTACCCTTAGAGAAACTCGTGTGTCATACGTGAGTTGCCAGTATTAATACCCGCGTACACCTTCCTTCGACATTAAAAATAATAAATCATGATTATCTGAGATTTGTTAATCCCTTAACCATAATCACCTTAACTGTCTCAACCTCCTCAACCTTCGAAACTGCCTTATTTCACCAAGTATAAATAAAATCCTTGGGGAGGGTATTAATCACATATACTGGAGAGCAAAGTTATGATGGTGGATTCTATTCAGAAGTCTTTGGAGCAGTGGAACTCAGAATCCTTTGGTTGCAGAGGAGTCCTTGTCTCAGGCATTGGGTTGTAATATGAACTCATTCATTATTGTTAATAAAGAGAATCCTTCTTCCATATGTGTCTTGAATGTCTTTCATGTATCATGGTTTGATGAATATTTATGATTAAGCACTCTATATATGATTTATCTAACCTGTTTTATATACATGTATCATCTTGAATTTGGAGGATTTTCTCTTGATAGGTGAAGGAGAAGCATCCCAGAAGGCTTTGGAGGAGAAGCAGAGCAGAAGAGGACAAAGCTAGGATCAACCGTCGTGTATCGGGTGAGTCTTTTCTATCCTCCTATTTCCTTTTTTGTACTCTAGAGTCGATTGCCTGCAAGTTTTATGAGTATGTTGGTAACCACAAACCTTCGGTTATAAGGTTTTTATTCCTGTACAACAGAACTGGCGACTCCACTGGGGTGCCCAGACTGCTGCAGGTTGTCTCTGTCACCCCTGACCAGTCTTTGCCTTGAAGTTTGTGTGTGGTATTTTTTCCTGGTTCGTCCTTATCACAGTGTTTGAAAGCCTTGTGTATTTTTCTTATATTTGAGAAAAAAATTTGTACCTGTACGCGGGTTGCTCTGCTACACAGTCGCGTACAGAGGCCTTCATACGCGGGTTTCTCTCTTGGACAGTCGCGTACAATACACGAGTTTCCCTTATACACAGTCGCATACAATCCTGGAACTAGGGATTTTTAGGATAGGGTTTGCTTGTCCCTCTCTTTGTGTAATTCTTGTTTGTTAGTTTGCTTTCTTTAGGGATACTGTGTTGTTTGTCGGAAGACCTTGGTGACCACACTTTGTGCTTTTTCGTAAATCCCTTAGGTTTCTTTTGTTTGGATTGTCTTCTGTTTGCATGTTGAAGTAGCTTGGCCTGTTTGGGTTATAGGGTGAAGTGTCTCTGTCCGGATCAGTGATCAGGGTTTTGGACATTGTTTTTCTAGTCTATCTTTCTGATAGTGGTTGGTTTCTCACTTACCTTTATGAGTTTACAGTGATTTTTTGTCATTGTGTACACCCAAGCTAGGGTTCCTGGTCTCCCTTTGTTGGTTGATTCTTGGTTCTTTCGACCTGTTTACTTCAGTTTGTTTATTTTATACAGTTGATTAGATCCAAGTATACTCAAGTTTAGTGCATTTTAGGTGCATGGTAGAGTTTGAGCATTTTAAAAAGTGAAAAGAAAAACATTGTCAAGCTTTTGCATTTGCTTTTGCATAAGTAGTTTTCATTTCAGTTTTAAAATATAATCTCAAAAACTACAAAAAAACATAGTCTTAGTTTCTCTTTATCGTTTGCATTTGTTCATCAATATATATTTACAAAAAGAAAAAGAAGTTTGCTTTAATAAGTGGTAATTTGCTTTGAAAAAATAAACCTTTAGTTTTTTATTTCTTATCGAGTCAAAAATACCATAGTTCATCACTCCATTTCCTTCTGAGTAAGAAACAGCCCTTTAAAATGAACGCAATAATTAAAATTTAATAGTAATTTTTGTTTTTAGGGGCCTTTCACCTACTAGCTTAGGCTAGACTTGTGGGATAGGAAGTGTAAACTTCCCATAAGTTTTAAAATTCAGATGTAGTGGACCTTTCTTTAGGTAAATCCTTGACTTTATCAATTGTATCTGGGAAGCTCCTCTCAAACGGGAGTCAAGCACGAGGCCGCATGGAGGCATTGGACTGAGGAGATAACCCTCTGATTCCTTGTCGAAACGTAAATCAGGACTTTTACGCATCTGGGGATTCTATCTTAGATAGAGTCTCGGGCTCAACTACCCTGCCCATGCGTACGATTCAGGCTTGCGACTGTACCCCCAGAGTGTTGGTATAGCTAAGGTAGCCTTTAGTCTCTTGACATTTAGGGTTCATACCTAGGTAAACTGAAAGGCTATTTCTGGTTCACCTTGGACGGGCTTGGAAGGTAACCCTTGTTGTAAGTGTAGGAGGGCGGTTGGCTGATTCCTCCACTTGTGCCTAAGAACCACTTCAAGGACACCAAGTAATAGTTCTTCAGCTTTCTTCAAGAAAGTACATCTTTCACCCTTTATTGATTGTTTGAGGCTTTAGGATTTTTATAGTGTATGCTCTGTGGTTTTTCATGTGTTTCGTTGGCCTTAGGGTTATGATTTGTCAAATTTTCAATCGTGGAGGACCAACCTATTAGAAGGTCAAGAAGGTTGAGAAACCTTCCTCCTCTCGTTACATTGGAGCCTCCACCTCCACCCCAAAGGCGGAGATTGGACACGGACGGTTCATTTGAACCGATAGGGATAAGTGAAGTCCTAGGTGAACCAGAACTTATAGCTAACCGTTTTTATCTTGATACAGTTGAGAGAGAAGATTTGCAGACTGACAAGTTTGCGAGAAATTTTAACACACCCTTGACTGATTTAAACGATCATTTGATCATTCAGGTTAGACCTTTTGATTCACCTGTTTTAGGTGTCCCTGTGGGTAGGATTATGTCTTCTGCGGGAGAAATTTCTTTTGTGTTCACCTCAGCCGTTCTGGTTGAAGGGGTACTACCTCCCCCGGTAAGTGCCCCTAGATCTAGTATACCTTCTACACCTTTGACTCCAACGAGCTGGGTGGTTCAACCACTGGTTCACTCAAATCTAGCGGGTACTTCTGGTGATATGGTTACTGGGATCTCTAGTATACCTATTGTTCCTTCTTCCTTTCCATATACTACCCAGAGTGGTCCGGTAGGATCCTCAGTGTTCGTCCAAGGATTTCCTTGGAATGGGGGGCACATTTCCCCATCCACTCCATACGTAGGGCCATCACCTTCTTATGTAGGAGTGCAGTTTGGGAACAATACCTCTTATGGGAAAAGTTTCCAAACTCCGATTTTGGTTCCGTTTACGAGCTCTCCCTTTTCATTGTTTAGCGGAGGGATACCGGCTCCTGTCTTTCAGACCCCTGTTTCTATTGGGATGGCCCGAACTTTTTATACTGCAACTCCCACACACAATCATGTGGCTTACGGATGGAATCCGTTTCAGAGTACTCTACCCACTTCGCAACCGGTGGCAGGAGGAAACCCCACTTTTACCTATGGGCATTCGGGGGCAGGTCCCTCTAATCCCCAGGGTGGCACATTTACTACCTCAATTCGACCCAAACTTCCATTCCTGGCAACCTTAAATTTTCCAGATTTGTCAAAATTGATGAATGACCCGGTGAGGCATGACCCCTTGTGGCCACCTGTTCCCACCAAATTTCCATTGGACATCCCTAAATTCGAGCACAAAGTCGGTGAAGATCCTGGGGCTCATGCCACCACATTCCATTTATGGTGTTCTTCAAATTCGCTAAATGAAGATTCAGTTAGGTTGAGGTTGTTCCAGAGAACCTTAACAGGTACCGTGGCAAAATGGTATATTGAATTGCCTTCTACTGCTTTCAATAGTTTCTGGGACTTGGCTAGTGCATTTCTTAGCCACTTTCAGCTTTTGGTCCGATATGATTTCGGAATGGACTTGTTGTCTACCTTTAGGCAGAACAAGGATACCCACATCTCGAATCACATCCAAGAGTGGAGGAGGCGGAAGAGCCTTATAAAAACCATCATCCCTCCTGAGTTTCTTCTAGAGTGGTTCCTTAAATCCTTGTTACCCTACATATCTAAGGACGTATCCACCTCAGGAGTGACGAATGAAGAAGAAGCCATTCTCAGGGCCCAGCAACTGGATTTGATTTATTCACAATTTGGGATCTTGTATGAGATTATCCTTGAGGCACCGAGGCCTACGCACGATGCGGAGAAGCCTAAGCCTAGACCCCATGCCGATGGTGTGGTTGGGTCTATTAACTCTCCCACCGTAGAATCTTTGGCTAAGAAACTTCATCAGTTTTTCGTCAAGCAGTCTACGGCGGAGGCAGCAAAGGCTGCCCCCTCCCCCAGAGTGCAAATGTGTTTGCACAAACCTCTCAGTGTTGACAGATTGTAACTTCGAAGAATATTCTATATGTATCTTTTTGTGGTCCCTGATGATCCTACCGGGAGAACCACTTGTATTACATTGTACCCCGATGCTCCTAATCGAAATAACTAATAAGAGTCATGAGGTAGTCCCATCTAATTGTAAAGGTGGGTCATCAGTGTTGAAATATTGTAACTTCGAAGAATATTCTATATGTATCTTTTTGTGGTCCCCGATGATCCTACCTGGAGAACCACTTGTATTGCATTGTACCCCGATGCTCCTAATCAGAAGAACTAATAAGAGTCATGAGGTAGTCCCCTCTAATTTTAAAGGTGGGTCATCAGCACCCTAGTGTGGTTACTTGAGCCTACATGATTTAACTCGAGCCTACATGTCAAATGAGTTAACTTAAGTGAACAGATGAATATAAATAGAGGTGTAGTGCTCCTCATTTGAGACACACACACTCACTTGAGTAGCACACTTGTGGAGGAGAGCAGTAGATGGAGAAGGAGGAGGATCAGGCTTTGATCTCCTTGCTAGTTTTATCTTTTACATTTTTGGGGCATCTATATTGAGGAAGCTTTTGCTGGGTTTTTCCCTTTAGGGTTTTCCCAGGATAAATATGTGTTGTTCTTGTGATACTGTTTCTTTCAGTGATCCTACTTATATGCTTTTGTTATGAAAATGAAATGAAATACTGATGTATTAGCTAAGCATATGAAAATTCAACACTCATAAGGGCAATCAGCAACCCGGCAGGAAGAAAAAGAAAGGAAAGAAGGGAGAGGGAAACCAAAACAAGCAAAACCCCGCGAACAATGTTGATGGGGGCAAGAAAGAAAAGAAGAAGGTCAAGTTCCTGTGTAAGTTGTGCCACGAGGACCACCTTACTCACCTTTTTCCCCTTATGGATCAAGCCCAGAAGCTCCTTAAAGCTCAACAACCGACTGTCCTGAAGGATCCTTTTCCCCAAGGACAGAACTCTGCTTCAGCTTCTAATGTAGCAGGGGGCACTCAAAGTGCCCCTGACCCAAACTATATCAACATGGTTCAATCTTCGACTTTGTTGCAAACAAGGAATAAAAATTATGAGAAAGAGACTCTGGAGAAGGGTAAAGCTGTAGGTGAAACTTCTAACCCTCTCACAATAGAGAAGCCTGTTGAAACTATGCCGAAGATACCAAAAGGTGTCTTCAAGAAGACCTTGCATAACCCTAATGCTAGGGCTGCTTCAAACTACTCCGTGGTTGAAGATTTGGCTCAAAATACATGTGTAATGTCAACTTTATAGGTGTTACAGAGTTGTCCTGCCCAGCGGGATGCCCTCTCAGGAGCTCTAGGTAGCATGGACTCATCGAGTCTCATGGCGAAATTTCATTTGTCTGACGTTAAAATTCGCCTACCTTACCATGTAGCCTTATCAATAGATGTCATCCATGGTGGAAAGACCATTGGAAGGGCATTTGTTGATGAGGGTGCTTCTACATGTGTTATGTCCTTGACCTGTTGGAAAGCTCTTGGATCCCCAGAGCTGGTCCCATCAAACACTCTGCTTACTACTTTTGATGGAAGGTCCTTCCGTCCGCATGGTATCCTGTCGACTTTTGAAATTAAGTTGGCAGGAAAAGTAGTGTTTGTTGAGGTAGAAGTGATTGATGATCGTTTGGACTACAATCTGCTTCTGGGAAGAAACTGGACTTATGCAATGTCCGCTATTGCGTCGGTCGTTTTTCGTGTAGTTGTTTTTCCACATGAGGGAAATTTGGTTACTATTGATCAATTTGATTATACTTGAAAAGTTCGTTTAGATTCTAATGAGTCCGTTGTGCCATTTGTTGATCAGGTCAAACCTGCTGCACAGAGCTTGGGGGCTGGAATGTACACATCACTGATGGGCATGTTTGATCTTCCAACCCCGATTAATTATATTGGTTCTACTAGTGTGGGGAATTCCATAGCTATGGTTGTCGATAGGACTGATCCTTGGGTTCTCCCATCCCCCCATGAACCGGAAGTGCCCTTATCGACAGTGGAGGTAGCTTATCAAGCTATCAAGCAAGCCACTGTTGATCCCATTCTAGATCCTCTAACAGTCTCGGAAGATCTGGAAGAAGTCTATTTGCCTGCATGGGCGAAAAACTCTTCGCACTCTATAGATTTTTTAGACATGGTTTTACCTTCTGATGAAGCCATTTTGGAAGCCATGAGTGGACGTGGTAAGATTTGTGAGGATCTTCATCATCGTTCCTATTTTCTTCCAGAACTAAGCAGAATAGAAAATCAAGAGTTTCGGTTAAGACTGTCAGAATATGTGGATACACCTATCAATCCCTTCCCTAGGGAAGGAATGTTTGCTGAGGGGACTATGGAAAATATTTCCACCACCATACCTATTAACATCTCTGTGAACCCTGATGTCATGGAAAGTATATATATAGGTGCAAATTGCTCTCCTGAAGAGATTGCCATCTATACTGCCCTGTTTAAGGAATTCCGCGATGTCTTTGCCTGGTCATATGAGGAGATGCCAGGCATAGATCCATCGATTATTGAACATAAAATTCGAAAATATCCTGATGCCAAACCAGTTCGACAAAAGTTAAGACCTGTTAACCTGCGCAAAGCGATGGCTGT
Source organism: Pseudotsuga menziesii (assembly GCA_001517045.1). NCBI lineage: Eukaryota > Viridiplantae > Streptophyta > Pinopsida > Pinales > Pinaceae > Pseudotsuga > Pseudotsuga menziesii. The sequence continues at coordinate 321,549 of LPNX010594337.1, read as the reverse complement.
GAAGGCTGAAGTTGAAAAGTTGTTGAAGGCTGGTTTTATCTATCCCATAGCTTTGACAAAATGGGTATCCAATCATGTTCCTGTTGATAAAAGACAAGGGACTATTCGCGTCTGTACAGACTTTAGAGACCTCAATAAATCCTGTCCTAAGGACAACTATCCCACGCCATTTATAGACCAGACTATAGATGCTTGTGCGGGAAGTGAGGTGTTCTCGTTTATGGATGGTTTCTCCAGATACAATCAAATTCAAATAAAATCGGAAGACCAACATAAAACTGCTTTCATTTGTCCTTGGGGTACCTTCGCGTACAAGAAAATGCCCTTTGGATTGAAAAATGTAGGGGCAACCTTTCAACGGGCTATGAACTTTGATTTCCATAATATTAAAGCCATTGTCGAACCATACCTTGATGATATGCCTGCACATTCTTGTAAGAGGATTCAACATCTAGAAAATTTATGGTTGATATTTGAGAGATCCAGACATTATAAAATCCACTTGAATCCCCACAAGTGTGTATTCTGTGTCGAGACAGGAAGATTGCTCGGGTTCATTGTCTCTAGTAGAGGCATCCAGGTGGATCCATTGAAAGTTGAGGTCATTGTAAATCTACCTCCTCCTCGTTCTATCAGGAAACTTCAAAGCCTGCAAGGAAAGTCTAATTTTCTTCGACGTTTTATTGTTAACTATGCCAAGATTACTAAGGGTTTCATGCGCCTACTCAAACAGGACACCCCGTTTCTATGGGATGAAACCGCACAACTTGCTTTCGAGGCATTGAAAAAAGCATTGTTGTCGGCACCTTTACTGCGTCCGCCAGATTATTCTAGGGATTTGATATTATATATGGACATGTCTAAGTCGACCATTGGGGTAGTACTAGTCCAGGAGGACGATAAGCTTGTATACCATGTCGTTTATTATCTTAGCCATGCTTTGGCCGGACCTAAACTTAGATAGCCCCACGTTGAGAAATTATCCTTAGCAGCCGTTTATGCTGTTCAGAGATTACGTCACTACATTTTATTGAGGACCACCACAGTAGTGGCGGATGTGAATCCGTTTCAGTATGTTTTATCCCGACGGATTGTTGGGGGGGAATTTAACAAATGGATAGTCATTCTCCAAGAGTTTGACTTAGATTTCCAGTCCGCTAAGTCTAAGAAGTCCTTAGTTTTTGATGAACTTATAGCAGAATTTCCTACTGAAGAAGATGTAGCTATTGAAGATGACTCATTCCCAGATGAGCACATCTTCTTGATATCCTCCTCTGATGCTTGTTATGGAGATATTCTTATATATATCCAGACGTTGAAGTATCCTGCAGCTTCCTCAAGGGAGGAACGACGTAAATTACGCCTTCATGTGAAGAACTACCTCATCATAGGAGATACATTATATCGAAGAGGGGTAGATTCCATTTTGCGTCGATGCCTTACCCATGAGGAAGCGGAGATTGTCCTAAATGATTCCCATAGTGGAGCGTGTGGGGGTCATTTATCTGGGTTAGCAACGACCCAGAATATATTACGTGCCGGTTATTTCTGGCCCACGATCTTTAAAGATTGTGTGGAAGCAGTGAAGCGCTGTCATCCGTGTCAGCTTTGCACCAGGAAAATGTGGTCACAACCTGCTCCATTATTTCCCATTGTCTCGGTAGGCCCCTTCATGAAATGGGGGATTGATTACGTGACATGCAACCTAGCCTCGGCTCGGGGGCATAAATACATTATTGTCGTTGTTGACTATTTTACAAAATGGGCAAAGGCAATGCCTACTTTTAAAGTCGACGGGGAAACAACAGCTTTCTTTGTATTCAATCAGATTATAGCGCAATTTGGTATACCCAAAGTGATTGTCACTGACCATGGCAGTCATTTTCAAAATAACATGATGATGGAACTGACTACTATGCTCGGATTTAGACAAGAACATTCATCTTCGTACTATCCGCAAGCAAACGGTCAGGTTGAGGCTGTCAACAAAAATTTAAAAACTATCCTTAAATGTACAATTGATGCAGCCCGTTCTAACTAGCACATCATGCTATATCCTTCTCTTTGGGACTACCAAACTAACGTAAAATTTGCTACGGGTTTCTCCCCTTTCCAACTCATTCATGGAGTGGAAGCAGTTACTTCGATTGAGTGTGAAATTCCAACTTTAAAGATAGCTATTCATGTGTTACCTGATACAACGGAGCTTGAGGAACGTCTGGTACATTTAGAACACTTGGATGAACATCGTAGAGATGCGCTGACCGCTAATCAAGCTCATAAAAATAGGGTCAAAACTCAATATGATAAATTGGTCAAACCTCGGGTTTTCTCTGAGGGGGAACTTGTCTTGCTTTGGGACCAAGACAAAGAACCCCTGGGGGCAGGAAAATTCAAGGACATGTGGTTAGGACCTTATGTCGTGTCGAAAGTTTTAAAGAAGGGGGCATATGAGTTAGTTGATTTTGATGGGAATAAGCTGCCTGAGCCTAGAAGTGGGCTCTACCTGAAAAAGTACTATGCTTAGGCTTAGCACTTTTCTTGTATTTTTATTGTATGTATTTTTATGTACATTAGGTTGTCGGTTTTGTTTTTTATATTATCTGTTGGTTGTTGCAGATTTCTTCTGAAAGGTATATAGGTTTCATTGATGGCGCCAGCCATCACACTTGTAACCTAGCTTCAGCAGCATGGGTTATTTACTCTCCCTCAGGACAGCTTGTTGCCGCGAGAGGCACTTGTTTAGGTCATGCTTCTAATAATGTTGCTGAGTATAGGGCTGTAATTGAGCTCCTATGGGATGCTTTGTCACTTGGTATCACCCAGCTTGAAGTTTGTCTAGACTCTCAGCTAGTGCTCTCCCAGCTCAATCGAGCTTATCAAGTACGAAATCCTATTCTATTACGTCAGTTCATGCAAATTCGGTTACTGGAAAGAAATTTTGAAGTTATTATATTCAATCACATTCCTCGAAATTAAAATCAATTGACTGATACATATGCTCATTACATTTTGGATTGGCATCTAACACACATTTCATAAATATATATGGCACACATATAAAAAACATTTGTAAATAAACCGCCAACAACCACAATATATATATATATATGTAAAATATATGTCCATAGATAGGTCAAGTATGATCCTCAGATCTCGTCATATACAAAAATATACAAAAATGTGGATCATAGTCCATCAAAATGTCCTACATCTACGCAGGACCACCCTGGTCACTTGGACCACCTTGGTCCCCATGGTCCCTCTGTACTCTGGCTTCCTCAGCCTCTTTGGCTTCGGCAACCTCCACAGCCCCTATATATACAAGCACCGCTCTGACCACTTGCCTGAAAAGACGTAACCAGATCGGTGGAACTCCAACAACGAATTCCTGCATGGTGGTTGGGATATGCTCTATCCGCAAGGTAGGTACTCTTTGGGTCAGCCTAGCCACTTCCCCTCCAGAACCTTGATCAGTCCTAGGTCTTCGCCTATGACAGGACGAACAAACATGCATGGATGCCCCTCAGGGCGGATCAGTCCAATATCTGCATTTTGACACATTTATAAGATTAAGACTTGTGCATATGTATATATCTGTCATTTTAAAATCCATAAAAATTTGAAAAATGATAAAAATTAAAAATTATTTACCTAGCTCTCCCCATGCTCCTCCTGGAGGGAAGACAAGGTCTAGGTCACGTCGAAAGTCCATGCCGGCATATAGAAACTGCTCCAGTGCTGGTAGCTGTCGTTCCCACCAGGTATAGAAATCATCGTCATATACACTATGTACTGTGTCTCCTCCTCCTTGACGAAGGAAGATGTCTCCCCACCTACTCAGCCTCGGCTGACGTGGAGATCGGACCGGTAGAGGTATGGCAGGGCTCAACCCTGGTACTCTCTCAAAGAAGAAGGCAACTAATATGCTCGCATAACCAAAGTTTTTTTGCCTTCCTCTCTTGCAATCGGATAGTTGTCTTTTCATGATAGGGACAACTCTCAAACACCAATCATAGAGAGCACCACGAAAACAGTCCATTGCCAGCCTCATTTGGTTCCGTGTAGTCAAATGTAACGAAGAAGATCCTGAAATCCTCACGATGGTGCTTGCAAGTACCTGTAGAGTAAATTCACGGATATGTACAATAGGGACACAACTCCCTCTCTTTTGAGTACCCGGTGTGCAAAACACATCTATGTAGTTATGGACAGTTAAAGGGTCACCGCCCCTGTCGGTGCCCTCTAAGTTGACCGGTGCTCCTCGTCATGACAGACCAGTAATGAAATACATGTCCTCAGTAGTAATCTCCAAGGTTTCACCCTGAGGTTGAACATCCCCAAATCATGATCCCAATAATTTATCATGAACTCAAGCAGGCGAACATTGGCCCGCATGGGTGATGTGCAAAAGAATTTTAGTAACCCACTTGTTCACAATGCATGTATAGTGGGCGCACTTTGGAGCGCTTCTTGGTCCATTGTTTCATGCTCCCGTTCCCTCCATTCCAGAACCATCTTTACAACTAGCAAAAACAAGTAATTAGATTTAGTAATTTCATAGAAAAATTCTAAAATTTTTTAGCTTTTTATCCTTCACGCAGTACACGCGACTGTATAGTTAGACATGTCGCGTACTGTACGCGACTCTCTATATACGCAACTTGCATACAGAGCGCGTGTACATGAGTCCTCACACTATGAACTCGCGTACGCGTCGTGACATGCTTCAGGATGCTTTTAAACATGAAATTCGGACTCTAAATTAATAATTGCTAGGGTCAAAATGAAGAGCTCAGGGTGTAGGCTTACCTGCAACTTGCGGAATTTGATTTCGTTGGTTGGATTGTCCACAACGATCGAACAAAGGTAGAGGGAAGAACTTGCTTTTTATGGCTAGCAATTTCAAATGGTTAGTTTTGTTTTGATTTTCAACTATTTATAGAAATTTTATTTTTCTAAATGGGTTTTTTCTATAGTTTGAAAATCCATTCAACTAATACCATATTTATTTTTGCTTTGAAACAGGTTTTCCACCATTATCAAGTGTTGTTGCTCCAATAGGGTGGTTTTGTCATTTCCAATACATTTTTGGCATCTTTATTTGATCCACATTAACCTTAGCATTCAACATTTTGCCACGGACGATGGTATTATAAACCATTAGTTCCCTATTTTTACCATTGTTCTTTCGTGGATAGGACCCTTTTTTCATGAGTATCTTCTTTTCAAGCCTATGTTGTTCTTTGGTACTCATGCCGCAACTGTTTCAGGTATAGGGGTATCCTCTTAGCTATTTTTCACGCCAAATAGAGCTTCTTTTGACTCTCTTTTTACAAGCTATCCCTTTATAGGACTCCCCGCCCTTATGGAGTTTCTTTAGGCCCAGGTCTGACTCCTTCAAAACAGACTTGACTGTCGAGTTAACTCGTCCCTTCAAGCCCGTTAAGAATATGTGAATGGGCATCCACATTGGTGGTAGGTTATCTCTTTCTCGGACCATGCGGACTAACACGAGAAAGGATCACTCTCTTTTCTTTTTGAATTGAGAAGAGTATTCTCAGGTATAGGTTTATCACTTTTCCGGACCTGAGGGACTAAATTTACGGTAAAGGAACACATGGTATGAGCTTAGTTTTCTCTTTTTCGTGCTCTGGACCTAAACATGAAAAAGATTTCGAGTGTACTTTGTGTCTTTGTCATGCTCGTTAAACACTTAAGAACAAAGCAACGAGTTTATTGTTGTAAGTCCCATTTCTCGTAATCAAATGTATCTTTCCGAGTGATCTTGCTTTCCTTCACACTCATAAAACTCAAGCTATTTTATGATGTTTTGGAAGGAGCGTTGGGTAGGTGGTAATTTAACATTTTTCGGACCTCCCTGACTAAGTACGAAAAAGGTTCACCTTTTCTTCTACGGAAGTTAAGAGAGTTCTTATGTGGTATGTTTTATACTTTTTCGGCCTCAGGAGACTAAATTGGACGGAAAAGGACCCCCCCTGGAGTCTTCTTTGGATTTTTCAGACTCTCTAAATGTGAAAACACCAACTGAGCATGTACTAGTTCGGGCTCATTAAATCCACAAATCAGGGACACTATCAAGCATTATTTTCCCGTCTCTTCAAGCTTGTTGAAAAATGAAGAGGGATCCGAGTTAACTTTCCTGGACTCATTAAAATTTAACAGGGAAGGTAAGGAAGAAGTTTTCTCTTGTTTTCAGTAGTGGCGGCATGTCCTCCTTGAACATAGCACTCTTTGTCTTTTCTGATATCCATGTTTCAGTGATCACTTTTTGTTCAGCTATTACTTTGAGTTTCCTACTCCTCCTCTTGTTCGTTATACCTAGGGAATCTGATCATGTCTCCTACATGAAAGATAAGTCTAGTTGTTCTATCTATAAGTTAACCATTGCCTTGGGTCATCTCTGTGTCATGCTCATTGTTCAAGGACTTCACCCAATGTTTGATCTATATCCTGATCCCAGCATTGTTATATCGGTTATCTTTTGTGTCTCCCTTCTGTCTCCCAGTTCCTAGTCACTCTTGTGATCCGTTGGAGGATCTATTGCCTTCCTTATCACAGCATGGTTCCGTTCCAGTACTTCCTGACGACAAAGACCTAGAGTTTTGACGATCGTACCTCAGGATTCACTTCCCTCGTTAGTGAATTCCTTTTCTTCAGTTGTTAATTATTACTTATTGATTGACAAACTGTTGAATCCCTTCCATGTTCGACTTCAACCTACTTTTATTCACATGGCTGGGATTGTACTGGTTCTTTGGGATAGTTTCTGAAGACCTTAGTTCCTCACCTATGGACTAAGTTGCGCAAGATTATGTTCTATTCATATACACAGCTTCCAGATCTTTGAAGACTCATCATTTTTGTATATTGTGGCTTCGATCCACCTTTGTAATATACGTGGTTTCATACCCGTATCTTATGATGTACTCAAATATTGTAAAGGAGCTAGTGTTCCAGTAAATTGAACATAGCATCCTCAGATATGACTTTGTATATGACATTACTATGTATTTGTTTCAGGTACTATCTCTGCCCCATTGGATTTCTGAGTTCTCTAAAGATAAAGATTATAATGTATTTTGGCCATCGTTTCCCTCTGACCTCACACATTAGGGGCATTTGTTATCCACCTGAATGGCACCTCTCCGTCCGAGTGCCGACATTCACTATGTTGGCACACAAAAGGACATTTATGGATTGAGGGTTGCCTAAAACACTATAGATGGGCATATTATGAACTACATTTATCATCCATCCAGCTGGTTATTTTTACTTTTAAATATGTCAAGTTCTGTACGCGACTCTTCCTATATGCAACTCGCGTGTTGTACGCGAGTATCGGTTATTGCATCTCACGTACATATTTGTACGTGGGTTACCCTTAGAGCAACTCGCGTGTCATATGCGAGTTTCTAGTATTAATACCCACGTACACCTTCCTTCGACATTAAAAATAATAAATCATGATTATCTGAGATTTGTTAAGCCCTTAACCATAATCACCTTAACTATCTCAACCTCCTCAACCTTTGAAACTGCCTTATTTCACCAAGTATAAATAAAGGCCTTGGGGGGGGTATTAATCACATATACTGGAGAGAAAAGTTATGCTAGTGGAGTCTATTCATAAGTCTTTGGAGCAATGGAACTCAGAATCCTTTGGTTGCAGAGGAGTCCTTGTCTCAGGCATTGGGTTGTAATCTAAATTCATTCATTATTGTTAATAAAGAGAATCCTTCTTCCATATGTGTCTTGAATGTCTTTCATGTATCATGGTTTGATGAATATTTATGATTAAGCACTCTATATATGATTTATCTAACCTATTTTATATACATGTATCATCTTGCATTTGGAGGATTTTCTCTTGATAGGTGAAGGAGAAGCATCCCAGAAGGCTTTGGAGGAGAAGCAAAGCGGAAGAGGACAAAGCTAGGATCAACCGTCGTGTATCGGGTGAGTCGCTTATATCCTCCTATTTCCTTTTCTGTACTCTAGAGTCGATTTCCTGCAATTTTTATGAGTATGTTGGTAACCCCAGACCTTCGGTTATAAGGTGTTTATTCCTGTACAACACCTACTAGGTGCTTCACACATGGTGACTGAGATATCTTGCTTTCTATGGTATGTATCTAACCTCAACCTACAACACTCTAACCTACTCTCTATCAAGGTATGTCATTTGTTCCTTTGGTTACTTGTCCTTTCAGTGACAAGATTTGAACCTAAAAGTATCTGATTATAATGCCGATCCAAACAGTTCTAGACTAGCTTGAATAAGCCTCTCACTCGGGTCTATGGTTGCAACCCAACCCCTTGGAACTTCTGGATATTCTTCGGAATCTTCATGAAACAACCTGGACTCAATGGCCTCTAACCTTTGGAGGAGATCCTCACCTATATTTTCCCTCTGTCCTGCATTTCTCCTACCACCTTTTCCTCAATTCAGATGGAATCCTCTCCGGGCCATCATGGTTGTTATGATACCAGTCTAATGCAGTCACTCAAGCTGCAAGGCCTTCATAAACTTGAAAAGGACAAATTTGTAGAGGCTGACAGGGAAATACGTAAAATACAGATGAACACATGCTTCAGTACTTGGGGTTAATATACTATTGAAATTCCAGATTCAGTTACATACCATTCCTATATCTAACAGATGGGCATGCAGGCCTCCCTAGTTTGTTCTCAATATGGGCATGCAGGTCTCAATAGATAGTTCTCTTTCTACCTAGTACTCAGTCTTTTGTTCCACCCCTAATAACTAACAACTCTGGAAAAAAAATGGCGCACCTCCCCAATTTGTTCTCAAGATGGGCATGCAAGTCTCAATGGGCAGTTTTGTTTCTACGCGGGCCTCAGTCTTTGTTCCACCCCTAATAACTAACAATTCTGGAAAAAAAAACAAAGAAAAATGCCCCCAACTCTAGCCCATATCGGGCCTTTGTAGATCTGGATTACCACTCTAATTCCCCACTAAAAGGTCACTTAAGTGCTCCTACTCCCCCTGACCAAACCCAAATGTAAGGAATAAATGCCTAAATTAAGAAACAACAAGATCCTAAATTTCATTGACAGACACGTGGAAATTCTGTTACATAATGTTGGAGAGATATATTATTCAAGGTGTTATGCATCATTTTTTGTGTACAATATTGGTATGTACAAACCAAGCTACCAATGTTTGAATTTACTATTACTACAAAGAACACAACCACAAATAAATTTCAAAACTTATTCTTGAATCTTGGGTGAATACACATACCTTTGTAAATTTATCATTATCTTACCAATGCCGAAAAGATCAACAATTCTTTAAGTATGAGCTTCTCTTATCAATTTTATTCTTCCTTCTAGCAAAATACACAGCTATCCCAGCTTGTAAAGTATACCATCCTGGGAATAATACTCAATTTACCCTAACTCACCAATTGGTTTCCTTTCCAACTGCTAATATACACCTCTAAATTCAGTGTCATTCTCATCTAGATCACCAAGAAATTCATAGGTGACACATACAAGCTGCATTATTGTCCCCACAGCTGTAATCTTCTTCATGGGCGATCTAAACACTGAACTTTATTGGTATTTCCTTTCTTATACTTTATCATTAAATGGATTTACTGAAAGAAACCCATCCATTTGTAATCCCTTTCTTGTTACAACTTTATCTAAGTCTGCAAATACTAGAGTGGTTAGTAATCAATGTGAATCATAATCTCCTTACTCAATAGGTAATGTTTCCACTTCTTAACAACTTGCACTAAATCGTAGAGTTCTTGATCGTATGTGGAAACTTTTAGCACTACTCCATGAAACAACGCAATGGCCAAAATTGGTGCTTGACTACTTTTCATATTCAAATCTTTGAAAGACCTTTGTTGACTTTTTCCCTATAGAAAAATATTCCCTTTCTTCTTATTGCATGGAGTTGACTTTTTCCCTATAGAAAAGTATTCACATTCTTCTTATTACATGGAGTTGTGCAGCAAATGATAAAAATGAAGTTATGAACTTCTACAAATATTGAGTTTCTTGCATAAAAATTCTTACCTCTATCACACTTGTAGGAGTCGGCCACTGGTTGACATCTTCAATCTTCTCCAAATCAATCTTCAGTTCTCCTCCATCAATAACATGTCCAAGGCAAACAAGTAACTTTTTACGAAATTCACACTTCTTGAATTTGGTTGATTACATATTGTTTTTAGTGTGTCCAATGCCTGCTTTAGATGTGAGAAGATCCTCCCAAGTAGAGCTATAAATTAAAATGTTGTCCAAAACACTGTCACAAAAGAATCTATAAATGGATACAGCACCATTCTGTTGAAATAAAAATATGCAAAATATGTACAGAGACAGACGAGATGGAAAGAGAAATATGTATTATATCATTGTTCTTAGAAATGACATACACAAAAGAATCTATAAATGGATGCAGCACCATTTTGTTGAGAAAGAGACTATCGAAATGGAAAGAAAAATATGCATTATGCCATTGTACTTAGATATGACATACAAGGGTGTTGTATATATATCAAGCAAGTTCTGTTCTACCGCTTTTGCTTGTGTGAGGTCTGATATCTACCAAATCCACTCAATAATATCTACTGAAAGGAATCTACAACAGTTTATATTTTTTCGTTGAAGTATTCCCAGTTTATCCAATACCAAGGAGAAAGTTGAAGTCGTGGAGGACACCTTTTTCCATTGTTGTTAGTGCATCAAATTTTCCAGGCATCCATTCACCTTAATTTTGAGTAAAATCCAGATCTGCTGGGATGTATGAGGAATGGTGTATAATAAAGTGTCATGGATCCAATGAAAGGTTGATTTTATCTTCCATATGGCATTCTATGTTTTTGCATTTTTCACTTTAAATAGTGCACAACCTATCTACTTATTTAGATGACTTTCCATAAAAAACATGTGGATTGACTGATGAAGATGTCAATTTAAATACCTTATTGTCTTTCCACATATTATAACTTTTGTGATAGACATCATATATAGCCTGGAATTATCAAATTATAACTTTCCACGGATTATAACTTTTCTTTTGAATATAGGTAAATAATCATCCACTAAATTAAAGTTTAACACTCTTATCAGGCACCTCCAATTTATTATCAAGCTTGTCAAACTAGTAAATATATTGTCAATTTTTCCATCCACTCATCTGCCTAAGATTCAATCAATGCTTCAACAGAACTACTTTATGCTTGTGGGATAAAATCTCTACCAAATTATTGCTTTGAACTAGTCCCACAGTTGGATGGCAGGCTGACCTATAATAATAAGGAAAAAATGGCACTCCGACCATATGTGAGATTGAATACTAATATGAAATTCTACAATCATGATTTTTTGATAATTTGGCATATTCTTCTATGTCCAAAAATTGGTTTGAGGACTTCAGATCCAAGCATCAAAATTGTCACATCAACATTTTATCAAAATGTTGAATATTGATCTCAATATCAAACTTGAAAGGAGGCTAATTAATAGGAGCTATCATAGGAATTTTGGATAGGTCTCCTTGGGTTCAACATATATTTTTTTTAAATTACAGAGCCTTGAAAGTAGGCTAATTAATAGGAGCTATCATAGGAATTTTGGATAGGTCTCCTTGGGTCAAACATAATTTTTTTTAATTACACGGTCGTCGCTATAGCGACAGGCCCCATCATCACAAAAATTCAAATTTTTAGTAGATGTAAGAGCAACTCTGTTGCAATAGCGACACCGCTTCATCACACAAGTTCATAAATTTCGTCGTTGAAAAATCCACTGCGTGACAAGAGCAACATCTCTTCGTCGCTATAGCGACACAACTTGTTTTTTTTAATCCCATAAGTTTCATGTCTTTTGTGTCGCTATAGTGACGAAGAATGGAAAGTGTTGCTATAGCGACGAAAAGTTTGCCACGAAAAAAAGGGGTAATGTTCGTCGCTATAGCAACGCACAAGTGTTGCAATACAAACTATTTTCCATGGGAAAAATGTGCACATGTACTAGTGTTAATTAGCTTCCACTAGCTAATAATTACCTTTCACCTTCCTCGATCTACCTTTCCCCTTCAGGTACTCTCCTTCAAAAATTTTATTGGAGTCTGGATCACAAATGCGACGTAAATTGAGCTTTGACGCTAATTTAGAAAGACACTAACATACAACATGTTTTGGTAAACCCTGTATCATTCCATCATAGAATCCTCAGCACATGCTCATTGTCTCACCAAACCCTTCATAAATTTCAAGTGCCTCTCAACCATCCACATGGACCTTGATTGCACATGTCCACACAATTCAATCTCCTCGACTTGGTGTATGAGGTAGTGTTCATGTGCATTGAAAAATGCCAAAGGTATATGCTTCTGCATTTCACACGTGAGACGAGGAATTTTTCTCCTCCAATACTTTATATCTTCTTTATGCATTTCTTTAGATGACAACCATCTACAAGTGAAGCAAACCAATAACGATATTTAACAACAAAAAAATTAAATTACATAACATGAATGACTACACAAAAAACAAATATAAATTATACGAAGAATTAAAGAAACACTAAGCACATGCAAATAAAAGCTAGTTACCTCATGTATTTCCCAAGATTATATATAACTTGTTTGACATTGTTTTCGAAGTTGTTCGGGAGAGAGAGAGGTAGAACATAATGTATCAATATACAAACCACGTCATTTTTTTTAAACAAAGAGTAGACAAACAAAATAACAAATTTATGCAATAAAATTTTTAATATATATAACAATAATAATTACCTTCATGAAGACGTGCCAATCGTGTGTTTTGACCCCCACAAAATCACCTTGCTTTGTTATAATATTCTTCAATTTTGCACAAAATCCAGTGGGAAATTTAATTTTTCGCATCACTTCTTTTACAACATTACTTTGCTGCTCCGCAAACATCCATGGAATTGACTTTATATTAATTTGGTCTCTGTTGCTATGAAATTGAATGACGTATTTCATTGCATGGTTGCCTTCTTGAATGTATTTGAAAACTTTCACAATTTTATCTTTCTCTCTCCTTAGCTCCAATAGTCGCCATAATGTGTCAGTCACATTCTTTCCAATATGCATTGTATCAAACATATGAGCAATTTGTCGGTGTTCATAGTATGGAAACCTACTGAATTGTATAGGATAACTTTTCAATCCTCGTGGAAGCCCATTAATGCCTTCATGATCATGACAGACATCATGAATATTATTTTATAAATAAATTACAGAAATCAATTATGGCCACTACAGTAAACAACACACAATAAAAAAATTACATAACAATTCATATACGATGATCCATACGTACCAACTTGACGATTTCTATTATATTGCATCTTCCAAAGGTGAGGTGTCATTCTCCGTGGTTTTAATGCAGTCTCTTACTGATTCCATTCCATAAATTCAGTAGCTCGTCTATAAGAGGTTCGATATATACATTCATATCTTTGACTTGGAACTTACATGATTGATTTGAAGTACATATAAAATATATAATTATGAGAACCATTAAGATATATAAACCATGCACAAGAGTAAAATAAAATATATATATATGACATTAAGAAACAAAATACGACAAATGAGATGCCACAATTACATTAAAAATAAAACAGTTGTAGACACAATATACTTGGACTAATCATCGACAACATTATGTGCTCCATGTTTATTGACAACCATGGAGGAATGTTATTGTTGATAACAAAAATAGGCCACACCGTGTAAATGGATCTCATTTGTGCAAATGGATTAACACCATCTGCTGACAAATAAATCCTAAGATTACGGGGTTGTTCTTTAAAGTGGGGCCACTTTTCCTCCATATCTCTAAATGCAGAACCATCTGTAGGCATTCAAATAACATCATCTTGACTTCTATTCCTGGCATGGTAATCCATAAATTTTGCTATGTTATTGCACCTGAATAGTCGTTGCAAACGTGGAATGATGTGAGTATAACGAAGAACCTTGTGAAGCACCTATTTTGTTACTTGATATGTTCGATATCTACTTATATGACATTCTGGACATTCTGTTGCAAATTCATGTTGATTATAATATATAACATGGTCATCAGGGCATGCATGAATTGCTTCATAATGCATTCAAATCTCTTTCATGATGGAAGATAAATCTCGATATGTGCAAGGTAAAATATGTGATGGTGGTAACAAAAATTCAGCTATCAAACTACATCAAATAAAAATAAAAATAGAGTTAATATAATATATAATAATATTAACGAAACACAATTCATCCGTATTAATTTGAATTATGAATTAACAATACAATTATTCGAGGAATAAAGATAAAATTTATCACGATCGTATATATGTGATGGATTATTTTACATACCTTAACATCCGTTTGATTGATATGTTTGAAAGACCATTCATAACTTTCAAGTTCATTATCAAAAATATAGCAGAGAGAAGATTTGTTTTGGAGCCTTCATAAAGGGTTTCGTATGCATTCTCAAGAAGAGGTATATCGTGAACATCATCAAAGTCATCAATACTTTCATTATCATCGTCATCGTCGTCATCCATTCTAACATTAAATGAATCATGGATCAATATATTTGTACCATCTTCTTCAACTACGTTATCAGTATGATCATCTTCTTCAATATGATCATTCACTTGTTCTCCATTAAGCATAGGTGCCACATGTTCCTCCGGTACATTCTCTGAAAGCACTTCCTCTGGACGATATGTCGTAGGATGTCTTTTCTTTATAAATACATGAATACATAAATAGATATAAGTTAATATAGGAAATATTAAAATAATACATACATTTACTAAAGCAAAAAATAAAATAAAAAATTATAATGCTAAACTTTCAAATGGACGATATTCATTCCCCCCCTCAGCGTGTCCATGTTCCCTACAATGTTTTGTGGTTGTTGCGCTCAATATTCTTCTCCTTTTAAAGCCTATGCATTGACTACATGGACAATAACATTTCCCATCACCCCTTATTTTCGTTGCATCCCATAGTCTAGCAAGCAATTGTCGATTTTGTTCGTTTGGATCGGGAATATTTCTATTTGACATTTTGTCACAAAATTCTTGAATGAATACTATCGACAATATTAAAAAATCAAGGTCCACACATCACTATTTTCGCAAACAGTGGTTTGTCAAAGAATATAAAAATTCGCAAACTATCTGTTGAATAAAAATAATAATTCCGCAAACCAACTGTCGAAGAATAAAACAATCCCTCAAATTGCTCATCGAATAATAAAACAATTCCTCAAACCGTCTGTTGAGGAATAAATAATTTATGCAAACCGTCCTTCACTTCTATATCAAACATGTTGGAATGTTTTGTAATTTATATATTTTCAAATTTCACTGTCATCGAATATCCAACGATATGGACCTACTTACCATTGCAAACATGCCTTTATACTATTGGAAAAAATAGCCTAACATCATCGCAAATCCGACGACCCTTTCGTCGCAAATCTGATGACCTTTCGTCACTTAACCAACAACAAGCCTCGTCAAAAAACCTATGAGCATGAAGGTCGAAAAACCGACGATTCTTGTAGACGAAAAAAAAAAATCGGACAAAACAATACTTTTCATCATTGTAATTCAACAAAAAAGTACTTTGTGTCGTATGTCATCGGATTTTGGGTTCAAATCATGTTGTGCTCTCTTTCCTTACAGGATTTGTAAAGGTGGTTGTCTCACATACCAATGTCCACACATGGTGGAAATTTACGAGCATATGGATCGTTGAGGTTCCACCTCACAACAAACTATATTAAACAATCATTTTCCACAACAACCGTTGGTAGCATCTAATCCCACCCCTCCACAAGGATATCATGGGGACAACTCCTAGTTTGAGGGTCCTCTCATTGTTTTTGTGTGTGAACACAATGTCGTTTTTCAAATTAGTGCTTGAAACTACAATACTTCAAAAAATAATCCAGTCACACCCAATCTATCCTCGTCACAAATAGATGGCTCCCTTCACATTGAAAAGCCACTGGTAGATATCCTACCTTGCTTTCCAAAGGGGCTTCTAAAGAAGTCTCCTCACAACCCTCATGCAAGAGTGGATCAAAACTATAGCATTGTCAAAGACCTCGCTGAAGCACCTCATGATATGTCTACATTAAAAGTCCTCCAAAGTCATCATTGAATACAATCGGCGATGTTGACCTATACAACTCAAATATCATAGTTTTCAACCTTAATCATGCTTCCCCCTAGCTTCCTTCTCACGTGACATTTCGTATTCATGTGAGTCCCACAACATCAATATATATGGATAAGTTGTTGATGAAGGAGCCTCCACGTGTGTGATTTATATCTATTGTTGGAAGGATTTGGGTTCTTCCACTTTGGTTCCCTTGCATACTATTCTTCAAGATTTCTATGGGTATTTGTTTCAACCCAAGGGTGTCATTTCATCTTTTCCAGACGAGTTGGTAGGGAAGACGGTTAGTGTTGATTTCAAGGTTTTACATTCACCTCTGGATTACAATATTATTTTGGGAAGAAGTTGGACTTATTCTATGATTGTAGTGGTCTCATTCTATTTTCATGTGAGTGTTTTCCCATGAGAAGAAGGTGGTCAATATCAATTAGTTAGACTATTGCACTACTAAACCAAGGGATTCTGATGTCCAAAACATTATCCTCGTTGGTTATTCCAACTCAACATATTCTAGTGTTGGGGTGGGAATATTTAAGGATTCTTTCTTGATGGGTACCTTCCCTATCCCACCTCCACTATGTTACATGGAATCATCCCTGATACACAAAGTGTCTTCAATACATGTAGGATTTTTGTTTATTGAGCATGGCATTACTCCATTGACAACACCTGATGAGTTGTATTTGTGGATTGTTCCTAAATATACATAGGTTGAATATTTTGGTTCTCAAATGTCTTTAATTGTCATCCAACTTGGTTATTAAGATATTCAAACAGATTTCACAAGTAATGTAGTTGCCACTCCCATTTAGGAATAATTTATACATTTTCATATATTATTTGGAATACCTCATCGGCTTCTATCCATGATGCCTTAGATCTTTCTATGTATTCAATTAAGGAAATTTTGGAGGCCATGACTCAATGAACATTCTTGGGATGACCTATATCATCAATCATCTTTCCTTCCTACACTTACACATTTTGATCATGGGTTATGGCTCAGTAGATAATACCCCATGTACACTAAAGAAATATTTTTCTAAGGGTAATGTGGCTACTATCTCCTGCATGATTCCAGTTGATAGATCAGTTACTCTAGGTGTCATTGAGAATATATTCATTGGATTCGAATGTTCCCCCGATGAGATAAAGTCTTACATTGCTTTGGTTAAGAATATTCGTGATTCCTTGGCTTGGTCTTATGACGAAATTCCCAATATTGATCCTAGGATTGTTGAATATGAAATTAAGTTGTATCCATATACAAAACATGTAAGACAAAAATCCATCCCATCAATCCTAAGAAAGAAGTTGCCATCAAATATAAAGTTGAGAAATTGCTCCATATTGGTTTTATTTACCCTGACCCTTTTGATGGAATGGGTATTTGATCTTGTTCCACTCACTAAAAAGAAAAGGATCGTCCATTTTTGTAGTGTGTTTGTATTGATTTTTTGTGACCTGAATTAAGATAGAATTATAACCCCAGACTACATTATCAATGAGTGTGTTTGAAATGAAGTCTTCTTTTTTATGGATGGTTTCTCGAGTTACAACCAAATCCAGATATGGTTGGAAGACCACGACAAGACTGCTTTCAACTATTCTTGGGGTACATTTTCTTATCACAAGATACATTTTGGGTTGAAAAATGATGGGGCTATCTTCCAACATGCCATCGCATATGGTTTTTATGACATAAAATACATTTCCAAGGTTTACCTTGATGGTTTGGTTGCTCAGTCATTGTTGGTTTGTGACATTCGAACTACCTACAAACCATTTTCACTTGATGGCGGGCCTACAAAATCCAACTGAACCCA
Organism: Pseudotsuga menziesii; assembly: GCA_001517045.1. Lineage (NCBI taxonomy): Eukaryota > Viridiplantae > Streptophyta > Pinopsida > Pinales > Pinaceae > Pseudotsuga > Pseudotsuga menziesii. The sequence goes on along the minus strand of LPNX010594337.1, from coordinate 303,486 downwards.
CACAAATGCAATATGTGTGTGACTTATGGGTGTCGCTTGGTAGTTATAGTTTCACAAAAGGGGATTCAAGTAAATCCCATTAAGGTTGAGGCTTTAACTTAATTGCATCCCTTACACACTATTCATCAACTTTAGAGTTTGCATGTAAAATCTAACTTCTTGAGGCACTTTATCACTAATTATGTAGAAATATCTCAAGGTTTCATGTGTCTTTTGAAGAAATATGTTCCTTTCATTTTTTATGAACAAGCATAGAATTCATTTGACGATCTCAAAGACGCCTTGATATCTTCCCCATTGTTGATTCCCCCTGACTATGGAAAATATTTCATCCTCTATATCATTGTTTCTAATAACACCATTGGTATGGTTCTAGTTCAAGCAAAAGCTTCCTGTTAGGACCATGTGATCTATTATCTTATCAAGAATCTTGTGGGTATAGAACTTCAATACTTGCTTGTAGAGAAGTTAGCTCATGCAACATTTCATGTTGTCCAACAAATCTAACAATATATTATGCTTAGGAAAACTATTGTTTTATCTGAGCTTCACCCCGTGAAGCATATTCTAATTTGCAAAATCATTTGGGGTAAGTACTCTAAATGGATTGGGATCCTACAAGATTAAAACCTTGAATTTATAATGGCCAAGTCTGAGAAAGCTTTACTCTTTGAAAAATAAATGGATTGATTTTCCTACAAACACTGAGGAGTCTCTAGTTGAGGAATGTTGGCCAGATTAAACTTCATTTTTTATAGACTCTTATGACCCCTGGTATGGTCACATCTAGACTCAACGTTTCGCTTCTCATTTGTCTCGATATGAGCATCATCATATTCAACATTAGTGTTAATGCTACCTTATCATTAACAATACACTTTATCTGTGGAGGAGTTGGCCTTATTCTACGATGATGCCTTTCCCATAATGAATATGAACGATTCCTTAATGATTTCCATGTTGGGGCCTGTGGTGTTCATCTTTCCGGGATGGAAACTACTCAAAAGATCCTTCATGTGGGATATTTTTGGTCATTCAAATTTCATGACTGCATTGAGGTAGTCAATCAATGTTATCCTTGTCAACTATTCCCCTAGAAAATGTGTGCGCCACCCGCTACTCTTCATCCCGTCATTGCATCAGTCCATTTGCAAAGTGGGGGTAGATTGTATGAGTTGTAATCCACCTTGGACCAGAGATCATTACTACATTAGCGTGGCTATGGACTACTTTACCAAATGGACGGAAACTATGCCTACATCAAACAACGATGGGAAAACAACAACATTGTTTATTTTTAACAACGTTATTGGTTGTATTGAAGTCCCTAAACTTTAGTAACTGATCATGGACCTCATTTTAAAAATCACATGATGTTGGAATTAGCTTACATGTTGGGTTTTCATCATCGACATTCCACACCATATTATCCCCAGGCTAATAGCCAAGTGGAAGCTACTAATAAAGTCTTGAAAACTATGTTACACCATACAGTTAGTAAGAACAAGTCCAACTAGCATATCATGAGAATACTAGATCTTTAGGAATACAGGACCTCTGTTAAAACCACTATGAGGCAATCAAATTGAATGTAGGATTCCCTCCCTTGATCTCACGATAAAATTAGTGTCTAATACTTCCACCGAGGAGGAACGTCCCCTTCACGTGGAGCAACTTGATGAATATCATCAAGAGGTTGTCATAACAAATGAGGCCCATTAAAATAAATCAAAGCTCGATATGATCAAAATGTTTATCCTCGTGTATTTTTTAAAGGGGACTTGGTATTAGTGTATGACCAAGAATATGATCAGTTAGGGACTAGAAATTTTGTGTCTATGTGGCATGGACTTTACAATGTGAAGCATATTCTACAAAAGGGGGCTATGAGTCAGTTGACTATGAAGGAATTCCACTCTCAGAGCCTCACAATAGGCTCTATCTCAAGAAGTATTATGCCTAGGCTACAAGGCCTAAGAGTACTCTATATATTATGTAGTATACTTTAGTGTGGTGTGCATTTTTATTTTGTGTGTATGTGGTATGTTTTGTTTCATTGCTTATCATGTGTGGTGATTCATATGTAGATGTTAATGTCCATCTCAATTTATGTGGGTTTCGTAGATAGACCTAGTCGTAGTACCCGTAATATTGTTTATACCACTTAGGTAATATTTTCACCCATAAGAGAATTGGGGAAATCAAGGGGCATATGCATCGCCCTTGCCACCAATAACATTAAGGAGTATAGTGTGGTCATTGAGGAAATGAGGGGGCATAAGCATCGCGCTTGCCACCAATAACATTATGGAGTATAGTGTGGTTATTGGGGAAATCAGGGAGCATATGCATCGCCCTTGCCACCAATAACATTGCGAAGTATAGTGTGAGCATCAAACAATTATTTGAGGCTCTTGCTCTTGGCAAATGCATGTCTACTCTATTTGAAGTTCTATGATGCTACGTAAAAATCTGAGGATGCGTCTCCTTGATAGTTATTTTGAATGTATGGTTTATGAACACAATCCAAGTGAGTTTAATGCGCCGGTTGATTCATTGACTATCTAGTATTGGATAGGAATTTGTCACATTTATCAAATATCACATCAAAATCATGCATGTACATATACACATGGACAGATATCATCATACTAGTAAACACCATAAGCATGAGCCAAAATATATTTGTATATAAAATATTTTTTTTTAGTAAATCGATCATATCAAAAAGTTTGAAATTGACAACATGACAAAATTGGGCCTTTAATCCCATATAATGACATAATAGTCGTTGTATTGCATTGCCCTATAGGCATAATAATTGTTATTTAGTTATCATGATGCGTGGTATGATCATGGTAGGAAAAAATGGCTCGTGATACCAATGTTCCAATGGCCTATACAACTCGATACTCCCACTATATGATGTTGGGGTGATGCGGAACGTCATATATCCTCACCATGGGCACTCCCATGGAAAGGCCCTCTAAGTTCCTCTCCACCTCTCGAAGGTGTCAAGCACTTGTATCGACATCTTCTTCTACTTCATCGCCTCCTTAATGTGTACAGGAGACATCCATGTTGGTTTCATAGGAGCCGCATCTGCATCATCACAATACTACATGTTAGTTCTATTGCAACACACAAAAAATTCATATATTTAAAAATCCTATAACATTAAAAAAGTTCAAAATGTAAACACAACAAGAGATGCATTTTTTTCTTATTTCCCTTATCTCAATATTCATCATCTAAAGTATCATTGGGTCATTATGGAAGTCATTCCATGCATATGCATAGTCATCGATCACCACTATTTACTCAAACCACCAACTAAAGAATTTGGGTCTAAATGCAAATATGGGAGCACCACCTCCTAAAGGTGACATTAAATATGTTTATTGTCTCATGCATGGTTTGGATGGCCCCACCAATGGTGCTTCTACTCGAGGCCTCATCGTTGGGATCCTCTTTAAGAAAAATGACATTACGATAGGGCCATACACAAACTATTTTTTCTTTTTGGTCATACATCATGTTCATTGCTCCTTCAGATTTGCCACGATACTTGTGTACTAGTCAAACACTGTTGGATTCATACACACTACTGCATAATATATATGGGATATCAAATCTAAATGAGGGCTTGTACTTTCAACCACATGTGTGATAGTGAATATGATAGTGCGGACAGATATGTGTGTGACATGTTTGATGGGAATCTTGGTGTTGCTTTTCCTTGTCCCTAGACTAGAATCTCTACCGATATAATCATCCACCAACTCATTGGCTCCACCCTTCCTCCATATTAGGAAAATTGAGGCTCATCACTTTAGACAATCCTATGAGGAATTAGATATCCTCGATTTCCACTATTAATACTTGGCCACCTATGCAAAAGTATTGTTCGTTAACATACCAAAACCCCACTAGCCTCTCTAGTAATGGCACGTGTTCCCTCATATTTTTTAGGAAGAATTCCAAGAGCCCACAATTTCTTAATGCATTGAAAATTTTTGCATCATGTATGTTTGTTACATCATCCATTTCATGCTCACACTCTACTCAATCATGATTCTTCATCCTGCACACATAATCAATGTTATGATTTGAGAAAAACTGAGTTCTAATGCAAGAATATCACACAAACATTTGAGATATTTTCCATTAGGGTCATGCCCCACAAGATACACCCAAGTGTGACCAAGAGGACATGGTCACTCCCTAACATTTTAGCAGCTCGCAGCCAATATATCATGGTCACTACAAGATTTTTATATAAGGAATGGCCACGATCCATGAGACCCTATGAGGTATCCCCTTAGTTCAATCTTGTGTGGAATTGAAAATGAAAGCCATGAAAATAAAGAGCATGGCCTAGTCTAATACCTAGATATGAAAAAACTAAAATTGGTGCCCTAAATATCTTGAAATCTCCACTTGAAGTTTTGGCAAGAAGTGAGTTTTCTCCACAAGTCAAAGCTCCTCCAAGGTAAAAACTCCAAAATAATCTTTTCTTTTTTACATTTTGCTATTTGTAATATGAAGCAAGGGTTAAAAATATCACTTCTCACATTAGGATTGAATTTTTTTTCTTGTCACTCCATTCTTATATTACTATTTTTATTATTTTGGGGGTATTAAACTTCTTTTCGAAGCTAAAAATGGCTATTTGTTTAGGATCAAACATTATGAACATGGCTTTGGTGACATCCACCGAACTCAAGGTATGATCCTTAAACTTCCATATAGGGATGGCATTTTTCACATACCTTCCATTGCATTATAAACCATAATATTCCATTTTTACACCTTAGGTTCGATCTCGTCAAGATCCAACATTATCCCTTCATTTTTGCACATCGCCGCTTATGTAATAGTGCCTACTATCCAGTGGTGCCCTAGATTAGCACCTTGACAACCAGTTAGCTCCTATGTTGTGATCATTCATAGTTACGGGAACCTTTATTTAGCCTTGCCATAACTCATTGTTGAGCTACATGCTCTCACTCTACATCTTTATTCTTTCCATCTCTCGTGGGGGGTTCCCAACCACGTTATTTAACTTGATGTTTTCACATGCTTATTGTTGCTCGTGTATCAGTTCCTACTACTACACTATTGTTGCTTTGCTTATCGCCACTCCAATCACTCTTGATCTTTTACCATTGGCCTCACCTTGCTTACATCTTGTGCCACCTTTTTACCCATGAGGAAAACTACTACAATGAGTGAACTTTACTTGCCAACACTTTGGAATATTCCCATCACATCAGTCAGTATGTACTTGCAACATGCACGTATTCCATTGAGCTAATCATTCTCTCCAGACGAGCATCTTTTTCTCTTTTTGGGCTCATAAAACCTACGCAAAAAAAACACTAACAAGCATCCTTTAATATCTTTTTCATACTCATAAAACCTACACCTGCACAAAAAAGACACTGTTGAGCATACTTATATCTCTCTTTTACGTTGTAAAAATATGAAGGTGACATTAAAAAAAAAGAGGGGTAGATCATGTTTTGATCTGTATAAGAAGTGGTAGCAGTGTCACCCTTGAAAATGGCACCTATTTGAGTTATTACCTTATAGTTGGATTATAGCTTTCCTAGGAGCCATACCATCAATATGATTCGTTTACTTCTCCAACTAGTTACTCTTCAAGTCAATATGGAGAATGTTTCACTACCTCTCTAGTGTTTACATTATATTAACGGTTCCTTTGAATCAATGTTGTCAAGTCATAATTGTTTCATGCCATATGTTCAAGGGAAGTAAGCCTCAATCGGCCATCTTCCATTTGCAGTCTCATTGGCCTTCCATCCTAGCCATCCTAGTGTCAATTATGATCAGAGACTATTTCTTCACATCTACTCTTGGTTTATGTTTCGCATCAATTGATGGGGGGTATGTTAAAGCCCTCCTTCGACAGATCCCTTCCTATCGACATTAACTACCTATATATGAAGTGGATCTAGTAACTAGTCATACCCTTAGAGCTTGTAATCCTCAATGGTAGGTTTCCTTGTGTTCGGCAGTGGGTTTCCCTTATTGAATCCTGATCGGACGATTCTATGAGTGTTCGATATCAACTCCTTTATTCACACTCGCTAGATCGTACTGGGTACCTTAGGGTCCATTGTCATCATTGGTGGTCTCTCTAACATCTATTAATGGTCATCCTCATTGATTGGTAACTAAATGGTTTCTCACATGCTTGACATCAAAACATTTATTTTCATGGTGTAAAATCGTACCATCAAGGTTAAAATGAACACCTTGGGCCTAGGAGGGATATTACGCATTCATCCATCCCCTCCAAAGTTGCGATGGCGTATATCATTATCTTCTTAGTAATTTGGACACTACTATGTCTTCTTGATATGTGTTATAACATCAATCCATCTTGTATTTTCTCATTGCTATGATCTCTTTGATGATATGGATCCACTATATATTCTTTCGTGACCATGATCTTGCATGTTATTATAAGGATCCGTAGTGTATTGTTTTGGCGACCGTGCTTGATTTTTTTTCGGGCATGGGTATGCCTACCTTGAGGACAATCTATATATGTTTGGTTGGCGTCTAGTTGCAGGTACTCTTTGGTTCCTTGATATCCAAATCCCTCCCTATTCCATATCATTATTATGTTTGTATAATGTGTTTTAGCCATTAGCTTCTCTTCTGACCTCACACATTAGGGGGCATCTGTTATAGATAAAGTTGTCACCCTTAATATTTGTTGAGGACCTACTGATATCATTTTGTTGAAAAACTATCTTACACTCTTTGCTTCATCATCCTTCGTTGCTTGGTCGCTCCTTGCAATTCTAACAAGGAGTGACCATAACCTCTTGGTCGCGCATTACATAACTGACAAGGAGCAACCATATCCTCCCTGGTCCCACCTTGTGCCACTAAGAGGGAGCAACCAAGTCCTAGATCTTCTAGACTGAGCAATGTTCGAGGAAATGAGCATAAACTGAGACGGATCATTCTCATTATGAGCTTGGGAACTCATGCATAATTCAGATTTCACTAAGTTCTAAGAGTATAGATCTATCCTACCATCTTCTCCATCAATCTTTATAAGGCAATTTCAAAGTATTGTTATATTTTCTTAAAGATTATAGTAGTATATCTTAATTACATTTATCAATAGGATCACTAGAAGATAGACAAAGCAAAGAACAGTAACACAAGTGTTTTTCACCTAGGAAACCCAATAGGGAGAAAACCCAACAACCTTCGTCTAGAGATAATAATTCTAAGCTCATAGTACAATGAAGAAAAAAAAGAAAAATATGGAAATGCTTTCCAAAGATGAAACCCTGAAAAATAGTCTTCTTCTGAGCTGTTGTGTAGCTGCACTTCTACCAGAAACTAGGCACTTCACTTATGCTAATACAATTTTGTCATGTGTTATAATGAGGAGGGGCAGCTCCTATTTATATTGTTTTCCCACCCAAAAATTAACTGGGGCCGACTTCACTTGGGGGAGCAATAATAATTTTATATTTTATAATTTATATTTTATTCTTTTATTGTTGGCTTTTCACCCCAAGGATTAGTTCTTTCTAGGGTTTAAATGAATGATTACAACAAGTTCAACTCCCGAATGAGGACAATAAGAATAGCTTCTGAATTTGCATTAACTCCAACACTCCCTCTCAATAAGGAAGGTATTCTTCGATCTTCATCAACATCATGATCAATTGGGTTTCATTTGTATATCTATATTATCTACATCATCTCTAAACATACTAAAGGTTGTCTTTATGAATTTGTTCTATCCGGATGTTTGAGAGAGAATATTATGCTACCTATTTGTCTCTACTACCGATGGAATACTTCCATAACTGGCTAGAGATCCCGGATGAGCACACGTGCACGACTGTCTACTACTAGTTTATCTCATCTACCGATGGGTACTCACATACCTAGCTAAGAACCTGAACAAGTATAGGTACCTGTGCAATCACACGAACATCTACTACCTGACCGACTCATCTGTCGATGGGATTACTCCCATACCTAGCTGAGCACCTAGACGAGCAGAGGCACATGTGTGAACTTGACCTACTACTACATGTCTGCCTCATCTGCTGATGGGATTTCTCCCATAGCTGGATGAGAACTTGGATGAGCAGAGGTAGTTGGGAAAGAGTATAGTGAGTGTCTCTCAATCATCTCTCCCACTCAAGGAGGGATACGTTCTCTTATATTCCAAGTCTTTCGTGAAATTATTCAAATTTCACCATGGGAAGAGTCTTGGTGAGAACATTTGCACTCTGGTCATCAGTCGGAATATATTGTAGCTTGACTACACATTTTTGCACCATATCACATATGAAGTGATATCGAATCTCTATGTGTTTTGAATTGTCATGAAATACAGGATTCACTGACATCTGCACACAACTCTGGTTATCACAGTTGGATTTGGAATCTGGCCAAACAAACCTGCAAGAAGTTTACGAAGCAAAACTGTTTCTCGGGCTACTGAACTAGAAGCCATATACTCGACCTCTGCAGTACTAAGAGCTACTGAGTTCTGCTTCCTAATGCACCAGGAAATTGCTGCAGAACCTAGACTGAAACAACATCCTCAAGTTCTCTTCCTATCTATAGTGCATCCGGCCTAATCTGAGTCTGTAAACCCTTGCAATTTCAAGTCACATTTTGAATCATATCGTAGACCATATCCCATAGTGCCATGTAAGTATCTGAGTACATGTTTTGCAGTAATCCAGTGAATTTTCCTCGGTTCACACATGAATTGACTGAGAGCATTCACATCAAAACAAATTTTTTTTCTGGTGTTCGTCGGATACATCAAGGACCCAATCAACTGGCGATACATGGTGGGATCAATCAAATTTGAATCTGAAGTAGAATCCATCAGCTTCTTCAAATTTGCATCCATCGGAGTAGCGATGAATTTGCAGTCCAATATTCCGAATTTCTTCAGTATATCTATGGTGTATTTTCCTTGTCCTAGGAAAATATCTTCCTGCCTCTACCATACTTATAATCCCAAGAAGTAGTGCAGCAATCCAAGATCCTTCATTTCGAACTCAGAGGCGAGTTTCTTCTTACACCATAAGATAAGTTTCTCATTTTCGGTAAGAAACAAGTCATCAACATATAGTACCAAAATGAGTGGCTCATTATTCACAACCTTGTAGTAAAGGTTGGGGTCTGCATCACTCTTGGTGAATCCTAGACTCACCAAAAATCTGTCTATCTGTCCATACTAAGCACGAGGTGCTTGCTTGAGTCCATATAACTCATTTTTCAGCTTGCATACGTGAGACTCCTTTCCATGGACAACAAACACTTCTGGTTGTTCAATATATACTTCTTCCTCAATAATACCATTGAGAAAGACACTCTTGGCATCCATCTGATGCAACTTCCATCCCATAGCTGAAGCAATAGCAATGATCGATCTGATGGAAGTGTATCGAGCCACAGGAGAAATTGTCTCATCATAATCGACTCCCTCTTTCTGAGAGAACCCTCTGGCAACAAATATGGCCTTGTGTTTTTCAATACTCCCATCTTCTCCATGTTTGATTTTGTATAGCCATCTAGAAGTTAGAAATGACTTCCCCTCAAGTCTTGGTACAATATCCCACGCATCATTCTTCATGATGGATTGATATTCTTCCACCATGGCATTCTTCCAAACTTGGTGTCTAGATGCATCTTTGTAAGTGGTGGGTTCTGAGTCAGTGATATGACTCATCAATGCAACATAACTGGAGAACCTCTGAGGTCTTTTGCTTTCTCAGAAAGTTCAATGTGGAGCTTCATGCCCCTTTGCATCTTGTAAGGTCTTTTGTGCCCATCTAGGCCTTTTCCGACTTACTGTCATATCTTCGGGAATATCAACTGTCAGAGCTGGATCAATGGGATCGATGGGTTCATATTTTCCTGCTAACTTGTTTTGAGCTGGAGAGGGAGACAATCTCATATCCAATTCCTAATCATCGATCTCCATGTCTGATCCTCTGCCTTTCTTGATTGTCATTTCTTCTTCAAAGGTCGCATCCCTGCTAACTTCGATCTGTCTGGATCCTAGGATATAGATTTTGTAGGCCTTTGAAAAATCATTGTAACCCACGAATGCTCCCTTCTTTCCTAAAGGTTCTAACTTCGTCCTTTTCTCCTTGGGCACATGTATGTAGAATTGACAGCCAAAGATTCGGAGGTGACCCACTTCTGGTCTTACTCCTGTAAATGCTTCTTCAGGAGTCATGTTCTTCACTATCTTATGTGGGCATCTATTATGTACATATAGAATTGTTTTGGATGCTTCTGGCCATAAGAACATGGGTAAACTCTGGTCATGAATCATGGCTTTGGCTACCTCCACAATTGTTATGTTCCTTCTTTCAGCAACCCCGTTTTGTTGGGGATTGTAGGGAATTGTAAGCTCCCTCTCAATTCCTTCTTCTCTACAGAAATCATTGAATTCCATAGAGGTATATTTGCCACCATTATCTGATGTTAGAATCTTGATCCTCTTCCCTAAAAAATTCTCGACGTGTGCTTTGAACTCCTTGAATTTCCTAAGTACTTCCTCAGATTCGTTGGTCTTAAGAAAGTAGATCCAAGTATTCCATGAGTAATAATCAATGAAGGTCACATAGTAATGATATCCTCCCAATGAGGAAACTGTCGTTGGGCCACAAAAGTCGGAGTGCACTAGATTCAATATTTCTTTGGATCTGCTCTCACTATCAGGGAAGGATTTCTTGGCATTCTTTCCAAGTGCAGATCCTCTACATGTTCAACCATGGTCTACCTGTAACACTGGTATACCTGTAACTATGTTCTTCACTACTGGGAGAGCTCTGTAATTTAGAATGAGCTAGTCTTTTGTTCCATGATAGCTCACCCATGCTTGTAGAGTCATGGAGTAGGGCTTAGACTGGTAGAGTGTTTAGTCGATACAAGCTCTCCTCTCTCTTACAAATTACTTTGGTTGTATCCATGCTTGAGTTCTTCTGCAAAGCAAGTACTTTTCCATCTAAAAATGCTACTTTATATCATTTGTCTTATAAGGATGAGATGGAAACAAGATTTATTTTTATACCAGGTACATAGAACACATCACTTAAGTGTAGAGTATCATTAGTCTCTATTTGAACGAAGGTAGCCCCACATCCCTTCACAGTGTAGTTTCCATCATCTCCAAGTACAACACGGAGATGGGAATATTTCTCAACTACTTCTGAGATATTTTCCTTATTTTCTGTCATGTTTCTAGTTGCACCACTATATATGAGTCAAGTATCACTAGTGGTGGGAACTGTACCTGATAAAGCTGATATGAAGAAGAATTATGTATGATCTTCATTCATTTGTTTCTTTTGATGATCATCTTCCTCTACATCAGCAATTGAAGCTTCATGCTTCCTTTTGTGAGAACTTCGACAGCTACTGGCATAATGGTCGCATTTCTTGCACCTGTAGCATTGGATCTGAGATAGATCCTTATTTTGTTTCTTTTGATCCGAGGGAGGACTTCATCTCTTAATATCTTGATGCTTGTGAATGTACGGATTCCTTCCCCTTCCCTTTCCTTTCTTGGTATGAGATACTAACGCTTGATTTTTCTTAGGTTGAGTACCATGAAGTCTTTGGTGTGTTACAATTATGGTTTCTTCTTAAGTGCAATCTGCCCATAGTTTATCAAATTTGGGAAACATGGTTCGACCACTTATAATTTGGATGAAAGACTCTCAAGATGGTGGGAGACCATTTAAGGTGGTCATGACAAGACCATTTTCTTTAAGATTGTCTCTAATAGACTTTAGCTTGTCCTGGAGCTCGATGGTCCGCATGAAATATGAGGCAATGTTCTCGGACTTCGCCATCTTCATATTTGACAGTTGACTCCTCAATGTGAGATTCACATTGATGCTCTGTGTTCAAATAGCTTCTTTAGGGTTTTGAACATCCTTCTCGTCGTCGACTTTTTTGAGATCTGAGGAACCAAGTGATCTCTGACTGAGTCCACTAAAATCCTCTTGGCTTTGGCATCATCCTTTCTCCAGCGAGGTTTTTCTTCTTCGGATTTTGGTTCTTGGACCTTTGCCTTTACAAAATGTAATAGGTCATTTTCTTCTAGTAGAAGAATAACCCTAGAATTCCAGGGGATGAAATTGGAATCCCCTTCCAAATGATCTTCAACCTTCATGCTGATCATCTTGACTGCAGATCTGGATCTGAGACCCCAACAGAGGCAAGGTCAAAAAAGAAAGTTGGAGTTTTGGAAAAATGACTCCACAGGTAAATGCACCCTAGGGAGGCGAGTTGAGTAGAGGTGGAGTCGATTCATACTGTGGAGAAATTAGGTCAAAACTAGAAACCCTAATTTCTGATGCAGCTGTAGAATTAGGTCAAAATTGAAAATTCTCATAATTGAATTTTGTCTTTACCAAAAGATGTACCCTCCTTAGAGCGAAATTCCCAAGGTTGTTTTTCTTCCCAAAGGTTGAGTGAAGACCTTGAAAGATGAAACCCTAGTTTTGACAAGTTGCCGACAGAGTTTCGGCAATAGCTTCTTCTAGTACTACTCTGATACAATGTTAGATTTTCTTAAATATTATAGCAGTATATCTTAATTGCATTTATCAATAGCATCACTATAAGATAGACAAAGCACAGAACAATAAAACAAGTATTTTTCACTTGGGAAAACCAATAGGGAGAAAACCCAACAACCTTCATCTAGAGATAATAGTTCTGAGATCAAAGTACAATGAAGAAAGAAAAACAAAAAATGGAAATGCTTTCCCAAGATGAAACCGTGAAAAACAGTCTTATTCTGAGTTGTTGTGTAGTTGCACTTCTTCCATAAACTGCGCACTTCACTTGCATTGCTACGCTATTGTTGTGTGTTATAATGAAGAGGGGTGCCTCCTATTTATACGGTTTTCCCACCTGAAAATTAATTGGGGCCGACTTCACTTGGGGGAGCAATAATAATTTTTATTTTATTCTTTTATTGCTAGCTTTTCACCCCAAGGATTACATTGTTCTTTCTAGGGTTTATATGAATGATTACAACAAGTTCAACTCCCGAAGGAGGACAATAAGAATATATTTTGAAGTTGCAAAATCTCCAACAAGGAGAAGAGAGAGAAAGAAAAAGAAGTTAAATGTTTCCCATTTCCATACTGAAACTCTTGTGCCATATCCTTCATGATATGTGAGTTAGTTTGCTTAGGTTAGGGTTAAGGAGGAGGAGTTGGAGCAAGGGACAAAGAAGAGTTTGCTCCATGACTCAAGGTTTATCTAAATGGTTATAATGTTCTTCACTATTTTCATATATATCTACATAATTTTCCCCTCCATTGTATTGTTAATGTGCTCTTTTATACATTACAATATCATATTTAAGCTTTCCTTGATTAGATTAGATTAGATTAGATCTAAGTCTTTTTATCTTCTTGTTGCTTTGAAGGGTTTCAAATTGGTATATCTTTGTATTCTTGTGTGCAAACAGTAGGTGTAAGGAACTAGGGCTGGATCTATGAAGCTGCATCATCCATGAATGCACAATGACAATTTTTGGATCTAAGTTACTAACCAATACCCTCCTCTTTATGCAATCAACAGGTTAAAGGCTTAGATCTAGTGGAAATATTATAGTAGTTTATCATGTAGTACATCTCAAATCAAGGGAAGATTTGAGTGACGCCTCATTTTTCTGTGGGAGAGATTTTTCCTACAATGGAGAGAAGGATTCATGCCAGATACAAAAGATGGTTATCTGAGGGTGGAAGGTTGGTATTTGTCAAATATGTCATTGGACCTACCCCTATATATTGGATGTATCTTAATTTCATCCCAAAAATTGTTCTTAAGAAGATTAGGAATCTTATCTCTTGGATTTTGTGTTCAAGGGTTACGGGAAAAAGATGTGTTATTTTAGTAAAGTGGAAGAAACTTTCCTAAGCCAAAAGAGATGGGAGGTTAGGATTAAAAGTTATCCACCTTTGTGCAAAGGCCTTGGAAGCAAAGTGTATGGAGGCTTATATATTATAATGGTCTATGGAGTAATGTGGTGTAATAGAATTACATTGAGGTAGGAAAGGCCTAATAAGAAATGTAATAATATTTCTATTATCTAGATAGTAGTATTGTTATCTTTCCCCTTGAATGGGCATTGGTTAGTGTGGGAAGGTGGGTAAAGAAATCAACCCATACTGGTAGAATATACATGATTTGGTTGTGGGTTAAATTATAGGATTTATGATCTCTTATAATAGAAATTGTGTGGACAAGGATTCTTTAAAAAATTTCAAGTGGTTGATCCATACCTCACTTTGTTTGGATGCAACAATGGAAATATGTATGTATGCTTGGTCTTTATGGTGATGAAGCTAGGGAATGGGAAGATTATGTAGCCATATTCAATCAAGTCATGTGAGAATAAAGGATGTTGAAGATGAGTTGATTTGGTTAAAGAACCCAACAATGAGTATCTACACTCTAAAGGTAGGATACAAGTTGTTGTGTGAATATCAAGGTTTGGATAATTCTAAATTGTGGTGAAAAAAAATTTGGAAATTTAAATGCTCACTTAAATATTAGATATTAATGTGGATAGCCCTAAACAACAAGGTTTTGACGTGGATATGGGGAAAAAAGGGAACTAACATTGCCCAAACGGAAGTTCTTTATGCAATAAATAAATAAAGAGCCCATTCATCGTTTACTCATGTCATGTGGTTTGGTTGTCCAAGTATGGAAAGAAGTGGAGGATATATTAGGTATAAAGGATGCTTGGGGAGTTCATTCCATTGAGAAATGTCTATAAGTGTATGGCATGGGATTAGAGCAAACAAAATTTATAAATATTTTCCTCTAGTAATAACTTGATGAGTGTGGCTTGCAAGAAATGCTAGTTTGTTAGGATTGTTCTAACAATTTAATGTGCTTCTCAAGGTATAAGTATTTTAAAAAGTGTTAAAAAATGAAAATCCTTGGAGATTAGTGATTGTTGTTCTTATTAATAAATTAAGGACATGGGCTCACTTTAATGGTGCCTCATAAAATTATTCACAAGCTAGTGTTGTTGGTGAGGTTATTTTCATAAAGGGATCTCACATTCTCAAGTTCAAGGCAGGTTGGGCAAGGGATCAAATAAATTTGTTGAGTTAATGGCCTTAAAGATAACTCTTATGCTTGTTGTGGAGAAAGCTAACTCTTATGCTTGTTGTGGAGAAAGGTACTTTTTATGAGTCCTTATGGGGATAAATTGGATCTTGGATTTGAGCTCTTTTGGAGAATTTCATGGTGATGCCCATCTTAGAATATATTAATCTTTTAAAAGGTGTATTTAATATTATTTGTTTCCATCACGTTTCGAGGGAAATGGTTGATAGATTGTCTAAGGATTTATTGCAATTAGAAGCTACAAATTGACACATCTGGGAGGGAGAGGGGGGCCTCTCCTCTTAATATGATCATATTTATTTTTACTAGTTCTTGGCATGTGTTGGTTATTCAATATTACTAAGTTTGTTTTCATTGAGATGTGAGATATGGGACTTGTTACTTTTGTATAATGGGGTAGAATGTTCTATCATGTCATTTTTTTAAATATATATTTAGATGGTGGAGACATTGTTATAGTTATAATGGGTATGTATAATTGACTCTTATATGGTACTTAATAAGCATAAAGTTATATAGATTTTAATTGTGTATCCTTTTTGAAAATATATGTAACATTGAGAAGGTATCTATAGAATGTAATTTTTTTGTTTTCAATTCTTTTCTAATGCTTGTTTTTGTAAGTTGCACATTATATTAACCAAGAAAATCAAAAGTTACATATCGGTAGAGTTTGAGGTGGCCTTAGGTGGTGAAACCACCACCCAAGCCATTCAAAATTACATAAGATTCTGGAGTTACTAGAGCAAAGAAATTCATGTGGCCTTAGGGGCCAATAAAACCTTAAACCGTCTATTAATCTACAGGATCTACCTTTATACAAAAAATTAACAGAAGATAAGATAACAATTTGTGGAAAAAAAACTTAACATAGCAGTCCAAACCAGGAAGTGGCCGTGTCAACTACAGATACATGGGTTGAATTAAGATGGTGGAACCTCCTTCAGGATGGGACAGGACCACCCCCTTTCCTCTGAATTTGTGACAGAATTAGAAACATGCATGAACGCATGTGGTGGAGACATCTAGTTGCTTGGCTCTTCACTATCCCGCACACGTTTGAAGAGAGGTTCAATGGGGGATGGGATAGGAAAAGGCACATTGGTAGCAGCTTCCAGAGTCGGTGTCGGTCCTTTATCCCCTGACATTCCTCATGTAGCACTGCCACACCCCATATCCATTGTTCCAACTCGCCTCTGCTTAGTCGCCAGGCACTTCCAGGAAAAGGTGGCATCTGAGCTACTAAGCTAGTTATCCATGTCGATTATTTTAGCCTTGACAGAGGAAAAATTGTTGTGAGACGAGCTCCAAGTTCCCATCATATCTTCCATGAGAACCCCCATCGTATTTTTTATCAACCAATAATGATTGATTTCCCCCCCTCCTCTTCTAGTGGCGAACCGCTCGTTAACTAGACAGCCTTCCCAGTCGTCAATTAAACCGTGAACTGGCATCGAAATTCTGGCTTCGTATCCC
The DNA here is from genome assembly GCA_001517045.1 of Pseudotsuga menziesii. NCBI lineage: Eukaryota > Viridiplantae > Streptophyta > Pinopsida > Pinales > Pinaceae > Pseudotsuga > Pseudotsuga menziesii. Next base: position 286,806 of record LPNX010594337.1, on the reverse strand, counting down.
TCCTCTAGAATAACACTTAGACCCCACTAAGACTTTTCACAGCCCCTGCTCCCCCTGTGAGGGGTCCCCCTTTTCCTGGACATCGCAGAGACCAGAACAGGTAGTGGTAGTGAAGCTACAAAACCAACAGCAACAGAATGTGATGCAGAACAAACTTATGACGCGGAGTGGAGGCGGTAATGTGGACACATAACTAGAAGAAAATATACACGGCAAGGTGCTAATGGATAGTGTCTCCAGCTTCCATGGACACCTTCTTATCTCGTTCCCTCTGTATCCAAAGAGGACCAACATGCTTCATCCCGAACACCATTAAAACTAGGTTGAATGTCGATGGAACAGGATTGAGTGTCGTAAACCTGGGACGAGACAGCTTCACCGACCCGCATAGCTTAACTAAAGGGATGTGGATAGATACTAATGCAACTAGCATGCATGGTGCCATGCTATTGGGTCCCAGACCGAGGCACGATGCATTGTAGGTCAGGAAAAATGGCACCCACATCCAGGTGGGAGAGGTCTTGAATGGAAATTTGCCTACATTTGAGAGCCAAATTTCTGTCAATGGAACCATCTAGTTGTCCTTCCACAAGGGGAAGGTGATAGGTGACACCGACGTTGGCTAGGCAGTCCGCAAGTGAATTTTTCTTTCTTATGACATGGCGAAAAGTGATGGCCTTGATATGTAGTAAGTGATCAACCAATCGAGATAACCCATGATCAAGTCTCCAATCAGATAACACATTGGATATCTGAGAGCCATTAAGGATTTTTTAGGCCATAGACACAATGCCCTGTGAGTCCCCTTCCACGATCAAGGGGAGGAGGTTTCGTTTCCTAGCTGTGGCAATGCCTTCCACTAGACCTTCAAGTTCAGTAGCATTGTCAGTTTCCTAGCCAAGCCTCACGTAAAATACACTAAGGATCACACCTTTGTGATCTCTGATGGCTCCCCCAAAACCAACTTCTCCAAGATTCCCTTTGGACACAGCATCAAAGTTGAGCTTAAGAATCCCTTTCGAGGGAGGATCCCCATGATCTGGGCTATCAATCTTCATTCGGCTAGTAGGGAGTGCAAGAAGAGAAGGATGGAGATTAAGATTCCAGTTGACCAATATGAGTTTTTCATTTTGGGAGGTTGGAAAATTTGTATCCGTCCAAGTTCTGGTCGAGATAGTTTCCTAAATATTCATTGGAGGAAATTTCAACTCAAAATGGGCCTTTTAACTTTGATTCAAATTCCATGTCATCATGTGTTAGCCAATGAAATTGCTTTAAATTTGAAATACCGTATAGGTCTTAAACACTTTTTTAATATAAATTTGGGGATAGGTATTATAAAAAAAACTACATTTTTTGTTTGTATTTTCGACATATATCCCCGTGTTTTTACTCAAGTTTCAATCGGGAGAGCTCATTGGATGCAGAATTAAATTCCGCATCCAACGAGTACCCACTCGGCATACTTTTGACGGACCCCGCTACCCCAAAAACAAGAAATACCTGAAAAAATGTGATGATGATGTCATCATCACGTTTTTTCATGTATTTGTTGTTTTTGGGGTCATCATCACATTTTTTCAAGTATTTCTTGTTTTTGGGGTAGCGAGGTCCGTCAAAATTATTTCAAGTGGGTACTCGTTGGATGTGGAATTTAATTCCGCATCCAACAAGCTCTCCCAATCGAAATTTGAGTAAAAACACGAGGATGTATGTCAAAAATACAAACAAAAAAGTAGTTTTTTTCTTTTCTTCCTCCAAAATTAATAAATATTATTTTAATATTTTAACTATTATTTTATTAATTCTTCTTAGGAGGCCCATTTTGAGTTGAAATTTCCTCTCCCAGATTTCATCAATGGATCTCTTGTTGCCCTAAAAGATCATGTTGTTGCGATCCTTCCAGGTATTCCACACCATGAACCCTAGGTTAAAATACCAAAGTTTGTTAAGGATCTTGCTTTGAAAAGGATTCTCTATCCAATGCTAAAGAGTATCAGTGATGTTTCCATTTACCTTGTTGGTTCTCCTGAAGTTTTTGGCTATAGATTCCTAGAGGGTATTGTCGAAAGGGAAAGAATCCAGAATATGGTCAATAGTTTTCAGGTGATTGTTGCACAGCAAGCAAATAGAAGGCCTGGGAAACGCTTTTTCAACATACTATCCCATGTTAGGATGCGTCGATGGGAGAGAAGCCAGAGGAAGGAGGAGACTTTGGGCCAAAGGAGCAGATTCAAGTTTTTTTTCCAAAAAGGGTACAGGTGCATCATCTACCCATAAGAGAGTATGGTATAGGCTTCCTTGACTGTAAAGGCACCTATTGGAAGGTTCCCCCAACAAAGGACATCTGGCCCATGTTTGTGTTGTATTTTTCTATTGAGAATTTCCTGCCAAATGGCATACATATGAACTGCGCTAGGGTGTGCATCCAACTGGTGGGATCTTTCCACTGGTGAAAGGAGGAAGAATCCTCTGAGTTCCATAAATCCTTGACCTTTACATTCTCATTGGATTTAATGTAGTTTTGCATTTCTTGATTTGGAAATAGTCTTTTTAGACTATGGAGTTGCAGCTAGGAGTCACTCCAAAATAGGGCGCTATTCCCATCCTTAATTTCCCAGAAACTATGTTGTTGGATGAGGGCTCTGTAGTGGATGGATGCTTTCCAAGTTGAGGAGCCTGGAATGTCTTTGTCAAATCTTATCAATTGAGTTTGATCCATCTCCTGACCATACTTACTATTCTGTAGCTTCGCCCACGGAGATTCATTCCTAGAGACTCAATTCCACTAGATTTTGGCAGATAGGGCCTGATTATTAACATTCGGATCTCTGACCCCAAGTCCTCCAACTTTTTTGGATAAGCAAACATTTTTCCAGCTGATGAGAGCCCATCTATTTTTGTTATTGTTGCACCCTAGAGGAAAGACCTTCATAAATTTTTAATAGCTTTCAAGACCCATTTAGGGGTAGCAAGGACAAAAAAAAAGGTACAGGGGTAAGGATTGGAGAACGGCTTTTAGAAGGACAATCTTACTAGCCATATTTAGAGAGTGAAAAGTCCAGGAAGTGACACGGTTTTCCAGTTTGTCTAGACGTTCCTTCCAAGAAGAGTGTTTAATGGTTGATTCGTACAAAGGGGTGCCCAGGTACTTGGACGACAGAGAGGAGACCGAGAACCGAATAATTCTGACAATGTTACATTGGGTGGCGACTCTCGTATTGAAGAAAACGATCTGTCGCTTGTCTAGATTGAGTGAGGTACCGAAGGCTTTGACGAAGGTTTCAAGGATAGAGTTTATACTATGAGCTTGATCTAAGACTGAAGGGTGCCCAAAAATAAGGTTATCGTCAACAAACTGCTGGTAGAAAGTAGGGGGAGCTCCATGGAGCGAGATCTCGCATAAGGATATGGAGGAGATTGCATCTTGGAGCATGCACCCCAACCCTTCTTCCATGAGGATGAAAAGGAAAGGGGATAGGGGGTCCCCTTAGCGGAGTTCGTGGGTGGGGGGAAAGGTGGAAGAGGGGATTCCATTGACCAAGACCAAGAAGAAGGTAGAGGAGATGAGAGAGATTATCCAATTGAACCACTCCTAACGGAACCCAAAAGCTAGGAGCATCTTTTCTATGAAATTCCAATTCATTTTATCAAAATATTTGGAGAGATCTAGTTTCAGAAGCATGCCTGGAGATTTGGTAGTTTAAAGGGAGTGTAAAATTTCATGGGTTAGAATGATTCCATATAGAGTTTTTCTTCCTTTTACATATATTGATTCTTCAAGTGAGATAAGCAAAGGGACAAGGGGTTTCAGTCAATTAGCAATTACTTTGGAAATAATCTTGTAAATAACATTGCAGAGGGAAATGGGACGAAACTTACTGGGATGGGAATGCCATTTTCCTTAGGAATCAGAGTGATATGAGTAGCATTAAGGGTCAGCGAATCCTGTTGTTTTTTACATGATTCCTCCACCAAATCCATGACCTCCGTTTTAAGGATATGCTTGCAGTGATGAAAGAAGTTGATGGTGAAGTCGTCCAGGCCAGGAGCTTTACCTTCAGCCATTTGATTGACTGCATCCTCAACTTCCTGCATGCTAATCTGTTGCATTAGAGAGGCATTATGCTCTTCAGTAACCAAATAAGGAGTGTGTTGAGTAACCTTAGCAATATTTTCATGTCTCGAGGGATTTGGTTCAGTGAGAATGTCGCTAAAGTACCTAGTTAGTTCTTCTACCATTTCCTCATGCTCTTCCAAAATCTCTCTGTCTTCCGAGTGGAGTTTGACTATTCTATTGTTTATCCTGTGCTGAATGGTGGAATGGTGGAAGAAGGTCGTGTTCCTTTCACCCTCCTTTAGCCATCTCACCCTAGACTTTTGTCTCCAAAATATTTCCTCCTGCTCACATCTTTTGTCCAGCTGATTCAGAAGGTCTTTTTATTTATTTTTGGTGTCTTCTTTGTATCCATCCTTCATTATCTAGAGTTGCAGCTTCTCAAGATATTCTTGAATCTCTTTTTTTCCTTGTAAAATGTTGCCAAAGGTCTCGTGATTCCATTGGCAAAGATGGATTCTAATTTTCTTCGGTTTTTTACGCATAATGGCCATTTTCGATTTACCCTCTCCTTTCATATTAGTCCACCACTTACTTACAGTCTCCAAGAAGGAAGGATGTGTGAGCCGAGATTTTTCAAATCTGAAAGGCTTATGAAGCGAGGTACCCAGGCTATGCCAGGAGAGGGAGATGGGGCATTGATCAGACCGAGCAGTGGGTAGAACCTTTGCTTCAATGATCCCTCCCAGGGTAAGGATGCTATCCGAGATGAGAAAGAGATCAAGGCGTTTTTCTATTTGATGGGATCCTCCCGTTCTGTTATTCCAAGTGAAGAGCCCTGGGGAGGTTTGTAGATCCACAAGGGAACTGCTGACTAAGGTGTTTTTAAAGGCTTGATCCTCATTGGAGAGTGATTTAAGGCCACCATTTTTTTCCTCAAGAGTTGTTATCATGTTGAAATCACCTCCAATAAGGATATGGGATTTGGGGTGTTGGAGCAAAAACCATTCAATGTAGTTAAGAAGTTGCAGCTTCATGCCAACAGATTGAGGCCCATAAACATTCAAAAGGTGGCCCTTGAAATTGTACCCTACTAGATGAAAGAAGGCAGAAATAGAGTGAGATGAAGTAGCTAGGTTATTGAGAGAAATAAGGAGGGGATTCCAGCAGATAGAAATACCTCCAGAGGCTCCATTCCATTGGCATCTATGGCGGCGTAGAGACTCCCCGTTCAAATCTTGGACATTATCTTAGTGACTATTTCAGAGGAACACTTTGTTTCCTGGATGAAGACCATTGCTGCTTGTCTTGTTTAATATTCATCTTTAACATTCTCAGTGCTTCAAGGTACCGTTGAGACCACGGACATTCCAAGATATGATCTTCATTTGGTAACCGAGGTGGAGGAGGAGAAGAACTCGGTGAGTTGGGCATATTGCTCTTATTCAACCAACATGGTCCCCAGTCGATTTAACCGATAAAGATATGTTTTGCGCCCACGCTTATTGTTGTCCCTTTGAGGTTTCTGCTTTTTTTTATGTGGAGGGTTATAGACTCCTAGTTTGTTCTGTGCTTTGGCTTTAGCTAGAGCCTCTTGCAGTAGTTGGATTTGCCTTGTTGGGATGGAATCGTAAGATTTTCTGGTCCATGCATCCTCCAATCTAAGAAGATCCAGTTCTCCAAGGTCCATTTCTTTCAATTCTTCATCCATGAGAGAATCCGGTCCTAAATGGTCCCTTGAAGTTTTGGGATTAATGGCATTGAGGCCGGCCATCTGTTGCATACTTGATTCGTCTTCTGGGTTGTTAGGTGGATGCCACGATATTCCATAGTTGTCATTATCTTGTCGTTCATCCCACACCTTATTTTTTTTATGATTCTCCTGGTTAGACTTCACGTTGATGTCCACTAGAAGTGAAGCAAGCAGACACTTACCCAGAACCAGCAGTCTTTTGTAAAGAAGCTTGACAATATTCCCTCGGTAGTTCTTCCAATGGATCAAACTTTTCAAATAACTCTAAATATTGTTGACTGAGGCCTCATTGGCCAGTTTACTGGGGTGTGGCCCTCTCCTAAGACAATCACAGGGTGGGTTCAAAGGAATTGGAAACCTCTCATCTCAGAAGGAATTTGCAGCAATTTGATAAGTAAGGGATATTATCTTTTTCTCTTTGAAAATTAAGTTGATAGAGATTTAATCTTTAGAAACAGGCCATAATTCATGGGTCCTCAAGGGATCTACTTTAACAAATGGACTCCGAATTTTGATCTGAATCAAGATGTCCCCTCTGTGGTTCCTGTTTGGGTTAGGTTGTCGCATCTTCCTCTCCATTGTTGGAATTCGATATCTCTAGAAGCTATAGGAAACACTCTGGGGAAATACATTGATAGGGCTGACCAAAGAGATCAATATACTTGTGCCAGAATTTGTGTTGAAGTGGATTTGGAGGTAGGGCTCCCTGAAGCTATTAATTTGAAAATAGCAGATTGGTCTTATGTACAAGAGCTAGACTATGAGTAACTGGCTTTTAAGTGCATATTTTGTCATGGTTATGGGAATTTTGCCAGATCTTGCAAGAAAAAAATTGAGGAAGAAGTTGTTAAAGAAAAGGGAGATCAATGGACCCAATTTCAAAAAACTAGCTCAGCAAAAGCAAGGAAACAAAGTCAATGGACAAAGAGGAGAATTGGGGACAAGTCGCAACTCCTCCGGGAAGAAACAAAAAGAAAATGGAGCAGCTATGAAGGAACCATCATCTCAAAACAATTTTGAAGTATTGAGCATCCCAGAAGAACAAGTGCTTGAAGAGGGAGAAGTCCCTCAATTTCAAACTCAAACAAGTGAAGAAGTCAGAGGCCTTGTTGAACCAGATCTCAACACTCCCATGGAAGGACATTCTCCTACATATGCAAAAATGGCAAAAAAAAGAAACTTGCGGACAGTTCTGGCTCATCTGATGAAGATCCCCTCGAGAGGTCATCCAAAAAAGGGCGAAAATATCATCAGACGGTTCGGTAGGAAGAAGTCGAACGTCTTAAGATGCAAGGAAGTCAAGAAACTATAGAGATGTCAATCAACAGAAACACCCGGGCCAGACCTATAAAAGGAGGCCCTACCCCTTCTGTCAAATAATGAACTTTGTCTCTTGGAATTGCAAAGGGTTTGGCAATTCTATGAAAGTTGAAATTGTTAATGACCTTATAAGAATGGCTTCTCCAGACGTTCTTATGCTCCAAGAGACAAAAATCGATTAGGATAGTCTTCTTTCCATTAGCTGTAAAAGATGGAAAACGAATGTTGGTAAGGCGGTGAGTGCCAGAGGCACTGCTGGTGGAATTTCTAATTTATGGACAGAAAATGTTTTTCTCTAGAAAACTCCCTCACTTCGCAACATTGGATCTTTACAAAACTTCGTCATACTCCAAGTCAGCAAATGATTTTCCTTTTTAATCTGTATGTGTCGGTCAATTCTCAGGAAAAAAGAGACTGTTGAGCTCGATGGTAGCCTTTCTCAATGCTAATTCCTTTTCAAATATAATAGTTGTTGGTGACGTAAATATAATATTGAACGCAAAAGAAAAAGCATGTGGTGTTTATGGGAGAGATCCCATGTTGAAATTGGTGGATAATTTCATTTTATAATGGGCGCTGATAGACTTCAAGCCAAAAAGAGGAAGGTTCATGTGGTCAAACAACAGATTGGGAGTAGCTAATATCTCTGCCAAACTAGACCGTTTTCTGGTGCAGAGTTCTATGTTGTCAGATAAAAAAGTCGTCTCCTCTAGTATCTTGCCTAATATCACCTCAGGCCATAAGCCAATTTTTGTAGATCAAAGATGAAGAGGACCTTGGCCCCATTCCATTTGGATTCAACCCATTGTGGAAAGACAGCGACGAATTTTTGAGCATTGTAACTATGGCTTGGGACCTTCCAGTTGTTGGATCTCCGAATTTTGTTTGGAAGAGGAAGCTCATAAACACCAAAGCTGCATTAAAGGATTGGGTCAAACTCACTCAAAAAAATCCAATCAGTGAAAGGAAAGAAGCCCTTCAAAAATTGGAGAAAATCCAATTGGAAATGGAAGAAACGGAAATTACTCCTGCTTTACTGCAAATAGAGCAAAAAGCTCAGTTCAATTCTTTCTAAGCTTTCAGGCGAAAAGAAGAATACTGGAGACTAAAGTCTCGAAGTCCTTGGTTGAAAACTGGAGATCGGAATACCTCCTTCTTTCACAAGCAGTGCAGAGTTAGACTTTCTAAAAATCATATTTCGAAAATCTCCTCTGAGTCCGGTGAAGTGGTAAAAGGAATTTCTCAAATCAAACAATTGGTTGAAGTTCATTTTCAGAATCTTTACAGGGAAGATGGCTCCTCTGATTCAGATTATACCTCTGATTTTTTGTCCAATATTCCTAGTTTAGTGAGTGAGGAAGAAAATGATGAGCTAATGAAGCCTTTTTCAGAGCAATAAATTATTGATGTTATCTGGTCCATGGAGCCAGATAAAGCTCCTGGCCTTGATGGGTTCTCCTTTCACTTTTATCAAATTTGTTGGACAGTAATTAGGAAAGATCTTCTCCAAATGATAAAAGCATTCCAGGTTAAAGCCAAAGTCGGTGGTTGCATAAATTCCACCTTTCTTGCATTAATTCCTAAAGAAGCTAATCCATCTTCCTTTGATAGATTCAGACCTATTTCTCTTTGCAATGCGTCTTATAAAATCTTTTCTAACCTATTAGCAAACAGACTTAAACCTTTGCTTATAAAGTTGATTTCTCCTCTTCAAGGAGGGTTTGTAAAAGGGAGACATATTCTGGACAATGTTATTCAAGTTCAGGAAGCTATGCATTCCAGCTTTCTTCGGAAGGAGAAGGGAATGCTTATCAAACTTGATATGGAAAATGCCTTTGACAAGGTAAAGCATTCATTTCTTTTCTCAGTTCTCCACTCTTTTGGATTTAACTCTTCCTTTTTAAATTTGATAAAAGCTTGCATTAACAATCCTTGGATAGCGCCATTAGTAAATGGCGAACTAGCGAGCTTCTTTTCAAGCTACCAAGGGCCTTCGACGGGGCTGTCCATAAGAGTACAGTGTTCGAATGGAATACAGATCAATCAAAAGTTGATAAAATTTCACAGATTTTGGGTTTTGAAGGATATGCTTCTTGGTACAAGGTCAAATATTTGGGTCTACCATTAACTTTGGGACAAAATAATCCTTCTATATGGCTAGAAATCATTAGAAAGATTAAAGCAAAGATTGTTTCGTGGGGTGGTCACTGGCTTACAAAGGCAGGAAAAGTTATTTTGATTAAGTTTGTCCTCTCATCTCTTCCTATTCACCAATCTTCTTTACTCTTGGCGCCAAAAGCTATTATGGATCAGATATCAAAATCGCTCAGAGACTTCCTATGGAGAGGTGGGAAAGGAAATCAGAATCGCATGCATCTGGTTAAATGGGAAATTGTAAAAATATCAGTTCTTGAAGGAGAATTGCAAATCAAAGATCCAGGAATGTCTACTATAGCAATGGGAGGCAAATCGTTATGGTAGTTGTTTTCCAATAAAAAGCACCTAGTTAGTCACCTTCTCTAGAAAAAATATCTTCATGGTGGAACACTAAGAAATCTTCAAATGGAAAATACCCCTAAAGGATCCATTGTCTGGAATTTATGCAGGAAAGGCGTCGAAATTTCCGTTCAGCATCTTTATCAAATCCTAGGTAATGGCAGACAGACCCTTCTATGGGATGACAAATTAATGGACTCGCTCCATTAAAGTTTGATGTTTCTATTTTTGAGATTAAGAATTGGCTGATGAATTAAGAAATTAACATACTGGCTAATATAACCTCTTGGGATGCAAATGGAAATTGAAACGCATGGTCCTTCCCACAACGACAAATCGTGACCTCCCCAATTTCTCTTCTCATCAAAATTCGCTATTAGACAGGCTGACTGGACTGGCTCCAATTCACCGTACCTGCAAAGACTCGTGGGGCTAGGGAATTTTTGGATTTTACTCCGCTACTAACGGGTTCAAACAGCTGCAGTATTTAACGCATAGAGTTGCTCATCGAGATCTCCTGGCTCCCAGAACGCAACACTTTGGAAGATGGTGTGGAATCTACCCAGCATTCCAAAAATTAACTTGTTTATCAGGACTATCATGCATCAGAAACTCTTAACGGGAGAAAAATTGGTTAAAAGAGGTTTTTTTGGACCATTTAGACGTTGCTTTTGTCATCAAGTTGCTGAGTCTACAACTCACATTTTTTATGAATGCAATTTTGCTTTAAAAGTCTGGGCTTTTGTACTGCGTGAGCTGCCTTTCTCTTTTTTTCCTTTAAATGTTGAACATGTTTCTCTCTTTAAAAATTGGAAGTCAATGTATCCTGGTGCCATTCCAAAATTTATTTGGTGGAAAATTTGGTTAGCTAGAAATGATTCGATCTTTAATAGCAAAATACCAAAACCAGAAATTGTAGCATCAAAAGCTAAGACATTTCTTTTGGAAGCAATAGGAAACCTTCAAATAGTAGGAACTAATTTAGAAGTTCAACACAATTGGCTCGGTTCGAAGCCAATGGATAAAATCCAGATGGGTTTAAGTAGCCTTGTTATTAAACCTTTTTGGCAAGTCAGACTTTCAAAAAAGGAATTTTCAGATTGGTGGTAATTTAAAAATAAAGCCTCGATATTCTTTGATGGAGCGTCAAAAGAAAACCCGAGGAAAGTTGGGGCAGGGGGCTTGATTTTCTATCCAGGCGGAAAACTAGAAACAAGTTTCAGCTGGGGAGTAGGGAAAACTACAAATAACCAGGCAAATTATTTGCTCTTATGAAAGCTTGTCAACGTGCAAAGGAAGCAGGTCATAATAACTTGTAAATCTTTGGAGATTCTGAAATCATCATTAAAATTTTAAATTCGGATTCAATGTTCAATAACCTCACTCTGAATGTAACCATGCAAAGGTTGCATTTCATTACATTCTTTGTGATTTGAACAAGCTAGCAGATTTCAAAGCCAATCAGAACCCTTCTTCCTCCAAGAATGTTAAGCATGAATGAAGGATCTTGTTTAATGCATCCCATTCCGTGACAAAAGTTTTTTGGATGTAAGGAACTGAATTTTTTCGGAATAAATTGTAATTGGGTGAAATCCCAATTTATTCTTTATAAATATATTATAAAAAAAAAAATAAGTGCATGCTTTGCAAATAAAAAATAATAGTTAATAATAAAAACATGTTGTAATAATAATAATAAATTTATGTTAAAAAAATAATTATGTGTTTTTATAAGGTATCCTTATATGTGAGATCACAAATTATTAATAACGTATACACAAATTATTATTAATTTATATGATGTTTTATAATTTTTAAGATTTTTATTTTTTTTATATAAAATGCTTTTATTATTAAAAATATAAATAATATAATGTTTTATAATTTTCAAGATTTTTTTTTTATAAAATGTTTTTATTATTTAAAATATAAATAATATAATGTTTTATAATTTTGAAGATTTTTATTTTATTTTTTTATAAAATGCTTTTTATTATTAAAAATATAAATAATTAATGTATGTGAATATTTTATTTAAAAAATAATAATATTAAATAAATTTAAAATCATTTTTATTACATAACAAAAATACTAATTATATTAATCTCATTTATACTTTCAATTTAAATATGAAAAAAAAAATACATAGAATAACTAAACAATCACAATTAAATGGCAAAATACAAAATGCAAAAAATTGTTTTGAAACAAATCTTAAGGTGTTTTAGAAAGTGGAACAATGCAATGATAAGTGATTAAGAGTTAGCCCCCAACCACTGATAATATGATCAAGGTCAATGACAATTGGCCCAACCATCAAATTGTAGATAGACAAATCATATCTAAAGTAGGTAAACTAGTGATCTCAGTTTATGACCATAAATCCAAAATCCATTTATGCTTGCTATATATTTGATTACTTAAGTTTATAAGCATAAATTCATTTATCCTTACTTGCTACTTATTTGATTAGTTAAGTTTATAAGCATAAATCCATTTATCCTTGCCGGTTAGTTATTTGAATTGATTAGTTAAGTTCATTAACATAAATCCATGCTTGTTAGTTATTTGATTGGAATTCTAGGTTTTGGTTCATTATAAAATGGTTTAAACTTAATATTATTTGTTTATTAAAAAGTAATTTAAATTGTTTTAAAATTTTATAAATTAATGTATTAATAAACATAAAATTATTATTCTTGTGTTTTATGAGTTATGAGTTATTAAATTTGTATATGTTTTGGGTATTAAAGTTTTCAAGATTTCAAATGAAACATTAAATTAAATATAAAGGATAATATTAACGTCATCATATCTTCTTTTTAATGATACCATTATTAATAGCACCTTTCAATTTTCTTTTAAATGATACCATTACTAACAGCACTTTTCAAAAAAAATTCAATGCTATGATTGATTAATAGCATCCTCAATTATCTTTTCAATGATATGACCATTAACCTTTGTAAGTGTCTATACAGTTCCTTTGTAAGTGTCTATGCAGTTGTGTAATACAAAGCTCTTATCTCATACTACTATTTGTTTGATGTATTTCACTTTAGCTCATCTCATACTACTATTTAGAAGATTGAGGATTGGTTTCGCTATGAACTGCTATTCAAAGGATTGACTTTGCTATTAGCAACCAACCCACGAATTTAGACCCTTGTTCTTGCTCACAAACCGATAAGAAATTGTTCTTAGATGTTGACTTCTTAACCACTAGTGTTTGTTGGCTTTCTTGAATTGTTTATCTCCGAAAATATAAGATCAAATAGTTTGAGTTCAAGCTCCAAAATCCATTTATGCTTGCTATATATTTGATTACTTAAGTTTATAAGCATAAATTCATTTATCATTACTTGATACTTATTTGATTAGTTAAGTTTATAAGCATAAATCCATTTATCCTTACCGGTTAGTTATTTGAATTGATTAGTTAAGTTCATGAACATAAATCCATGCTTGTTAGTTATTTGATTGGAATTCTAGGTTTTGGTTCATTATAAAATGGTTTAAACTTAATATTATTTGTTTATTAAAAAGTAATTTAAATTGTTTTAAAATTTTATAAATTAATGTATTAATAAACTAAAAATTATTATTCTTGTGTTTTATGAGTTATTAAATTTGTATATGTTTTGGGTATTAAAGTTTTCAAGATTTCAAAATGAAACATTAAATTAAATAAGTTACTATAAAGGGTAATATTAACGTCATCATATCTTCTTTTTAATGATACCATTATTAATAGCACCTTTCAATTTTCTACCATCATTAACAGCACCTTTCAAAAAAAATTCAATGCTTTGATTGATTAATAGCATCCTCAATTCTCTTTTCAATGATATGACCATTAACCTTTGTAAGTGTCTATGCAGTTGTGTAATACAAAGCTCTTATCTCATACTACTATTTGTTTGATGTATTTCACTTTAGCTTATCTCATACTACTAATTAGAAGATTGAGGATTGGTTTCGCTATGAACTGCTATTCAAAGGATTGACTTTGCTATTAGCAACCAACCCACGAATTTAGACCCTTGTTCTTGTTCACAAACCGATAAGAAATTGTTCTTAGATGTTGACTTCTTAACCACTAGTGTTTGTTGGCTTTCTTGAATTGTTTATCTCCGAAAATATAAGATCAAATAGTTTGAGTTCAAGCATAATTGTCATTATACCGATTAGACTAATGTTGTGATCTTGGCACTTGCCATCCTTGGGATGCATTAAATTGAGAAGCCTAAGAATGGTAAACCCAATGAGAACAATGAAGGTTTCATGTGGCAATGAATGTCAAATTTGTCACTTGGCTTCCCACGTTTACAGTTAGCATTGTGATCCTTACGTTTTCATCGTTACTTTTTAATGTTTTTTAAATCTTATATCTAAATTGTTAATTGTTGCATAATCATAAAATGTAATCCTGGACCGTGAAATGACTTTGAAGTGCTCATTTAATTTATAGTGCTCATTTTTTTTAAATGAGCTCGGTCACTAGCATAAAGGTGTTCAAAGACTTAGATAGAGGGTGTCCAGGCATACGACGAGGACAACAGTTCGATTGAATGAATCAAGTAAGGCGGAAGCATATTAAGAATGAGCAAAGCAAGAAATACAATACACACACAAAAACATATATACAGAGACAAAATGCAAGAATTTGAACCAATCTCTATTATTTCATTATTGTTGTACTATGCTTAATACTCTCTAATTGTATATTACAATAGTGTACATGCTTATATAGAGTGCTAAGAACATTTGGGTTGTCTGCCCGTTACGTTCAGTTACAAGAAGTTGGAACGATTCGAAAGTTCAACCATTACAGACGACTGGAAGACAGAGAGATAATATGTCGTAGTCATGTCGATCGCCGATGTTGACGATGCATGTCGAGGTTGTGTCGAGGTTCGGACTTGTCAAAGTCGATGCTAAACCTGTTAGAGTCGACAAACAATGCCACCTGCTAGGTGGATCATTCCTCCTTCCTTAAAAAACAATGGTCCCCATTGTTTGCTCGTACAAGTGAGGAAACTTGGTGAGTTCAGTAGCAAACTACCACTTTCCTTGTGCGGGGAGTTATCCGGCTTTAGCCACCTGAAACAAGGGAATTGTGTTTGTCCTTGTATGGCGTATGTGTCATCCCACAATGGTGTAGCAAGGAAGAGACTCATGAACACCTGGATGGATGTCTTCGGGTTCTGTTGTCTGCAAGTTGTTATGTTCCAACAGTGGTGCACGATATGGTCGAAGTAGATCCACATTAAATATTGGATGCAGACCCAAGCATGAAAGAATGTCGAGTTGAAAAAAAATTCTCCAATCCGCTTAAAAATACTGTACGAACCATATCGCAAAGGCTTCAGCTTTCTGTATGGACTAGTGAAGCGTTCCTTCTTGAGATGCAACCAGACCTGATCCCCAATTTGAAATGAATAAGGAATATGATGTTTATCGTGTCGAGCCTTAGCTTTCGCATTAGCTCGTTGCAACATTTCATGTGCTTGTTTCTTGATGTTGTAGATTTGGTCTCGAAACTTCAATTCATTTTCAACTTCTCGACAATCAAAGTTGGTGTCGTTCGACTATGTCGATGAACTGATCAAGTCAATGGGCATTGAGGGTTGAAATCCATAACATATCTTGAGTGAGATGAGCACGATTGTAACTGTGTTGTATATATGGGAGACTTTCATCCCATGTCCAACGATGCTTGTGGTTGTACATGCAGAGCAATTGTACTACCTTGCGACTCACAACTTTCGTCTATCTATCTGTCCGAGGATGGAAAGATGTCGACAAAGAGAGTCTCATGTCGAGTTGTTGCCAAAGAGTCTTCCAAAAGATGTTGACAAATCTGGCATCTCTGTCAGAAATGATGGTCGTCGAGAGGCCATAATGCTTCCAAACATGTTCAAAAAAGAGTTGGGCAGCCTGTTGTGTTGTCATAGTCTTCTTGCATGGAATGAGATAGCCATCTTGGAAAATATGTCAACTATTACTAAGATCGTGTCAAGTTGATGTTTGGTAGTAGGATATCCCATCATGTAGCCCATAGAAATATATTCACATGGTCGATTAGGAATCGGCAAAGGCGTGTACAGTCCTTGTTGTCGATTCGACAGTTTAGCAATGGCACAAAACACGCATGATCGAATGTACATGTTGACGCCAGATTTAAGTGAAAGCCAATAAAAATACTTTTGGAGGATGGAAAGGGACTTCACTACTCCAAAGTGTCCTGCAGTCTTGTTGTAGTGCACGTCCTAGATGATCTTTTGTCAGTGTTCACCTGTTGGTACACAAAGTTGTCCAAACTTGTATAACAAGGTATCTTTCAAGAAGTAGTCGACAGTGGACATCGGATCAATTTGAAGTTGTCAATAAATTGCAGAAAAGTCGTTGTCTACCGAATACATTTGAGGCCAAGTAATGGTGTCATGGCCCTGCATACTCATCATTGTGAAAAGTAAAGTAATGGGTGGTCGACTAAGACAATCGGCTACGACATTGGCTTTATCTTTCCAATACTTAGTTACCAACTAAAATTGTTGCAAGTGATTAATCCACTTGAGTTATCGAGTTGTTTGTAACTTCAACTGGGACAAGGTGAACTGTAAGGGCTTGTGGTTAGTAAGGATGATCGTTTCCGTCTCAAGAATGTAATGTCTCCAGTGCTTAAAGGCTTGCACAATGGCATACAATTCATTTTTATACGTCGAATACCTTTTGACGATGTCGTTGAAAGTTTCGAAATGAAAAGCGACTGGGTGACCAGACTGAGTGATCACTGCACCTAAAGCATAGTCTGATGCATCTGTTTCAATCTCAAAAGGCTAATGCAAATCAGCTAACACAAGTACTAACGTAGTACAAAGCTTGTGTTTGAGTTGCTCAAAAGCTTGTTGTTGTGTTTATGTCCATTTGAAGACAATTTTCCCATTTCCCATAGTCAATTGATTCAAAAGCCAAGTTATGTGACTGAAGCCGAGTATGAATCATCGATAAACATTCGCCAAACCAAGAAAATTTCTTAGTTCATGAATGTTTTGAGGAATGGGTCAATCTTTGAGGATTTGTACTTTGTCTAAATCGACGTTAATGCCTACAAAATCGATTACATTCCCCAAATATTTGATGTTGTTCATCACAAATGAGCATTTGTCCATTTTCAAATAGAATCAATGTTATCGAAGAGTGTCGAAGACTTGTCGAAACTATCGGATATGGTCTTACCCTGATCAACTGAAAATCAAGATATCATCTAGGTAGACAATGACACACTTACCAATGAAAGGTCAAAGAATGTCATCCATATATTGCATGAAAGTTGCAGGTGCATTGGTTAAGCCCAAAGGCATGACTAACCATTCAAACAATCCTTCCTTGGTTTTGAAAGTTGTTTTCCATACATCGGTGGACTCGATCGAAATTTGATGATATCTCGACTTGAGGTCCAGCTTAGTAAAGAACTTTGCACCTTTCACACAGTCGATGAGTTTGTCTATCTTTGGAAGAGGGTATTTGTTCTTCACTGAAATCTTGTTAAGAGCCCGATAGTCAATGCACATGCACCAAGCCTCGTCTTTCTTTGGAACGAGGACGATTGGACTTCTACAAGGAGAGGAGTCGAGTCGAATGTGACCTTTATTGATCAAATCTTGAATTTGTCTATGAATCTCTTCATTCTCGATAATGAATCTTATATAAACATGTGTTAGGTAATGAAAAACCAGGAACAAGTTCAATGGAGTGTTTTACCTAGCAATATAGAGGTACTCTGTTTGGCTCTTGAAATACGTTCCAATATTTATCAAGAATGTTGTCGATCTGTTGTTGTTGTCGGGCGCTGCACTAGTTGGTGAGTCGACTAGTTGTTGCAGTGCTCCTGGGATGCTGAGGCTTAATCATGATCAATGTGAATCTCTAAGCATGGTTGGTTGGTGAGTTGACTAGTTGTTGCAGTCCTCCTGGGATGCCAAGGCTTAATCATGATCAATGTGAATCTCTGAGCATGGTTAATGAGCTTATTTGTCCGTTTGGCAAATACCATCGTAATCGTTGGTGTAGATCGTCGCTCTGGTATGCCATACCATTGGTTATGTACTTTGACAATCACCTTCTGAGGTCACGACTAATAACTCCCACGTCGATCCCATAAGTAAGGTTTCCCAAACAAGGCATCGACTACGGAAAGCGTTGCCATGTCATAAAGTACTTCATCTTCAAAAGGCTTAACGAAGTAGGTGAGCCTGTATTGTCGGGTGATTCTCAGTTCATGTCCATCCTTCATCCAACAGATATTGTAATGATGAGGATGTAGAGTGGTGACAAGACCTAGTCACTTCACGAGATCTTCAGAAACAAAGTTCTTATGGGTACCATTATCAACAATCATATGCAATAGATTGTTTTGAACACATATCTGTGTATGGAACAAGCGCTCTCGTTCCTCCTCGTCAACAATAGTCGAGGCTGTCAAAGTGGTCGATGTCGATTTCAAAAGGGTCAATGCTTCTGGGTCAAATTCTACCAGAGTTAGGTCGAACAAGCTGGAGGTCGACAACTTTGCCAAAAATGTCTTCCGAGTCTTGCATTCAGACATATCATGCCATGATGAATTGTGGTAATCACACCATTTCCCGGTAGGAGGTTGTTTGCTATGTTCCCTTTTGTGTTTCTAAGAGTGTTTTTTGCAATGATTTTGCTTTGGCGGGGTCGACTAAGAAGGGTGTCTTGACTTGTCGAAGTCGACTATTGACGTCTTGTCGGATGTTCGACCTGTCGGCTTGGTCGCGAAACATGATTTTCCTTTCTGCCTATCTTCAAGTTTACTAGCATAGTAGAATGCATCCACACACATATTGACAATCAAAGACTCCATCTCTTGTTGAATGTACGAGGACAATCCGCTGACATACTTCAGAATAAGCAATTTCTCTTCTTCTTGGACGTCGAGTCTTGCCATGAGTCAATAGAACTCGTCGATGCAACTCTGCACAGAGTGATCTTTCCATTGCTTTAGTTGTTGCCACTTCTTATACCATTGCTCAGTGTATTTGGGCAGGTAAAACTCCATCCAAACATATTCAACAAATTTCTCCCATGTATCTATGGGGTCTCCTTTCTCCATCTTTGTCGATAGATTCTCCCACCAACAGTGCACAAAGGTCAACATCTTTAAGGATGCAATTGTGATATTTTCAGCTGAACTAAGCAAACATTTCAGTTCGCTATCAAGCCAGTGCTTTCTCTATGAGTTGCTATGTCTTGTCAGTTGCATGTCTATTGTCTATTTGTTCGACTATCTTCGATCTAGCAGTGTGAGTAGATAGATACTCTAACATCGAAGGTAGTGTCTGCTTCAATTGTTGAGTTAGCGAAAACGTTTGTACAAGCATAAGTCAAATAACCTCGATAGAAGTGTCTACGCATGACTTAAGCACGAATAAGCTCTAAATCTACTCTGATACCAATAATCCAGGTGCCTAGGCTCACAATGGGGAGAACAATTCGATTGAATGAATCGAGTACCATTATGGCGAAAGCACATTAAGAATGAGCAAAACTGGAAATACACTACACACACAGAAACATATACACAGACAAAATGCAATAAGTCGAACAAATCTTTGTTATTTCATTATTGTTGTATTATGCCCAATACTCTCTGAATGTATATTACAATAATGTACATGCTTATATAGAGTGTTGAGAACGCTTGGGTTGTCTGCCCATTACATTCAGTTAAAAGAAGTTAGAATAGTTCGGAAGTTCAACCGTTACACACGACTGGAAGACAGACAAACAATTTGTCATAGTCATGTTGATCGTCGATGTCAACAATGCATGTCGAGGTGTTGAACCTGTCAAGGTTGTGTCGAGGTTCGGACTTGTCGAAATCAATGTTGAACCTGTCTAAGTCGACAAACAATGCCAACTGCTAAGTGGATCAAAAATAAGCCTCGATTAGGGAATGACTTTGAAGTTAGGTTAACTATAAGCACCGGCCAAAGCAATAATAATATATTTAGTATCTGCACCATCAATATATTGTCGTGCATATATCGATGGTGCACAAATTGCAATACGGTTATTCTTGTGTTGTTTGGAGAATATTGTTTCTCTTAAAGTTTACTCTTAAAACTTTATTTGGTACAGGGAAAAACCTAGTTTTCAGATCAAGTGCACACTGCCAAAAAGTTAAAAACTTGTCCATGGCTAAATATGCCACTCCTATGGACAATTTTCAGACAGCTTTAGTTATTAAAAAATTCTTTAATTGTATTTGAAATCAACTTTTAATCAGATTAAATAGATGGAAGGTAGATGGAAGGTATGTTAAATTTTCAATCTTCAATCCTTTCATTTCTTAACAATGAACCAGAAAATATAATAAAAGAAAGGATTAAAATACCAGTGTAACTATGTGGAATCTGATTTAATGAATAACTTCACGTCTTCTAAAAAGTCTACAACACCCTATAGTCTTTCAGCCGTCTCTATTGGGGTAGGCTCTAAAAAATTCCTTTAGAGTTAAACAATGCTCTCCATGTTTACCTGCAAATGTGATTAGGTAACAAACCAATAGATACCCGTTAAGACCTAGGAAGAGATAAACCGATGGATGATTGCAGTAAAGCAAGAGCATTGTGTTTTAACAGCATAGCGAGAGCATATCCTTTTAACACTGGACAACGTACCTTTGTGGGGAAATATTTTATTACTTTTGCGCAGAGAAGGAAAACTTATGAGGACTAGAAAGGCCCTAAAAAAAAAGTGCCTCTGCCCAGGTTAAACAATGATAATCTTACCCTAAACCATAGAGGGTGGGGGCTCTCAAATAAATTAGCCCTTAAGAAGATGATACACCAACACAAACCAAATGTCATTATGTTTCAAGAAAAGAAACCAGGTGGGAAAAAGAGTGCTCTCCTCTTTTCTCAGAGAGGCTTTTTTACTCCGGATCCCAATGGAAGATTTAATGGAATAGTGTTGGTGTGGCAGATTTGCTGACAATGTTAAGGTTGCTAGATGTAGGGAAGAGTTTCCTTGTCATTACTCTGTATGGTCTTTGAGAGGATAAAAGGGTTTTGGGCGACAGATGTAGGGAAGAGTTTCCTTGTCATTACTCTATATGTCTTTCTGAGGATAGAAGGGTTTTGGACAAATTTTTCAATCTAGAAGCACTACAAGAGGAGAATGCTATAATTAGTAGGGATCTTACTCTCGCTACCAAAATAGTGGATGTTTGGGTACAAACGCTAGGGAAAACATACTAGCAGATTATTTAGTGCATAACTTTGAAGAAGTAACACTGTTAACCCCTTAATTTAGTCCGTCCTTGGAGGAGCTATAGGGGATGATGAGATCTTTAGGAGATTGGATAAGTGTTCGGTGGAAAAAACTCTATTATGGACGTTGACATAATAAGGATATGGGTGGGGTAAGTGGCTCATTGAATCATCCCAATGTCCTGTTACGAACTCGAAAAGCTGAAAATAACCACTAGGTCTCTTCAAATTGAACGAACCCTAGGTGGTTGCAAGACAAAGAGTTTACAACTTCGGTAAATAAAGAATCCTAGGAATTATGATCCTTCTAGTGAAAACTAATCCTAGGAATTATGATCCTTCTAGTGAAAACTGTACCAATTTGCTGCGAATCTAAAAGAGTGAAGGAGATTGCTAGGGCAAAACATAAGTATCAAAACTCAAAGGAATTTAATACAAGTAGAGGATCAATTTTTCAATTTTTTTATCAAAATAATAAAGTATTTTTTTGCAAAAAGAAAAGCCAAAGTTAAAGATAATTTAAAAAAGCGAAAAACTAAGCAGTAGGAATGGGAAGAATCAAAACATGGAATGAAAAGTAAAGCAATCTGGGTCACAGAAAGGGATCAGAACCAAAGTTGTAACAGAACTATGCAAAGCATAAGAAAAATATTAACACAACATGAAAAGTAAGAGGGGAATACGAGTAAAGTAGGAAGGTTATAGAAGATATTTGAAATTGGGGTATATACCAAGAGCAACCCAGGGCGATAATCAAAATGGCTTCTGCTTCCCAAATCCATTTGGGCAGGAGTAAAATGAAGAATAAATAGCAAGAGTAAAATGAAGAATAAATATTAAAGGTAACCAAAGAAGAGATTGAGGCGGTTTAGAATCTTTTTGGATCATCATGAGCTCAAGCCTTTATAAATTACCAACACTCGCTATGGGGGATGCATATGGACGAGGGTGGAAACGCAGACCAGAAAAGTCTCCATGAGTAATTGCAAGGAGTTTCTTTAATGGGCATTGCTGAGGCATGCCTGGGAAATGTGTGGCAAGTAGAATCTTAGATTCTTATTCCTCAATGAAATTCACAAAACCTTTTATAAAGTTGCTCTGGGATAAGGAGCAAATAATGAACAAAAATTAACTATTTGTGGATGCTGTTGAGGACGGCTACAGAGAGGGATTTTACATACCCAGATTTTTAGATATATGGAAAAAGTATTCTCTATAACTTAACCCTGACTCTCTCCAATGTTTGAAAAAATTTTGGTTTTGAAGGAAAATTTTAAAACAACGGATTTGAAAGAAAATTTCAAAACATCACTTTCAAAATCGAATGCAGGTACAATCTCTTCAGATGAAGAAATAGCAGGGACTTAACAACCAGCTAATCTGAGATCCCTATATGGTTAATCATTAGGGTTAATAAAAGCGACAGAGGCTTAAGATTGGATGGGTGCAGGATAAACTGCTTTTCAGTGTCATTACGCTGAATAAAGGATTACCCAGTCAGAAAACGAGATGCTTAATAACAGTGCTTTTTAACTATCATTACACGAAATAGGGATTACCAAGAGAGATATTTTGTAAAAGCCGATATGGCAGGTCACACAGATATTTGTAAAATGCATAAACAAGATTTTTTTTCTGAAACGGGGTTTGTTTTGGTTAGATGGCAATTTCGCGTAGGCAAACAGAATCCCCAAATGCTTTATTCAATGCAATATATAAATCTACGAGAGGTGATTTTGCTTTTCACGGACATAGACAAATAGAACACCCCAAGTGCTCTATTCAACACAAAATATGAACCTACAAGAAATGATAATTAAAGATAACAGTGCTTTACTCAAAGCAAAATATGAATCAAAATATGAATCTACAAGAGATGAAAATTAAAGATGAGAACATGATTCCAATATGGCAAAACTTATATACCAGTGAGAAATCTCGCTTCTCCCCGAGGTAAGTGCGGGAGGGCCGCCCGACGAGAACATCCAACGGCCTTCCCGGATTTGCCTCACAACGAGATTTCTCACTGGTAAATAAGTTTCGCCATTCCAATATGGCTATTGTACATTAAAAGAGGACCAAAGACCATGCAATCAAATCGAACACCATGACTCAGAAATGGCTATTGTACATTAAAGAGACAATAATTCAAACACGGTTATAGTACATTAAAATGACTACCTAGGCCGATAGAACAACATGATTCAAATATGGCTATTAAACATTTAAAGAGACAGACAGCAAACAGAACACCCAAGTGCTTTCTTCAAAGCAATATATGAATCTTCGAGAGATGGTAATATTTGCGAACATCAGATAGAGCGTGATTCAAATATGGTTGAAAATCGCTTTATTTCCAGTGTTTGATGGACAAACTAGCAAACCTTCAGCTCCCCTTTACCAATACTATTAGCTATGGTTCTACCATAAATGACCCCACACTGCGGGGAATTTTGCCGCTTGATTAGATAAAGTATTATTCAAATATGGTTAAATATAACTATATATTCTAGTGTTTGATGGACAAACAGGCAAACCCGCAACTCCCCGTACCATTACTATTAGTGATGGTTCTACAAAATATGACCCCACACTGCAGGGATTTTGCCGCTTGATTCGCTGTTTAAATGCAAAGGCTTAATAAACGCTGATAATATAAACTGTTGTACAAACTACTGACCTTTTCATAAGTTTAATATTCAGTTCTGGAGTCGGGAAGAGTAAAAATACTCACTATGTTAGTGATTTTGCCAACTCTTCAACCTACTCACAGCTAGATCGATTTGAGGGTTTTCTGTCCTCCAAGGGGCGTTGGAGCTTTGTTCAAATTACACATGGCTAGCTGTATCCATTTCAGGGCAAATAGGTTTTCTAAAAGAAAAAAAATAGAAGCATATGGAGGGAGGCATTAATCCTAGGGAAAACAGATGAAACAACAAAATCAATATTTGAAAGTGCGCAATTAAGAAAAAATTGGACCCCTGATATAGTAATCTTTTACAATATTGACTCTTGTTAAGTCAAACAGAAACTTGAGATGCCCCATGCAACCCAAGACACATACTATATGCTTCAATGTTAAGACACATACTATATGCTTCAATGTTAATAGGCTTTTTCTAGGGGTTGAGGTTGGGAGACAGTCAAACAAAAACAAAATCTTGAGATGTCCCATGCAACTCAAAACATAGGCCGCATACTTCAATATTAATAGGCTCTCTCTAGGGGTTGAGAGTTCAATATTAATAGGCTTTCTCTAGAGGTTGAGGGTGGAAGCCAGCAGTGGATCCTCATTGCTGTCCCAAGATAAGTTCAAGTTCAAACTTTAATACCTCGTGCAAATTTGGAGTTAGCTTCCCCACCGGGCAGACATTCTTCCATCCAATATTGAGGCTGGCCCCAGCCTAGTTTTACTATGTTCATATACAAGCTTTGGTTCAGGTTCTTATTAGATTAAAAACAAAACAAAACACAAAAAATCTCTTTCTAAAGTTCTTTCTATACTTTTTTATACTTTTTTATTTGATTAAGAGAATTATGTTTGTCAAGACTGTTTGAAGTATCGTATATTATATTAAGATGTATCTTCAAAGCCTTGAATTTTTTATAAAGTCGTCAAATCCACGAGTGCTGCACTGAAAGATATGCCAGCTGTGCCATGAGGAAATAAAGTAGCATTACACTCCAATGATAATTTCCTAGCATGCCGTATACTTCAATGTTAATAGGTTCTTTCTATACTTTTCGATTAAGAGAACCATATTTGTCAAGACTGTTTGAAGCATCATATATTTCTTAAGATGTATCTTCAAAGCCTTGAAATTTTGATCAAAGTCGTCAAATCCACGTGCTGCATAGAAAGATCTGGCTGCCATGCCATGAGGAAATAATGTGGCATTACCATTTGGTTGTTAATTTCCTAGCATTACTGCTCTAGAATTTGCTACAACCTAGATTCTTGGATTAAGGGAACCATATTTGTTAAGGCTGTTTGATGCATCATAAAATCTACTATCTTAGGATGCATCTTCAAAACATGTAAACTTAATCAAAGTTGTCAAATGACTCAAATCCACGTGCTGCATGGAAATATCTGGCTGATGTGCCATGGAGATTTCAAGTGGCCATACATTTGGTGGCTGCTAGTTAATTTCCTAGCAATACTGCTCTAGGATTTGTTACTACCTAGAAACCTTCATATCCAATTACTGTTACAGACTATAAAAAATCATTGCCCAATTTAGAAAATGGTTCTTCCAACGGTGGATATTCAATCATGTTGCAATGTTAAAATATTCATGTTTCAACAGGAAGTGGACGAGAATCACGCCCTCTCGTGCACATACATTGTCTACATTCGAGTTTTCCAAAGGCAAGGAGATATGAAGAAGACCCCTCAAATAATCTTTTGTTTTTCTGAAACCCAATCATTCACCCTCGGGACACAAAAGGTAATAAAAATAACAGAAAACAGAAAAGTAATGCATCCACAAGGAATATAACTGACCATCCATTCGAACTAAAAAGTTTGTGGAGCATCATCAAAATTATTACATATTAAATACTTATGCAGAACAGTGTACTTAATGTATTCTTAAGTTCACCTGATAAAAAACATAAAAGTAATGCATCCACAAGGAATATAACTGACCGTCCATTCGAACTAAAAAGTTCGTGGAGCATCATCAAAATTATAACATATTAAATACTTATGCAGAGCAGTGTACTTAATGTATTCTTAAGTTCACCTAATAAGCACATCTCCAATGTTTTTATCTTGCTTAATGTTCTGAGCAGTTTTGCATAATGAAAACTAGAGCGAGGAGATACCCCTGCTCATACTTGAATAACGGCATATTATAAAAAACCAACTGCTCATATTCACGCTTGAAGACCCACAACCCCTGCCAAATACCAGTGAACAATATGCATCTCAGTTTAATCAACCAAAAGGTGCACATTTCAAGGCCTATTGCATTTGAAGTAGAAAAGAGACACTCACCGCAAGCAACTCTGCCACCAGCATTTCCTGTGCTCTTACTCAGTTCATGGCCACCTACAACCCAATGTACACACACGGATAAGAGGTTGATGCCCATGTTTTGTATTTCCTTGGAAGAAAAACTAAATAAACATTATTTGCCACAACAATAATTTATTTTATAATAGAACTATCTTTCCAGTATACAAACTTACTGTATTATAATATTATTTAAAATCTCAAATTCATAATACACAACGAAGCATTGAAAAGAGCATTCATATAGCTTCGGGAGTATGTGCTTCTGAAAGGATTAATATAAAATGCCCATATATATGGACATCAAAATATGTTAAATATCATGACAGCTTCAATTTTAACCAGATAGCAAAATACTTGATGAACTAAATGGATTACATAACAATATTTGAATGTCTAAAACTCCAGTTATATACAGCCATATGATTTTTTGATGAGCAAAGGACTAGAGATGAATCTTACAAGTGAAAGCAAGTCACTAAAGGAATGCTAATCTATTTGCAGTCGATAACACTGACCTTTTCCAAGGTCATCAGGATCAGCATGTACAACTACGGCTCGTCCTACTATCGAATGTGGCCCAGAAAGAGGAATCTGCAAATATAGGACTCTGGTGAAACAATCTCCAAGAATCACAAAATAGTAATAAATGCCAAGCTAGATGCGTAAACAATGGCAATATACAGATAGTATCAAGAGGAGCAATATACCTGGCTGTCAGCGATTGAAAATTCAACAATCCCTAAAGAGAGAAATACACATTTCACAACAGTGCAGTTATAACTCTGAACATCTCAACAATTTCATGAACATTGCATTAATGTGCCAGAAAACATTTAAGCTTTAACAACCTATTAAGTATAGAGCTTGACAAACTTCTATGTATAGAGCAATTAACAAATAGACATACCATCTGCTCCTGCAAGTACATTCCCTAGATCCCCGGCATGTCGGTTTTCATCTGTGGGTGCACCATGCTCCTTGCTTAAAGGGTTAAAATGTGGTCCTGGCATTCATTGATAAATAATGAGAACCCAAGTACAGTCATGTCTTTAAACTGCTAAGAACATGTTCCAACTAAAACCGAGAAACATGATGGAAGGCAACCCAACATATGCATCCAAGACATATATACTATACCAGTTGACATGCACCCATTTGTTGTGTCACCTAGTGCATGAACATGGAACCCATGCAGACCAGGTCTCAGACCACTGACATTTGCAGTTACAGTTGTTGGCCCTGCATAAATCAAATGCCAAACCTCAGAGTAAGATAACTATGGTCGTATTTAGTATTTGTCATGATCACTAAGCCAAGTCTATGTGCAGATTGGAGAGGACCATACAAAAGGCAAATACCAAATTCAGCAATCAATTCTAATGAAACATTCTTGCCATTTGCTTCCTCAATCATCCAAAAAAGCCAATTAAAAAAAGTGACTACCTAATTATCTAGGAAAATGATAACATGAAGTGCTCAGTTTTCCTGGATTCCAAAGATCCATTTGATGAGTTTTCAATCTTTGAACATTCCTAAAAGCATGCTGATGGTAAATGTGAATGCTTTGAATGCTCCAATGCCGACCAGGAACCCATCCAAACTCTAAGGGATGGGTGCCCCTGCATATAGACTTTGGGACTGAGTTCCTGTTTGGAAGCAGGCATCCCCAAGGAAGTGTCCCCTAGACGTTTTGGGACATTCCAACAAAAGTGGAAGTCTGAGAGTTTTCACTCAATGGTTTCAGAAACATCTCAATGCTCCATATCTAAGCCAGCATCAATTCTCCAAGAAAAATATGTATTCACTCGTTTGATATTCAGACCATGATAAATAGTATCTATGCCCCAAGAAAAACGTTCACTCACTCTCGTTTCATATTTGTACCATGGCCAAAAATGTTATCTATACAGTGCATGCCAGAATACTATGTAGAATTAATACATAGCTTTGTGGATAAGCTCTGTTGACCAAGTACATGGTTGGAACTTGGAACTTGGGCCACTTGTTTAAAGCCAACCACGGATTTTGTACAATTGGTCCATTCTTTTACTCACAAATTTTGAATTAGTGGTTTCTTGTTTCCCTTTACTTATTTATAGGATGTGCAATGAGAAAAAGGGTTTGCAGAGGTTCAGTCTTGCAGGTGTTGCTTAGAAGACTAAGCTGGGCTAAGAGGAACGTCCATACTGCCTTGGATAATTCTGGGCCTTAGTTAGTGCCCATACTTTCTCAGTAGAGTCTCTTTGCATTGCTAAGATCGATTATTTCTGTTCTGTCTGAATTTCATATATGTTGCTTAAACTGTGGGTCTGCTCTGCATATTAACCGTGTTGTAGATCGACACTATATAACTGTTGTGATTCCTTCTACTAGTCTGAATTTTACGGCTGTCTGTTGCATTACAATTGTTGAATTTATTGTTATAGACCAGGCTGAATTTATTCTGTTGTTTCAGTAAGAGCAGATCAGATGCAAATATCAAGCTCATAACAGAATCCCGGACTCTAGATTTCTGAATTTCAAATTTGATCACTGACTTCTAGGTGACAATCTGTTCATTATGGTCAACACAAGTATGCAGGAGTGATCAGCTCAGTGAAGATGGAAGGTCTACTATAGGTGCCTGACTGCTGGACAACTGCTACCAAGGCCTGGCGTAGACAGCCCACGTGTAACATGTATTGAATGCATCAAATCCTATGTGTATTTATTGAAGCAAAAGACCTCCCTTACCAAGGACAAAGTGATCAGGAGGCCCAGTCCTGGAATCAGACCTGAAGGAAACTTGGGAAGGCTAAGTTGGAACCTGGATGCAGCAGAAATGGAAACTTTTAACCTCAAGAATGATCTCACATTACACATGTCAGATTCAGTAACTCAAGATACAAATATTTATCTGCAATAGCATGTAATTTTAGAGAATTTTAAGCAAATTACAGTACTTTGGCCTCTGTCCAAAACTGAGTCATGTTTTTAGTTGTGCTTGGACAATGGCAAAGTTCTTCAGAAGAGAATTAGTTTGTTTAAGTCATGTTAGTATATTTATCAGTTGAGAGGCACTGTTGAATAAATGTACAAGTACAACGCCTTCAAGAGCATATCTTTAACATCTCATATTTTACATGCAATCAGGGTAAATAGCATGCAATATGAATCCTTCTATTATTTTAGCAATGCATGGAAATGAAAAATCCTGTTCATCTTGGAATCAAATAATTTGCTTTAGCTAGCCCTACCAACGATCATAACTCTGAATGATTGACTGGTAATTATGAAATGGCTTTTACAGCTCAATTAGAGTTCAGAAAGGAAGCTTGCATAATAAGGCAAAATTTTCAGGTTAATTTCAAAAGAAGACTGCATATTCTTTTAAGATTGCCCCATTAGGCTAGACATCTTAATTTCATGATGTAATTTGACTTTTACCCATGCAGGGACTTGAAGGACACTACTGTATTTAAAGTATAATTGGGTCTAGCCACAGAAACAAAATACTATGGACCTATTTAACAAAACGTTTAGAACACAACAGCTTTAGCTTTCTTGCAAATTAATCAAAATTTATCTTTCAGATAAACAGTGCCTGCTTTACTAAGGCAAGTTGGGGTCTGTAAGTTTAACTCGCCAAACGAGAGGAATTCTCCATTCTAGACTCTAGGGTAGATTAGAGCCACACTTTCATCAGCTGAATGAAAGGGCTTTTATATTCTAAAATACAGTCTTCTTTGTTTCGAAGCATATCCTAACTTGGAGGGGATACTATGAACTGCAAAGCATTCATAATCATGGAATCAGTTCAGAGTCAGAAGAGCTAATTACAATTCTTTCTTTAAGTTCCTGATAATCTACCTGTAAGGCTGTAACAGGATAAGGAAGGTAATACCCCCTAGTGATGCAATCTTTTTGCACCAACATTCTCATTTGACAAAACAAGCTATATGCACATATCTATTTAATCGTGTTATGGAAAAGTAATTGCATTGTAATACACAAGATAAAAACATCTAAAGCAAGGCCTCTGATGCAGACCATAAATTACCATAATAGAATCTGGAACCTATATCAGACAAAATGGCACCAATAATTACAGGGTAGAGCACACAGTGAACGTGAAAACATGGTACTATCCACACTTTTTCATTGGCCAATCATGTGTATCATTATTGAACTCTGCAATCCAGCTGGTTGCGCCTCCAACAAGCTAGATTCAAAACTTATAACCTAAACACTCCTGCTTATTCTCAAAGATTGCTGAAAACAACAAAATAAGCGAGCAGCTGTGCAGGTAGAGCTAGCCCTCGCTTCAGAGAATGCAAGGAGCAGACTAATGGAATTTTTCGGTTCACCTCCCCTCTTCAATACAACTCCATTGGATTCTTTGGGGCACCCAGGGTCAGGAGACCACTTTCGGCCAAATTGTAATCATAAACGAATGGACCATGGTCATCAAAAATTTGAAAACAGC
This sequence comes from Pseudotsuga menziesii, assembly GCA_001517045.1. Lineage (NCBI taxonomy): Eukaryota > Viridiplantae > Streptophyta > Pinopsida > Pinales > Pinaceae > Pseudotsuga > Pseudotsuga menziesii. The sequence continues at coordinate 256,392 of LPNX010594337.1, read as the reverse complement.
CAGTGCATTTCTCACAGGCAATGGTGAAAACATGGGAGCCTAATAAGCACTAAGTTATGCTCAAGCCCTGAACTCAGCCAGAGCAAAATAAAAATCACATCTTAAAATAACTAATATGAATTATAAAAAAAATCCCGATAGGGGTTAATAATCATGATATGGAGAACAAAACTCAATAATTGGAAAACTCACCATCTCCTTCCTGGGTGAATTGAACAACCCCCTTGACATCGGCACCAATCAAGACAGCAACAGCCTTGAGAGTACTCATACTTAATCAATAAAAGATGTGATCTGAAAACAGAATTATAAATCAAATCAGGGAATCCAGCAGTGGAGTTTTGGTTAAAACGATTAAAAATTAAACTAAACAAACTTCTTATACAGTGTATACTAAACCCTCTAAAACCCTTATACATACAAAAGTCTTCATACCCACTACCAACTAATTATCATTGATGAGGAAAACCAGTAAAGATCATCTTAAATCCCTAAATATTTAAGAATTTATGACATGATCAAAAGAGCATGTAAATATTTAAAGAAGCATTGAGAAATAAATTTCACCTCAAATTTGGTAAGGTCATTTATGAAATTCATTCAACATAGATCTATGTTAATTTTAATTTTTTACAACTTCTATATAAAATTTAGCTAACATATACTGATCTAAGAACTGATCTAAAAACAAAACAACCGACGAAATTGTCCAGAATCAAAAAGACGCCTTATAATCACCGACAAAAGCTAGGGGCAGTCGACTATAAAAGTTCTCAAAATCAACAAACCCATCTCTAAAGATAACCAGTATACTATCACAAGAAGTGCACAGTTTTAGCCCAGATGCAAACCATTGATAGAAGACGGCCCAGAAAACCTTGAGAAAACACTAACATGGACATTTTCTGGGATCAGAACAAACCCACTTACAAACACAGCTCAAATCCTCAGAAAACAATGAAAATCACAAATAGATTATGGCGTTACAAATACATCACAAACAGCTTGTAACGCACCAGAGATTTAGGACAGCACGCCAATCCTATTAACAGGACATCTGAACTACAAACATTTTTGACTAAAAAGACAGAAAGAATGAGGGTACTCTAAAACCCCAGAAATATACTGGACTTACCCCAGGAAACCCCTTGAGCTCTGAAGTGTTTGCTAAAAGTGGTCAATGTCTGGATGTAGTAGAAGGCTCTGGATTTAAGGAAAACTGAGTGTTCAATTCAACGGAACGTGATTTATGAACTAATGAAATGCTCCACCTAACCTCAACTTACCGCCCACTAAAACCACTTGGATAGAGAAAACCGCTAATTGGATCATTTCTCTTTTGACCATAGCTATCTCGACAGTGCTCATGTAAACGTGGAAGGCGATGAGACGGGTGGACCCTTATTCACAGATCAATGCTCCGGAGTGGCAATACCTCAAACATTTATGGTTTTTTTGGCGAGAGAGAGAGAGGGGATTTGACTGTGAATGGATATACTTTAAACATTTATGCTTTTTTCGTGAGAGGGGATTTGACTGTGAGTTGTTCCGAAAAATGTGAAGGTTTTATTAGGTAGTAATCTATTTACCAGACCATTTGCATCGATCAGACGACTTGGCTCATGTGAGCTGTCACATGTGACATTTGCACCAATCGGACGACTTGGCTCATGTGAGTTGTCACATCCGACGCATCGATCAGACGACTTGGCTCATGTGCGCTGTCACATGTGACATTTGCACCAATCGGATGACTTGGCTCATGTGAGTTGTCACATCCCGATGTTGATCGGATGTGACAGCTCACATGAGCCAGGGCATCTAATCGGTGCAAATAGTCGGGTAAGTAGGTTACTCCGTTTAATTAGTTATAAAGGGTGAGCAATATTTATTTAGCAATGTAGTATTTAATGTTCTTTTAGAGGTGGATGTGGATTGTTGAAGGAATAATCGAGTTCTTTTTTTTTTTTCAGGAAGAAAAAAGTTGTCCTTGTTATTTTTATTAAGAATCAAAGGGCATTAATAATACCATCCGAGAAATGGGTTACATCTCAAAGAGAATGCAGCTCATATGACAATAAGTCTCATCCCGTCGTAGCCAAGAGAAAAGGCAAGACAATAAAGTGAAGGATCCCATCAATAAAACTGTCTCATCATGGCGGGACAATAGATTTCTATCTATCTTACTGGTGCATTAAATGTTATATTGTGAATATTAATCCGTTAAAAAACATTTTAGTGAGGTCCGCATTAAATGTTATATTGTGAATATTAATCCGTTAAAAAACATTTTGGTAGGGATAAAATACATCTTACTGAGGTGAGGTCTTTTAATAGGACGTTCTTACATATTTTTAACGGAGGAATAAATTTTTCCATGTTTTCATTCTTTTCCTCTTCAAGGTATAGCTTCAAATTGGTGATTAAATTTGAGTTAAAACAAGATAAATCTAATTAAATTATAATAATTGATTCCAGAATCGAGAAAAGGCCTAGAAATTCAAAACTTGTATTTATTACAGTTAATAACTGTTGATAAAACAGTAAATAAATCATTGTTAGTTGTTTATCTCATTTTATTTAATATTGTGTACAAGTTAAAGATAAAGAGGAAAGTTCTAAAATGGTTAAGTTTTAGTAATTAAATAAATTTCATAGTCAAACAAAGTTTAAAATATATGAAAATAATGAATTTGTATTTTTAGATATTGTTGACCTATTTTAAGTAGGTGCAATTCATTGGAATAACATATGATTTGTCTTTAGTGGATTTATGAATAACAAGAAGCATGAAGCATCGGAATGAGAGACGAATAATCAAAGTTTTTTTGAAAAAATTGATATGATATTTAAATTAATTCATATAATTTAAAGTATAGTTATAGACATTTTAAATAAAGTTTTATTATATGTGATTAATCAATATTTATTTTATAGAAATTTAATGAAATATAGAATGTTAAATATTTTATAGAAATTTAGTGAAACGTATAATCCTAGAAAGTGAGATGAAATTAAGATTTTTGATAATGGTCATCAAATGTACATGTTTGAAGAAAAAGCTTTGAAACATGGACCCCAAGCCTCCATTCCACTATCCACACAAAACATCTAATGTGTAATGATTAATTACTGTTGAAACAAATCTAGATGAATGTGTGGTTGTAGTTTAAGGTCAAGTAGAATTAAGAATTATGGAGCTTGGATGTTGTGTCAGCGACATAGAACAGATCTTTAATTCTTGCATGAGTGGTGATTGGATTTAACTTCTTGCAAAAGTAATATAGGATTTAACTTCTTGCAAAAATAATATATATGTTTTATCTCTATGAACAGTTCTATATTTCCATCCTTGCTAGAGTGATTTCATTTTCCCGTTTAGAAGTTGGCATTTAAAATTTAGGCAAGGTCCAGGCATTAAGGCGAGGAAAGGGCGCCTGGTTCCACTTGCAGTATATCCAACCCTATTATAATAAAGGTTAAAGGGGGGTAATGGAAATAACCTTCTACGAAAAAAAGATAAATAACCTCCAGAAATCAATACCTTTTTTTTTGTAAATAAAAACAATTATATTACTACGAAATCATGGATATACAGAGCTTCTCAAAACATAACAGTGCCATCACCCCCAGCTTTAACCAGCTTTACAAACTTCCCCAAAAAGTTGCCTTCTTTCCCCAAAAAAGGAGAGCCCCCGAAGTACATTACAAAGCTCCATATCGAAGACAACACCAGACCTTAAGAATTGCGGCAATTAACCCTAGCCTTGCGACTAACATTAGCATACTGCATAAAGAAAGGGAAATATATCATAGCAAAGGCATCACACCCGAGATTAAGGATGAAAACCCGAGCTTGTAAACATGACAGTCGGTTGGGTGACCTTCACACCTTTCGTCGACTTCGGATCTTTGCCACCCACACTCTCCGTGCCTCGACGGCTTGCCTCCCTGTTGGATCTAACAACTCCCGATGCTCCATCCCCAGGTGGTAGAGCTGAATTCCCATTCGAGACGCTATCAGGTCAATCTTCCTGTGCATTAACCGACAATCTGTGTTATGCTCTTTCTAGGCCCGTTCGGGCTCTTCATGTCCTTCCTTCTTAGCCTCGTGGCCTAAGGAGACATGCGAGACAAGGTTCATAATCACCTAGTAGAGCATGATCATACGATCATAGGCAGTCGCCCTCCCAGCCGTGGAGTCGAGGTCCACCACCCAGTCTTCAACCTCCTGACGAACCTCCTCAATAGGCATGGCATTCACTTGCTCCCACAGGTCCTTCTCCACCATCTCGATTGCTCTGTGGGAAGCAAGCAGGATGAAGTTTTTGAAGAAAGAGGCGGCTACCTGGGCATGGGTCTCCGCTCAGGTGGCGCTCCCCCTGCCACCCTTCCTCTTAACCACTCCCTTCCCAGTCTCACTGCTAGCAGTCGAAGCTTCACCCACACCCAACTTCACAATTTTATCGCACTTAGGGGCCATCTTGCATAAACCCACCCAGTTCCACTCTAGACCACTTTGGAAATTCAAAGAAAGCCCGCGACCTCTCACGGAAACAGGGATAACATGACTTTTCCACATACAACGAATGAAGAGTAGTGAGCCCTCATCTTTATTTAAGAAGGGGAGAACCATGATTGCCCTAACGATTCTATACGAGCCCACAATCTCCCAAATCCTGCCCTCACATTCTCTCGTACCCAACTCAATATTTGGCATCATTCCTCTCTTAAATGTTATATCCCAATTTCGCAACAAATCCATTTGATCTCTCCTCCCGAGTGTCACGTCCCCTCCCATCCACGAGAGAGAGAACGCGACTATAATGTCGTCTGACCCGAGAGATCTAAATCCCATGAACATACACATGATAAAAATGCATTGAACTAACAACATACACAGATGCATAGTGCAATCTATAGCGAAAGAAAACACATTCAAGCATTCACATGTTCATCATATTTCATTAAATATAAATGCAGGGATTAACACAAGAGAGACTTATCTTGGAAGAAGAATCTTCTCCCGCAACTAGATATGTCGCTACAATGTTCTACCCAACCATGGGCCAATGTGCTCATCAATTTCTCAGCAACACTGCCACCCCCGAGATGGGCATGATTCCCACAAGGAATAAGGAGACGCTAGTAGACTCACACATAGCTAAGGATATGCCAAAATTCAGCCAATCCAAACACAGTTGGGTTTATGAGGCTATTAAGGAGATGGAAAGGCTGATTGCTAATCTAGTGAGCTCAACCGTAGAGCTATGGACACCTACACCAGATCTGGCCTAGCTTCTAAAACATCTACACACCCAACACAAGGAAGCATCCCCTTCTCTGCTACATAGTCCCTTAAGCTATGCCTTCCATGCTGGTGCTATTCAGGGTGTGCAAAGAAGGATACCAGCCCCTCTAGATCTGTCTGTGAGGTTCCTTCTTACACTAGGTTTATCAAGCTAGTTCAGACCCCATTTCCCCTCCCAAACCAGTTCAGACCAAACAAAAGATGTATACACAGCAATTACAGTTCTGGGATTGAAGGAAAACATCACGGGAGCCAAATTCGGAGATGGCAATTGGATAAACACAGCCCTGGGGACCCAATATTGATTTCACTAGTACAAAATGAGGAATTAGCTACTATGTGACTAAAAATTCTAGTCACCAGAGATTTTTCAAGTGATTTACTACTAAATATGAGTAATTTTGATTGACCCAACTATAAACGACTAAAATCAATGACTAGTTTAGTCACCAGTTAACAAATATGACTAAATAATAAGTGAAAGAGTTAAAAATGACTAATTTAGTCACATCATAAAAAATGACTAGTTAGAAGAACATGAATTAGTCATTTTTAATTGTGTCACGGGAAATTGCAATTGTGACAATGAAGTGTTACAATTTAGTAAATTTCGTAAATTGTCTACCTTCTATTAGTAATATTAGTTCCATGCACCTCGATCTTTAGAGATCCAACAAAGCAATTGCATGAATTTTCTATTGACCATCGTTATCCCTGCTGCGCCATTGAAGCAAATCGTTAAGCGCGTGCCAAAGGAAAATTAGGTTCCTACAATTATGAATTATGTACTAGAACCAGTACCATATCGATACCTAGAAGCATCATAGCTAGTTGTTGATCCTTCAATGTAAGAGTCCCAAGTCCCATACTGAGGTGATTTTCTAACTTTAATATAACTATCATGATCTGTGACTGTCGAACTAGATGCACCAGTCGACATAGCTTCACAAGGCTCGGTTCTTTTAAATGTCGTAGCAATTGATCCAATACTAATTGAACCGATGGAAGCACCAAGAACAATATTTTAACCAATCAAAGACTCAATTATAATTAAACTGGGGTGTTGATCCAGAACCAATCTTAGATCCATATGCTGTAAAGGTAGAGGCACAACCCCATCTCGAAGTTTCAGGTAAATATTTTGATTCCTTGACCGCTTACAGGTCTGACCTCGCAGAATATGATACGTATAATGTAGTGATGACCTCTCCTTATCACTATTAAGTTAAACCTCCTTTATGCATTAGTGGCCAAGTAAATTTTGCATCTGATGTCACCACCCACCTGATTCACGATGTGCACAGCTCTTCTTGTCCAACGTCCTCGATCCAAGTTTATTATATATACTACTATAACAAAAAATACCATTAAAACAAATATTATATAATAATGAAACAAATATTATGTTTATATAAAACATAAATTATTATATTTATATAAAACACAAATTATTATATTTATATAAAACACAAATTAATTAAATTTTATGTTAATCCTAATTTATAAAACCAAAGCCATTGATTCTCTATATGTTTGGCTAAAGGAGGAGAAAAATGAAACCCTTCATCATTATTGAATGATGTCGAAGATCCATCAATAACGTGGAGTTCTTCTTCTCAACTCAAAAGATAATCCTGTCAAGATTTGTAAGTGGTTGGAGGACATGCAATGTTGAGTTTGACACACTAAATAAATTTTTAATGCAAATGTAAATGTTCTTCTTCTATTGAGACTAATCGACGCATAATGTCTATAAAATGAAATCCATGCATTATAATAGAGGGGGGAATTCTATGAGAGGAAATGGCCTTTATGCTTCCTGAAGAAAAAACGGTTGTCTTGTTGGAATGAAATTGTCCTTGTTATTTTATTTTCCTATTCATTTTCCTTTTTATGTTGACTACAAGTTTCATCTTTTTCATTAAATGATGTGTTATGGTGCATCATGAACTGTCCATGCAAGTTTGGTAGGTACATTGAATACATATATTAGTATAAGACTTCATTGCTTTTTTT
>LPNX010594337.1:179508-227559 GCA_001517045.1 Pseudotsuga menziesii | reverse complement strand
GGGGGGGGGGGGGGGGGGGGGGGGGCTCCCCACCCCCAGGCGCCGCCATAGCTGCACACCCTCTCAGCAACTCGCAGGATCAGCAGAACGCGCAGGCACTCTCAGCAGCGCACAAGCACTCCCGAACCGACAAAAATCTAACCTTGAAATCCAAAGCTTGCAAATAGTTGTTACTAAGGGCAACTGATTTATTTAGTACACCATTCGAGAATGCTTCCTTAATTGTGCAGGAAAGGTTTTCCTGATTCCTAAAAATGAGGGTATTATGTACCTAGGACATAAACTCCACATTTTTCAAATGAAACCAATTTAGAACATCCTTACAAAAGACAAAAAATCTTACCATAGGAAATAAAGCTTGCAAATAGTTGCTACAAAAGCCAACTAATTTATTCAGTACACCATTCAAGAACGCTTCCTCAATTGTGCAGGAAAGGTTTTCCTAATTCCTAATAACGAGCGTATTGTGTTCCTGGAAATAAACTCCACATTTTTCAAATGAAACTAGTTTAGAACATCATTACAAAAGACACAAAAAATCTTACCAAAGGAAATTAAGCTTGCAAATAGTTAAAGCAATGGACCTTGCAGAAGGGGATAAACTTGTTGTAATAACCACAGATCCATTTATGGATTTTCCTTCAGCAATTCATATCAAACGCATTGAGAAGGATCTTTCAAAGCGTAAGTAAAAAAATTGTCTTCTATTTTGTTCTATTAACTTATATAATGCCTTTTTTCATGATTGGCTGATGCTTTTATGGATGCACTTTGTGAATGTCTTTTATTTTTAACATTGACTTGCTCCTGTTAGTTTGATGAGGTCATCTGGAAATGGGAGCTTACTTTCATGCCAATCTACTATCTAGCATTGTTTCTATTGTTCTTCTTTCCCCCTCTCTTTTTGAATTTTTCATTTTTGTGTAACTTGCTTTATTTTTTCTATGGAAAATGTCCTTGGGGAAACCCTCTAGGCCCTCACATTCCTTGAATGGATTCTGCGCCCTTGGGTAAATACCGTTTGAGTACAACATGTGCTCCTAATCTAGAGATACTCAATCGGGCTCGAGCCCATGACCTCTCAATGACCTCTTCCCTGAAGCTGGCCAGTTCAAACCAATGGAGCTAACCCATTGGGCTTTTGGGTAATTTACCTAAAAGACAATACTGCTAGGATAAGGAGACTATGGGATATAAAATGTTTGATTATGATTGGATACTAGCTAGAGTAGTGGTTTAGAAGCTTAATTTTGATAGTCTCTAAACACAATCTGCAATCTATGCCTTGAAATGGGTCGATTCAAACCAATTGAGCTAGCCCATTGGGATTTTGGGTAACTTAACTAAAAGACAATACTACTAGGATAAAAAACATAGGTTATAAAAAGTTTGATTATGATTGGAGACCACCCAGACTAGTGGTTTGTGAGCATCAATTTTTTATGGGGTCTCTGAAAGCAATCTGTGGAGCTCCTATGTTTGCCTTGTGAATGGTGCATTTCCTTTTCCAACATAACTTTAGGTGGGAAATGGTTGTGGGGTTAATTCAAGACATTTTTGGGCATGGAATCTCTTGACCTTGGATGTACTTACCTTTCTTTCTATAGATCATTGTGACATCTATCCCTTTATATGGGAAAATAACTCCCCACAAAAACTCCATAACATTGATGGTTATGATTTTATGAAAATGTTTTTGGTTGTGAGATGAAATCAATCTTATTCATATCATTTCATTGCAAGAAATCTTGCTTATAGTGGCACTGAAATAGTACAAGCATTGCAATATCTCCCCCTTGTCTTCTTTGAAGCATTTCTTCTACATTTTTTTGTTATATATTATGGATTTGAAAATACTTTTGTTAGTATCATTTGATTTTAATAAATCTTACTTAGAGTGGCACTCAAATAACAAAAGCATGCCAATATTTTCTATGAGTATTCTTATATAATTTTTGTATATGTTGGATTTTGGTTGAAATACATTGTTGGGGACAACTTGGAAGTTTAAAAACTTGATCATTGCATGGAGAGTAGCTATAACAATGCAATTAAATTGTTTACTCAAGGGGGGGATTGGATTGTCGAACACACTAATGCTTGGATTTGTTATCATTGAAAAGATTTGTTTGAGTAGAATGAGATGAATTAACATACAAAATAATGATTATCATTTTACTATATTAGATACATAATGGCTTACCCTGTAATATTCCTTCAAGTCTTTCAAATGCATTTATTAAGTGCAAAAATGACTTGAAGAAATAGTACATGGTAATCCATTATGGATCTATATATAGTAACTTGATAATCATTACTTTGTATGCTTGAATGATGCAAAATTTGTTTGAACATCATCAATATCAAGCAATAACAACTTTTTAAAGGGTGCTAGCTCAATGATAGAGCACTTGCCTAATTATAGGCAAGAGGTTGGTGGTTCGATTCCTCCGTACCCTATCATAAATTTGTGACTGTGAAAACAACTAAATTCACATATATACGACTATTAGTAGCTAATTTCCCGTATCTAGTCGTATTTAGCTTAGTCATTAATATGTTATCATTTAGTAGTTTATTTAGTCGTATATTTGGTCATTAATTGCTGCAATCAGTGACTAAATCCGTGACTAAATCAATGAATAAATCATTGACTATCAATGGCTAAATCATTGACTATCATCTAGTAGTTTATTTAGTCGTATATTTGGTCATTAATTGCTGCAATCCATGACTAGATCAGTGACTAAATCCGTGACTAAATCAGTGACTAAATCATTGACTATCAATGACTAAATCAATGACTAATAAGTCAAGCTATTAATGACTAAGTGAAATACGACTAGCTATAAGATAGTGGAAATTAGTTACTATTAGTCGCCGACTCAAAAATAGTCGTTTATAGCTAGATTTTAGTCATTAATTTCTCATTTTGTACTAGTGAATGCTCTTGGCTTCGTGTGGTAAAAACGACTTAGCAACCACCCATAAATCATGGTTCCTTCTTTAATCTGTTGGGCATTGCCAAAATGATCCTCCAACCATGGGAGAATGGAAGCAAACTGCAAAAACGTGCAGGGGAAGATGGTGGATGGAGGACTGAGGAGAAAATCAGCTGCGTGCGCCTGCATGAGGAAAATCAGTTACCTGAGTGCAAAACAGTTGCGTGAGAGTAAGGAAAATGTGGCTCTCCTCCATGTGAGGAATACTGTTGAGATATCTCCGCTTGGGCATGCGTGTGGGAAATGGTCTACGACCCTGCCTAGAAATGACGACTGCCTTCCAATCTATGGCTTCCCATACCTCCCAATCCCCAAGGTAATAACTGCCCAACTAACTCCTTTGAGAATTAAGTGGATGGGGTGAATAAGACAAGAAGGTGGTTTCCAACTAGATGGGTTCTCCCCAATGGTTCAAGGTTTGAATACCCCCCCTCCCCCTTATCCTTAGGAAATCATGCCCCCATCTCATTACTGTTGCATTGACATAGTTGGTTGTGGGTATATAATTAAATTGCATATGTACATGATGTCCAAATTATAATGTGCTTGGCTAACACGAAATAGCATCGGCATCGATTTTAATTTCCGAAACATAAAATGTTAAATCGATGATGGGGCTTTTTCCTTTATCTACACACCACAATTAAATATAATATTTACATCATATACATTTTTAATGCAAACGGGGTCAAAACTGGGGTGTTACACTGAGCCATACTCTATACCTGGATTTAAGGATGAGGTGATCGATCGAGAATTTTACATCCTTCGCCTGCATGGTCACGCGTGGCAGCGTTCCGGCTCCGTGGGAGGCTCCATTAGCCTCCTGTCCTCACCTTGATGAACGATCATGATGTCCGTCAGTTGTCCATTAGCACAAAAATATAAGTATCTAGTTTTCTACAATGGGGATCCCACGGTTCCACCTTGAAGTCCTCCAATCGTCCCATCCTATGTGCCCTGGCCCCCTCCGCAGTGATGTTAGCCAACATGTCAACCACCCTATTCGCATCCCTCTTGACATGGCTGAAAGAAACCATCGGGTGTGCATAAATAATGCCACGCAGGATCTCCAGCCTGCTAGCTAGTCTCCAACTGAACGAGACTTTCTCGATCGATTTTCCATTGGCTAGTTGTTTGGCCATCTGGATTAGGATGTTCGAGTCACCCTCGATGATTACTAGGAGCCATCCTTCCCTGACCATAATTTTGAAACCCTGGAAAAGGCCCTCAAGCTCTGCTGAGTTATTGGTGTCGAACCCAATGGATCCATAGAACAACTACAAGATATCCCCTATTGAATTCATGCAAACCCCACCATATCCTACTGCCCCTGGGTTACCCTTCATTGCCCCATCAAAATTCAATTTGAAAACCAAACAAGGAGGTGGAGCCAAGGCATTTGTGCTAGAGGGTTTGCAACTTTTTACCTTTTGTCGTAGCCCGTCCAGTACTCCCCTATCCAAAATCTATCTTTCCACAATGAAATTTTCCATCCCTAAAAATTCCTTATCCTTCTCACTCCATTACATGCTCCAGATTGTTTCCAGAAGGTTCGAGGTCAGTGTTTTCCAAACCTCCTCAGCTGTATGCTCCTTATCCCAAAGAATTTGGTGATTTCGCTATTTCCAAATGACCCATAGAACAGTTCCCGAGAAGGTTGACCACAACATTTGAAGAGTGCAATTTTTTAATATTTTGGGGTTCCAATCCCTTAGGGTTTGGCCTGGGTCACCTCAGCATCGGGCCACTCCTCCTAAAATCCACAGCGCCCCTATCCCAGATAGAGGCTGTGAAGGGACAAGTGTCTAACAGATGGTTCATGCTTTCCTCATGACTTAGGCATATGACACACTGTGAAGGACCCTGAACCCCTCTACGCCTTAGGTTATACCTTGTTAGGATTCTTTGCATGACTACCGACCAACAAAATGTAGCAACCTTCGGCCAGGGGTTGGTTTCCCAGACTTTTTTCCAGATTCCATCCTCAACTTCCTGGTTGCGCGATCGGATGTCATATGCCTCTCTGATGCTGAAGGTTACTTCTGAGGGTATCCCCATCACAATATATTCGATCCATCTTTGGGAAAAATGCATCTCTCCTGGAGTTCGGCCTTGAAGGAGCAAAGATCGTCCTCAGTAATCAAGCCTTCACTCTTATCTTGAATCAGCCACCTTCTCTGGTTCCTTAGGGCCTCGCCCTCCCAATATTGACTCACTTTCACCTTGCCCTCCTCCAACCCTTTGGCTCTGATATACTTCAAGTGGGGATCAATCCTGAGTTTTGGAAGTTGATTCCACGAATCATCCCAGAAGTTAGCACAATCCCCCTCCCTGATTTCCCATAAGCTATACACCTGAACCAGCTTACGCCCCGCAAGATATTTTACCCAGATGTGTGATATCGGTGGCTCCTTGTTAAACCTAATCAGCTGGCTCTTAGGTCATCCTCTAGCATACTTGATATGCCACAGCTTGGCCCATGGTTCATGCATATGGTTACACCATCGCCATCGAATTTTAGCCCCTTGAATTTTGCCCATGACTTCAGGGTCCCGAAGTCCAAGTCCTCCTCTATTCTTGTGGGAACAAATCCTGTCCCAACTGACCAGAGAAAACTTGGCCTTTGCTTCCCTACCACCCCACAAAAAGTTTCGCTGAAGACTCCTAATCTCCTTTATGACAGACTTTGGAGCAGAAAGCATTGAGAAAAGGTAGACCGACATAGCCTGCAGGACGGATTTGACTAAGACCTGTCTACTGGGCAAGTTGAGTGGACACAGAACCCAACTTGAGAGCCTACCATTCATCCTATCCACTAGGTCTTGCCAAGAAACTTTTTTGATGGCACCTAGCCACAAAGGGACCCCCAAATACTTGGACGGAAAATATCCTTTGGAGAAACCCAAAATTCTGATGATATTCCTTTGGATAATGGGAGCCATGTTGAGAAAGAAAACCTGAGATTTGTCGGCATTGACTGCCAACCCAGAATCTTTTGCAAAGAGAGTGAGACTCTTTTTAAAAGCTCGAGCCTCTTGGACCGAAGGGTGCCCCATAAGCATTGTGTCACCGACAAATTGCTAGTGCATCTGTTTCTCCATTCCTTCATGGAGAGAAAGACCCTGAATCTCTCCCCATGCAGCATGGGCATGGATGAGCCTACTAAGGCCCTCTGCCATCAAGATAAAGAGAAAGGGATAAAGAGGATCTTCTTGCCTGATTCCCCATAAAGGCTTAAAGAGCTTGGTCAGAGAGCCATTAAACAAAATGGAGAAGAAGGGGGTAGTTACCATAGACATAACCTACTCCACCCACTCCGGGCCAAATCCAAATGCTTCCAACACCTTCTCCATATATTGCCAACTAAGTTTATCATCGGCCTTGGCTATATATATATTAATGAGCATTCCAGGCCTTTTGGTCCATTTTAGAGAGTGGATCATCTCATGGACTGCTATGATTCCATCCAAAATCTGTCTGCCTTCGATGAAACCAGACTGTTCCGGGCTAATCAGGGCCGAGAGGAGGGGTTTTAATCGGTTCGCTATCACCTTGGAAATAATTTTATAGATCACATTGTAGAGAGCTATAGGTTTGTACTTACCTAGAGAATCAACACCCTCCCCCTTTGATATTAAGGACATAAAAGTCGCATTGAAGGCCTTGAGCACCACCCATTTGCATCTTGACTCCTCGACTATTTCCAAAACCTTGTCCTTAATTAGATCCCAAAAGAAATGGAAGAAGTTAGTGGTAAAGCCATCCGAACCAGGGGATTTCCCTTTGGCCATCTGACTTACCGCTTCCTCCACCTCCTACATGGAGATAGGTTTGGTGAGCATCTCATTATCCTCCCTAGTTATCACCCTAGGGATGAGCACAGTGATCCGAGCGATGTCTTGACTTCTATCACCTCTATCCTCAGTAATTATCTCCTCAAAATAAATGGTTAATTCTTCCTCAATTTATCCCTTGGTCTCCACCTGTGACTCATCCGGTTTTTTAATCCTATGGATCTTCGACCCCTGCCTATTATGGAAAACAGAGTTATGGAAGAATTTGGAGTTCTTCTCCCCTTCCTATAGTCATTTGACTCTAGACTTCTGCATCCAGTATATTTCTTCCTGTCTTTCCCTTGCGTCCAATTGGCCAGGCAAATCTCTCTCTTTCTCTTTCATCTCCACATCCCACCCAGGTTCCATGCCTTTCTGATGGATGAGCTCAATGTCCCCAATAAGTCTCTTTTTATCTTCAAAGATATTCCCAAAGTCCTCTCTATTCCACGTGCAGATTTTGGCCTTAAGAGCCTTAAGTTTATTTTGGAAACTGTACATTCTTGTTCCCGCAGGAGGGACCAGCTCCTGCCACCACTGTTCCACCAGATCTTTAAAGTCCTTGTGTTCCAGCCATAATTGTTCAAAGCGAAAAGGTTTGCTCAAGGTGGCATTCGACCAATCCCAGTTAAGATTGATTGGCCAATGATCCAAGCCCGCCGCAGGGAGGACACTTGCGTTGATCTCTCCTGTCCCTCACACTAGGTTTTCTAACATGAGAAATCTGTCAATACGAGAGGCTACGAGGTTCTCCCCCCCACGCTTGTTGTTCCTATTAAACCATCCATCTCCTATTTCAAGATCAGCTAGGGGGTTGTGGGTTAATAGCTCCCTAAACTCTTCTTGGAATTTTTCCATAACACACCGTCCTCCTTTCTTTTCCCTGAGAGAAGTAATCAAATTAAAATCCCCTCCTATGATCTAGTTACCTTCGTTGGAAATCCCCTTCAGCCAATTTAGGAGACGTAGGAAAGCCAACTTTTGAAGGAAAGCATTGGGGCCATAGACATTGACCAGGGTCCCCATGTCCCTTGACTCCATACACTTGAAATTGGCCATCAAGAAGAAAGGATTGGGCCTCTACTCCAATAGGTCAATGGTGCTCGGGTGCCACAACACTGCTACACCCCTAACCATATGGTTCGCATCTTTCGCCATCACCCTACTGCCTTTCCAAATATTCTTCCCGAGTTTCTCCATTACTTCAAAACTACACTTTGTTTCTTGTAAAAATAGAACGTCCGACCTCTCTTGCCTAACCTTCCTGGCTAAGGTCTTAATCTTCCTAGGGTGGTTATAGCCCCCGATATTCCAGGATAATATCTTCACTGAGTAACTTTATTGAATTCAGAGAAGACCGCCCTTATCGTTGGGTACTGGCCTGATTCAATTAGCTTTACACCAATTGATGCGACCCTCTGCTTGTTCGTCTTCCACACTCTTTTCAATTCCTCCTCCGAGGATTTACTTTTTCTTCCTTTTTGAGGTTCTGCAGTAATCCCCAGGTTCCGATGAGCCTTGGTGTGGATGATATCCTCCTAGAGTAGCTCCAATTTCTTTCGGGAGAGATACCCCTGACCCGCCTTATCGCACTCCTTCTCAATCTCATATAGATAAAGTTCTCCAAGCTCCATTTCCTCCACTTTGTCTTCTTCCATTGCTTCATTTTGGCTTTTCAACTCGTCTCCACTTCTGATCTCCACCACCTCAACTTCCTGTTGCTTGGAAAGGGTTTCTTCCCCGACCCTTTCTTTCCCCAAGTTACTCTCCTCCAAAACCTGGAAGGGGTTGTTACTGGTTGAAGCCTTCCCCAAGCTTTCCTTGTGCTAGTTTGGCCCCCCACCGGCCTTGCCCTTGTGCCTGCTTCTGACTTGCGTAAACCCTTCATTCTCCGGTTCACCATCCCCATCATGGTTTGAGGCAACTATACCCTGGACCCCCTTCGAGAAATCTCTCCCAAAGTGGTTGTATTCATGACAATGTCTGCATCTAAACATGAGTTGTTCATAATCGATCTTTTGGATCCATTCTTCATCCTTCGAGTTCAAACTTACTGCCTCTGGGAGATCCTTTGATAAATCCATATAAACACAGATACGGGCAAAAGCTATGTACCTCTGATGCTTGTCTGCTCTGTGACCTTCACAAACACCCCTATCAAGTTACCTATATCTCTCAGGATCTCCATCTCCTAGTATTTGCATGGAATGGCGACCAAACGGATCCATATCGAGGCCACCGTCATATTCTATGTTTTCAGGTTGAATCTCTCCTTCCAAGGCCTCAAGTAGAGCTCTGCCACGAAGAAGAAGCATGGGCCTCCCTCCAGAACTCTGTCTCTATCCTCCTGGTTAAAAAATATTATAGTGGAACACCTTTCAACCCTAAATGGAGATCATAATGGCCTTTAGGGTTCCATGTCCTCTTAATCCTCCGGACTAGATCTCTCTCTCTCTCTAGGCCATACCCCAACAAAATTCCCGATAAGGGCCTTCTCCTTCCATAGTTCAATCTTCTCCCAGATATTATCCGATCGAATCTGGATTGTCGGAATCGACTGGGCCTTCGGGAGGCAACCTCCTTGGCCTGATCTCCTCCCTGCTCTCGGACCATCCTTGTTGGTTCCTGCACTCCCATTACCGCCTCCACTTCCCCTTGGTATCCTGGATCTGGGGGATTTCCGTTGCCATGGTTCGCAGGGTGTATTGCAGCCCCCGCCCCCAGCCCCTTCACGCACAGAAAGCTCTCCTTTTTCATCCTGATCTAAGCAAAACCCTAGACGATCACTCAAAATAACCCCATATATATAGGTATAATTATTTATAATCTAGAAAAGTGTTTAGAAGAAGCAGGTTGCTTCGGCATAATCTTAGTCCAAAAATCAAACCTTTAATTACAAGCACAAACGACCGATTTATTCTTGAAGATTGAATTAGTAGTAATTATTCTTGAATATTGAATTAGACATTAGAATTAAGATGATTTAGTGAGAAAGAAGTTACATAACAGTTTCAACAATTAGGTTGTTCAATTTAGCATTGGTTGATTTGGGTGATTGTATGAGAATTAGTGTCAAATAGAATTGAAATATTACGAAGAGAAACCTATTAGAAGGACAAGTGAAAGCACAATGAATTGTGATCTCTTAGGAATCAAAGAGATGGTGAATCTTCTTGGCAAAAGATTCACCATTTTTTTATGATATTTTATAAATTAGTGAAAGATTCGCTAGTGTTTACAATTTTTTGTAATGCAATGAAATGTTCGGCAAGATTTTACAATATCTTATAATTTAGTGAAAGATTCGTCGATATTTTACAACATTATATAATGAAATGAAAGATTCGCCAAAACATTTATATATACATATTATATTATAGATAACATCCTTTTCAAATTTTCCTATATATCAGGGTGATTCGCTAATTTTTTATAAATATAAATCTAAGGGGGGTTCTTAAAATCATCCCTGGTCATTAGGTTTGATTCCTCTAAGTCACATGCCTCTTTGGGCCTACCTCACCCATAAAAAAAGGACCACCTAATGGGATAGGGTCAAGTGGAAGCCATGCAACTTATTTCATGAATTAGATTCTCAACAACTTTGTAGCATGTCCTTTTCAAAATTGAATAAAGCACCAATTTTTTTTAGATTTGTTATATTCCTTTTATCACTCTTTTTACATTTTCAAACACTAATGTTTTCCAATCACATTCAATTCTAGAAGTCTTTAAAAAAATATCAACTATAATGCTACAGTTTCCAAATCCCCCAAAGACAAGCCCAACTATTTACCATAGTCATCATACTTAATTACCATCTTTGTGGATAGCATATTCAAAGACCAAACAAAATAGGCATACCTCCAATCATTCCAATTGCATATGCATTTCTTTCTCTTCCCAACATCTATCAATCATATTGTAATCCATGTTCTTAGATCCATGTGCTTTATTTTTGTATACACTCGATATTATGCTTCATTGACCAGTCATAAATAGTGTGGTTTGTAGTAAGATATTTGTTTTTTAATAATTTTGGTCCAAATTCAAATTCTTATTAAATAATAAAAAATAATTGTTGGAATTGCAAATATTAGTAGAGATTGCAAAATCCAATGCAACATGCATATTGTAGAAGTTGAATCCATTTATGAATTCAAAATCAAATTTAAGAAATAAAAAATTGCAATTTAACCAAAATTATATAACCAAATTCTAATGATAACTAAAAACAATCCAAAGCATATAAAGTTTAACCTACTCCATGTGACTTTTCATTAAAAAAAATAACACAAATGAGAAACTTCCATTTATAAAATCACCATACTTTGATGCTTATGTTAAAAAACACACTGAAATTATCATTGGCAAGCACAACATACAGAGTACGGTTTTTAATTAC
The DNA here is from genome assembly GCA_001517045.1 of Pseudotsuga menziesii. Lineage (NCBI taxonomy): Eukaryota > Viridiplantae > Streptophyta > Pinopsida > Pinales > Pinaceae > Pseudotsuga > Pseudotsuga menziesii. The sequence goes on along the minus strand of LPNX010594337.1, from coordinate 216,316 downwards.
CTCTTATAGTGTTGGATGTAGTGACTTCCAATTAAGCATTATCCAATAAGGAGAAGCTAGAATCCTTCAATTAAATGACTACAAATCTCTACTAATCCGGATTTAAATTGCATCCAATTCTATCTTTCCTTCCGACGCCTTAAGGACAAGATTTCTCAAAGAAAACAAAACCATACAACTTAACCTAATCTTGGAGAATATATCCCATGGTAGTAATAGATATATAAGAGCCTTACTTTGGCATTGTTTTTTACAAGAAAAAAAAGTAGAAAGTCCCTCATTCATAACAATCTCCACGCTTGGCTTAACATCATATATCACTCCAATCTTGTAGACCACAAAAATTATCAAGGAACTCTAGAACATGTATAATAGGTCATTCTTCTTGCATGAAGTGAGCTGTTAAAGCATGCACCTTTCTTCTAACTACTTTATTTGTCTAGGATTTTGTTAGGTTAGTTTACACAGGGTTTCTTCCACTATCATTAATGTATATCAATCATATAAAAAACAAATACATAGAAACAATGAATTGGTATAATTAATGCATATCAATCATATGAAAAACAATGAATAACAATGAATAGGTATACTCTTAAAACACTCCTTGCATAAATTTGAAACCCCATGAATGGAAGCTTTATATATATATAAAGCTCAATATAGTATGATATGATTGGAAGACATTTTTTACTGCAATATTTAAGAGGAGATTGTCATGTTTGTCCAACTGTTTTAGCATCTACAATATAAATTAAATTAATAATGCTAATAATTTTTTTTGTGAGAGACATATTATACAATTTAATGTAGAATATATTATAATGGCTATTCTTTGTTTGTAATGCTCATATAAACCCAAAAAAAAAACCATTTTAACCTTTAGAATGAATCAAATTTTAAAGTGTATTTTAGTATGTAAGAACTTGTAACTTTTGTCTCATATTTGGTGATTTAAGGAAAAAACCATCTTAATTCAATGAAGAAATCAAATCCTTAGGGAAATATACAACCTTAATGGAAAAGATAGTAACCTCCATCTTTTAACGTCCATCCCTCATCCTTAATTTTAATGTGGGCATAAAAGTTTTTTTAGTTAAATTGCCTCCAAGTAAAAATATAATAAAGTTATTAAAATAAGATGTGTTAATAGTGGTTTATGGATTAACTGGGGAGCCAGGTGTGGGTGTGATCATCTTTGATTCCGGAGGAAATATAGTGTTGTCTTATGCCTGGGGACTTGGTCGAAAAACCAATAATGAGGCTGACTGGCTCGCGCTCTACTTCGGAATAAATCTAGCAAGACAACTTAACATCTCCAAATTCACTGTTCTAGGAGACTCTAAGCAAGTAATCCACAAAATGAATAAAGGCTTCAGTAAAGGAGTGGTCAAAATAAAAAGAATTTATGATCATATTCGTCACGTCTCTGCAAAATCTCAAGTCTCCTATCTCCACATCCTCCGAGGTAACAATTCAGAGGCTGATAAGTTGGTAAACCAACCTGGTGCCAAGCTATAAATTGGAACAACCAAGGTGAAGGGCAACATAAACAACAATTTTTTTTATGTCCCCTAGGAATTTTAGTTTGACTAAAAGGCTCCATGGGGGGTTAAAACCTGGCACTAGTACCCCACCTATTCATCATATGCCATGTATTGGAGTCGTGAACATTCGAGAAAGGAGTATTGCCACCTCTTTCCGGCAATCTGCCAGTTGGCAGGAATCATGGATGTCAGAACCCACCCATCATCTCAAAGGCCATGTGAAGGAATTAAATGTGAACTTTGCTCTGTGTAGTTGGATTAGAACGCTCACACGAGCCCAGAACGACCTCCAAATGAAGTCTCCCAATGCTCATTATGGTCCCAATTCTCTTTATGCTCTCGCTCCATCGAGAGCTGAATTCGTTTATGTCAATGCATAGAAGGATACCTTAGATGTTGAAAGCATTATCCCTGGTATTGAAGTTTCTAGTGCTGAGATAGGCTTTGCTAAAACAGAAGAAGGGAATATTTACAACGAGAGAGAGTTTTCCTTTGCGAATCGGTCAGCTCAAGCCGTTTTTGGAAACCTTAGTATAGTGTATTACCATTCTTCTAGCGCAAAGAATTGGTTCAGTGCAGACTCGCCCTTCAAAGGTTTTGGATCTCTCTCCTTGGAGGCCCTAAGCATCTTAGGTTAGACTGTTTTCCCAACCCTGAAGCACAATACCATGCAATGTTCTCAGCTTTGATTTCATTCCATAAAGAAATGGCAGACAAGGACGTTACTCTAGAAGACCTCCATAACTCTCTTAAGGATATCAAGAAACACTTAGGCTCTATTATATAGTAAACATAAGTGTTACTGAAGGAAGCAGAACAACGGATTGGATTGTTCATCATATTGAAAATCAAGACACCCGGATTAAGGACAATCACCAAGATCTATACGATTTAATGGGAACTATAGGTTATATGAAGGATGAATTGCAGAAGTTAGTGAATATGAATAAGAGCAACCACATTCATGACTACCCTTCTAGAGATCAAGCAATGGATGAAGCCTTGGTGGTGCAACCTGTCAAAGACACAAAACGAAAGCAACAGGAGCAATCTAGCTTAATGGGTATTTTATGTTTTTTTTACATTTTTGTTTTAGGTGTCTATGTCCGAATCTACCCTTTGAAGGGTTACAAAAGTTTTCTTTGGTTTAGCTGCAAGTTCAAGACTCTAGTTATCAGTTGAAACATTTCTGTAATTTTGTGTTTTTACATCACTTTATGCAGGTCTCAGACCTCCTATTTTTTACGCTTGGCTCGCTACAACTTTTTTAATTAATACAATATCTTCAAAGTTTCTGTTAAAAAAATAGTGGTTTATAGATTATGTAACAAGAAGAAAACTAAGTAATTATACTAACCTTTTTATTGTTAATAGAATAACCACTTTGATATTAAGAAAGAGAGTAGAGATTTACAACTTTCCATTACAACCAAATTAAAATATGTTATCTTTAATTATTATATACTCTTAAAATTGTGTATCATATATTATAATATAAATAACTATTTTAATATCAAAAAGGAAAAAATATAAGAACTATCCTCAATTGTTTTACGCTTATAAAATTATTTCATATTTTGTTGAATTAACTTCAACCAACCTAGCTCATTGGGTTAAGGTGTGGGTCTCCTCGAGCTTAATTTTGAAGTGCATTTTAATTTTACACCCCATAATTACTATATATATCCTAAGCCCCACCTCCCCCCCCACCACACACACACACACACACACACACACATATATATATAGATTTCTATTTGTTTTTCTAATATGGAAATTTTGATTTTTTGTCATGGTATTGTTGTCTCCCTTTTTGTTAGGTGAATCTTGACTCGGTCATGATTTATTGGACCCATGGTAATAGTCCCTTGTGATGATGATGATGATGATTAGCGTTTGCTGAGACCAACTTTGTTCTATTAGACCTTAAGAAGGATAATAATTTTTTTACTTTAAAATCTTGTTCATGTGCTCAAAAAGCTTGTCAAGAAGTTTTCCAAGCTCACTATAGTTTAGGCAAGTTAGGAAGTTATAAAGGTTTGTATTATACCAAATACTATAAAACTCAGATCTAATGTGGGTGTAAGTAAGGGACTCTAATAAAAAGTGGTTTTCATCCTCAATGCTCATATACTCACACATATGGCAAACCCTTCTCGCCCATGGAGTTTTAGGAATAAACCAAGGCCCTATTTTGCTATGGAGTTCATGAGAGTTCGTTCTAATCTTGGCTATATTAATTTTCTTCCGTGAGCTAGTTACTACCTACTACCAAGAGATACTTTTGATCTTCCAAGTTATGATTAATGACCTCCTTATAGTATCTTAATTTTCTCTTAACCGCTAAATTTTCCTCACACCAAAATTTTTCTTTAAACTTAGAAGTAATAATATTTTTAACATTATCAATGTTCTCAAAATGTTGTTTTCATCAATGCCCCAATGGTTTAACCAAGCCATAGTATCTTTCACCAACACCGCTTGAGGCGTAGTTGGTTTTGACTTGAGTTTAAAGCAATTTTAGGAAGTCTCTAGTTTCCCTTGTTATTTATCTTATGCTTGTACATCACCTACCTAGTCATAGCCATGCCTGTGAAGAAGCAAATTTAAAGGTTTCAAGGATTAACATCATTTCTCATTATATGTGTGCTTGTTTTAATCATTATGTTTATCAATTTTTTTTGCTTATGATATTTGAGTACTTGTTTAATATAGTTATTAGTCCTTGCCTAGACTATATACATTAGTTAAAAATAGAAAAATAAAATAAAATTTACATACATTAGTTAAAAATAGAAAAATAAAATTTACATACATTATGAAAACTTTAAAAAGTTTATAAAATTTCTATGATATTATATTGTTGTCACTTCAAATAAATATATATGTTGTTGTTGTTGTATTGTTGTCACTTTATTTATGTCGTTGTATTGTTGTCACTTCAATGTTGTATATATATTCTAAAAATTTATACATCTTAAATCTAGATGTTGATGCTGAAATAATACCATTAATATTCTTACTCTTCTTTGATGAAATCTTTCAACTAGTTTTGAAAAGTATGCAATTTTAATATTTTATGCTTTGATTTTTTATTTTTATTTTAATTTAATATAGTTTTTTAAATTAACTTTTAAACATATAAAAATATTAATAAACATAATTACACTTTAACAATTTTTATTTTTTTTAATTAGTAACTTAAGTTTTGGATTATGTATTATTATTTATAAAAGAAGATAAATTGTTCTATTAATATTTGTAATTATGATTTAATTATTTTTATTTATAATTTAAGTTTGAAATTTTAATATGAATTTTTTGTTATGAGAAATTGTATGATTGTATTGTTGCATTTGATATTTTAAAAATAATTTAACAATTAAAAATTGTTGATATATTATTTTTATTAAATGTTGATGTCAAAATAATACAAACAATTCAACAAAGTCATATCTATTTAAAGACAGTACAAACAATTCAACAAAGTCATATCTATTATTTATTTATATTGTCTTTTCAAAAAATAATGTATTTGTTTTTTTTAAAATTCACCTACTTTATAATATTCTTTTTAGAAGTTTGCAATTTCACAAATTTTAAATTTTTTTAGTTATTTGCAATTTCACAATTTTTAAGATTTTTAAATATTAACCTCACACACACACACACACACACACATATATATATATATATAAAGCACTTTATATTGGTATTATAATTTTTAGTTATTTATATAAAAGTTTACATAGCTTTTATTTTTTTATTTTAAATTAATTTCCAATAATTTATTTGTTTTTCCTTTCTTTCTTTCTTTTTTAAAAGGCAGAGATTAAGCATGGACCAAGTTGCTTGTAGATTTAGTTATAAATGTTACTTAAAAAAAATTATTATTATGATGGGTAAATGTTACAAATTTCAACCTTCGTTACTGGCCCTAAGAGACGGGCAATTGAACAAACCAAAGAAAAACTTCACCCAAGTGATCTACTCAACATAATAATCAATATAATAATTATTATGGCAAATTAATTTTAAGCTCACTTCATGTTTGGCTATGATTCCACAAGTCGGGGCAATGAGAAGGGGACTAAAGGGAGAGGACTTTAGTGAGCTATCTAACCTATGTCCTTAGCCTTGATTATAAATCTTAATTAGAGAATTTATCTAATGTCCCCACAACTATGATTAGGAGACATGACTTAATTAACATTGTTTATATTAACCTAAGGTTGGGATTATAGGGGGAAACATGGGCTCATCATGAGGGCCACACAAAGGTTTCCAACATGCAAATATAATGTTTGGGATTTGAGAGGAGAGCATCATTCCCTTTGGTTCGTATGAATGATGGATATGGTGGTATTAGGACATTAATTTCTAGAAATAAGGGATTGTACTTTCATGGTAGGATTATGCCATTGCTAGGGGGATTGCTGCTAATGCTGATGGTGATATTGTGAGAGGAATTTGGTATATAGAGGAAAGTCCTTGTAGTCCCAACAGTGAGATTCCTTGCCTAGTATGTGTTGGAGCACTAGAAGGTAATTGGGTAGCCCAAGGGATTGCATGTAGAGAAGGGGATCCCATTATTGGATTTGTGTAAGATGAGGGGGAAGAATGTTGGTTGATAGGGATAGTTGTAGAGTATTTTTTTTAATCTATTTCCAAAACTTGAAAATTATTTCCCAATGATTTCAAGCATTCATTTCATCCCATAGTTTTTCATTGAATAATTGCAATTGCAGTGGAAACAAAAGTTCATAGAAACAAAACCATGCACAATAGACGCAAGAATTTTCCCCTAGGAAACCCAATAAGGGAGAAAACTTAGCCAACTTTTCTTATAATAAATCAGTCCAATTCAAGTACAATACCATTCATGAAGAGAAACCCTAGCACATGGAAAGGTGCACCCTTCTTCACAAGAAACCCTACACAAATGTGGCAAACTTCTCGAAACAATAAGGAACCTAAAAAATTACTCCTTGTGATCTTCACTAACCCTCCTTGGAAAGTGTGCACCAATGTAGCAAAGATGATGTTATATGATGAGTGAAAAAATGAAATGTTGGAGCACTTTATTTATATTCTTCAATTGACCTTTAATTCCACTATGGGGTCGACCTGTACACTTTATGAGACTGACTTATCTTTTTCACTTCAAGTTTCATTTTATCTTCAAGTCTGACTTGCACTTCTAGTCTTCCATCTTTCTTGAGGCTTTTTCAAAGCTATCTGAGACTCTTCAATGGTTGACTTTACTTCTTGGTTATTTCTTATCATAGAAAAGTTGTCCTTGTTGTTGATAATCTCTTCACATGCATGTCTATTCACATATAGAGCTCTAATGTTGATTTGACCCTACTCTAAGAAGTCTCATACACTTCTTAGAGCCTATGCCAGATTGAACATTAGATTAGTCTTTGTGTATTCCACAAGGGACTAAACCCCTATTAAATAAACAAGTCAACTCACTCTAATATGGAATAGATCACTCTATCACAAAGCACTCCCTCATAGAGTATGCAATGTGACATCTATCCTTGTTCACTCTTAGTCAACACACATGACTAATCAAGGCTAAGCATCTCGAGCCTTATTCACTCTTAGTCAACACACATGACTAGTCAAGGCTATGCTAGGTCCATTCTTCACTAGTCATTGGTCAAATCACATGACCCCTATGGGAGAATGTTTGCAAAATGTTTTCGCGATGTTGTAACTTGGATAAGCATCAACAAGGTTGTGGAATGAGCAAGAGAACTTAGAGCCAAACCTTAGGGACTTCACCCTTATGGAATGATAGCCTCAAATTGGGGGTAGTGAGATTACATGTGTAGAGGGCCTTAGGATAGGAGCAATGTCCATTGTTTGAAACCAATTAGAGGATTTTTTTTAGAACGATATGTACTCTGATTATGTGATGAAGTGCCATGTTCTATATGTTTTTGTGTGACATTTAATTACTTCTTAGTTGATCAGTTATAAATGTATGAATTTAATGTACATAATTATGGATAGTTCATGTTAGGACTACATACATGGTTGTGGATAGAAATTAAATAATTGGACTACTATAGTTTGTTCCCACCATTAAATTTACAACTAGCCAAGGAAATTTGAATTGGGTACCAAAGGTTAAATTCTATGGTGAAATTGAGGTACCACATTGCCTCAATAGCACAAGGAGACTACTGGGTACATGGCACTATCATTTCTGATCAAGACTCTATATTTCTTAGTTACTTTTGGAAATCCTTGTGGAAGCTTTTGGCTTGTTAATTGAGGTTCTCTACACCCTTACAACAACCAGCTAATTGTAAGTCGAGGTGGTATATCTCCTATTAGTTCATGCTCTTGCATCTATCATAAACATCATAAGTAGTGGGACACTTATATTCATGTGTTGCAACATGGCTATACTAGCTCTCCATGTCTCTACATGCCACTTTCTATTCGAGGTTTCTTATAGATATAAAAATCTTGCTCCCCATGAGAAACTCATAGCTCTACTTACAACTTTTTCTCATTAACAAAAATGGCAAGCTTAGACTTCTTTGTTTATGCAACATTTGACTAAAGTCCATGCATAGTTTCAATACACTTCATTGAAGACTCAAACAAATACAAGGGATTCATTTCAACAGTGCATCCCTCCTTATTTTCATATCAGTGATAAGGTTTGTCTTTACTTGGACAAACAAAATTTTAAATCTCAACAATGTCGTAAGTTCAAATCTATTTGATATGGGTCTTTACCATTTTGCAACAAATAGGGAAAAATGCTTTTCATTTGGATCTCCTTCTCAACTTGGTATACATATTGTTGTGAATGTGAAATGACTTAAGCTTTTATGGGCCACCACATTTAAAGGATGAAGTTGTTATCTCTCATCATAAGGACACCATCCAAGATGTTCAATCTTCATGGGATGAAGATACTCTTCTTACTATCCACACACACCACTTGGAATATATCCACTACCACTTATAGAGTTGGTCACAAGGTTTATTACCAACTCAAGTTAATTCGATATGCATTTGATCACACTTCCCACATTTGCAAGAGAAATTGGGGAAAATTTCCTATACATGGAGGAAATGACGAGACATGACCCCATGGACTATTATATATTATATTTTATTGTCTATTCTGATGTATCGCGTATCTTTATGTACCTTCCTAAAGGTTCCATTCCATCTTCTAGAAGCATCCTTGTACATGTATTCTCTTATAAGCATTCTTTATTGTGATTTATTGGAGACTTTTTTTATTTTGATCACTCCCACAATTTATACTCCTATATATAGCAATACAAATGAGTGTACAAACATGTGTACATTATTGCAACCTCCTATCTTATCATACTTGCATACTTGATCGAGCATTCTCTTGTGAGTGAGTATAGTGTTACCTTTGTGTGTATATCACATGAGTTAGTCACAAGACAAGATCATGTTTGAAAACCTGGAACCATAAGCATTCAGTAGAATAACTTATTTTTAATAGTTTTTGGCTTAAATGCCAATGAAGACAATAATTTCCCTAGTATTTAAATCACAAACATTTAGATTTATACATTCCTGCTTGGAATAACACTAGTTTCATGATATGAACTACGATCATCTAGCATAAGCACTTTACTGTGAATAAGTGCAAAACTGCGCATTCTCAATGGAAAGACTAAGTAAAAAATTAACATTCTAACCACCTCATATTTTTTTATGTCTAAATATATGATAACCCTTATCATATAGGTAATATTAGACATCTCCTTAGAAAGATAAACCACAGTATCATGTTCCCACTCATAAATTGTAGGGCAGTAAAATCCCATTCATAAATTGAAAATGAAATAAAACCTCATTCGTGCAACTTTCGTGGCCATTTGGGGAATTCCCACTATAGTTTTCATTTTGGGTCTCGAGTTTGAGAATGTGCTAATGCGACTGAGAGGTACTTTCAACATTGAGATCATCTCAGAATCCATGATAGAAGACATAGATAATATTGAATGTGTGAGAGAATCACCAACAATGGTAATGACATCTCCATTAGTCACTTCTTCTTCATTATTATCATCATAAGAAGATGAATCAAGATCTTCAACTTTAAGAGATACATAAAAAGATGGCTCTTCAATATTTGCTTCTTGATAGGAAAAGGAAGCATTCAAATCAAAGAGGGTAGCAACAACATGAACTGTATGAGAAACTTCTTCATCATGATCAACTTCATCGGAGACTGTAGAGGTCGAGACATATTGAGATAGAGAAATCATTGAGGAGCTAGAGTCATTCTCTAAATTGCTAGAAGGATCCTCATTGTGCTTACCCAAAACTCTATCCAATGTTGTCCAGAGATCTTTTGGGTTAGCATAATCAATAAGGTAGCGCATGCTTGGATAAATAACCAAACACATAGCTCCAAACCCTCTATTACAATCATTCAACCAGTTACTTATCTCTTCATAAGACTCTTCACCAACTCTAGTAGATATCTCATAGATATTTTATCTCTTTAGAGATGAAATCATCTTCAATTTCCACTCTGAATATCTTGTGAATGGAGCAAGAAGAGGAACTGATACTCTCGAATCCATTTGAAGTTGTACCTACAAAATAAACCTGCAATCCTGAAAAGAAGGATTAATTAATGAGCTCTCAAAAATCTGATGTCATGTAGAGATTTGATATCCTGAGCTCTGATACCATGTATAAGTGCTTTGATATCCCGAGCTTTGACACCATGTAGAAATTATAAAGCCTTGATGGCATAAAGAATTTCATAAACTAGCTAAGGATCTAGGCACATAATTAACCTCACAGAGAATTGAGAGAATTAACATAAGGAAAGAAGAAGAATAATCATGAACACACATTAGGAATGATCTTAGAGAATTACCTACTTTTAACATTGAGATCTCAGAATCCATGATAGAAGACATAGATAATACTGAATGCGTGAGAGAATCACCAACAATGGTAATGACAGCTCCATTAGTGACTTCTTCTTCATTATTATCATCATACGAAGATGAATCAAGATCTTCAACTTCAAGAGATACATAAAAAGATGGCTTTTTAATATTTGCTTCTTGATAGGAAGAGGAAGCATTCAAATCAAAGAGGGTAGCAACAACAGGAACTGTATGAGAAACTTCTTCATCATGATCAACTTCATCAAAGTATAGGTCGAGACATTTTGAGAGAGAGCAATCATTGAGGAGCTAGAGTCATTCTCCAAATTGCTAGAATTAGAAAGCAATCATGTATAAGTGCTTTGATATCCCTAGCTTTGATACCATGTAGAAATTCTAAATCCTTGATGGCATAAAGCATAAACTAGGTAAGGATCTAGGCACACAATTAACCTCACAGAGAATTGCAGAGAATTATCATAAGGAGAGAAAAAGAATAATCATGAACACACATTAGGAATGATCTCAAAGAATTAGCTACTTTCAACATTGAGATCTCATAATCCATGATAGAATACATAGATAATATTGAATGTGTGAGAGAATCTCCAACAATGGTAATGACATCTCCATTAGTCACTTCTTCTTCATTATTATCATCATAAGAAGATGAATCAAGATCTTCAACTTTAAGATATACATAAAAATGTGGCTCTTCAATACTTGCTTATTGATAGGAAGAGGAAGCATTTAAATCAAAGAGGGTAGCAACAACATGAATTGTATGAGAAGCTTCTTCATCATGATCAAATTCATCAGATACTGTAGAGGTCAAGACATATTGAGAAAGAGCAGTCATTGAGGGGCTAGAGTCGTTCTCCAAATTGCTAGAAGTATCCTCATTGTGCTTGCTTAAAACTCTATCCAATGTTGCCCATAGATATTTTGAGTCACCAGAATCAATAAGGTAGCGCATGCTTGGATAAATAACCAAACACATAGCTCCAAACACTCTATCACAGTCATTTAGCCAGTCACTTAGCTCTTCATAAGACTCTTCATCAACTCAAGTAGAATATATCTCATAGAGATTTTGTCTCTTTAGAGATCACATCATCTTCAATTTCCACTATGAATAGCTTGTCAATGGACCAAGAAGAGGAACTAATACTCTCAAATCCATTTGAAGTTGTACCGACAAAATAAACCTGCAATCCTAAAAAGAAGGATTAATTAATGAGCTCTCAAAAATCTGATGTCATGTAGAGCTTTGATATCCTTAGCTCCGATACCATGAATAAGTGCTTTGATATCCTGCGATTTGATACCATGTAGAAATTCTAAAGCCTTGATGGCATAAATAATTTCATAAACTAGTTAAGGATCTAGGCACACAATTAACCTCACAGAAAATTGCAAAGAATTAGCATAAGGAGAGAAGAAGAAGAATCATGAACACACATTAGGAACGATCTCAAAGAATTAGCTACTTTCAACATTGAGATCTCAGAATCCATGATAGAAGACATAGATAATACTGAATGTGTGAGAGAATCACCAACAATGGTAATGACAGGTCCATTAGTCACTTCTTCTTCATTATTATCATCATAAGAAGATGAATCAAGATCTTCAACTTCAAGAGATACATAAAAATATGAATCTTCAATATTTGCTTCTTGATAGGAAGAGGAAGCATTCAAATCAAAGAGGGTAGCAACAACAGGAACTGCATGAGAAACTCCTTCATCGTGATCAACTTCATCAAAGACTGTAGAGGTCGAGACATCTTGAGAGAGAACAATCATTGAGGAGCTAGAGTTGTTCTACAAATTGCAGGAATTGCAGAAAATTAGCTACTTTCAACATTGAGATCTCAGAATCCATGATAGAAGACATAAATAATACTAAATGTGTGAGAGAATCACCAACACTGGTAATGTCAGCTCCATTAGTCACTTCTTCTTCATTATCATCATCATAATAAGATGAATCAATATCTTCAACTTCAAGAGATACAAAAAAGACGTCTCTTCAATATTTGCTTCTTGATAGGCAGAGGAAGCATTCAAATCAAAGAGGGTAGCAACAATAGGAATTGTATGAGAAACTTCTTCATCATGATCAACTTCATCGGAGACTGTAGTGGTAGAGACATCTTGAGAGAGAACAATCATTGAGGAGCTAGAGTCGTTCTCTAAATTGCTAGAAGGATCCTCATTGTGCTTGCCCAAAACTCTATCCAATGTTGTCCAAAGATATTTTGGGTTAGCAGAATCAATAAGGTAGAGCATGCTTGGAGAAATAACCAAACACATAGCTCGAAACGCTCTATCACAACCATTCAGGCAGTCACTTAGCTCTTCATAAGACTCTTCACCAACTCTAGTAGATATCTCATAGAGATTTTGTCTCTTTAGAGATGAAATCATCTTCAATTTCCACTTTGAATAGATTATGAATGGAGCAAGAAGAGGAACTGATACTCTCGAATCCATTTGAAGTTGTACCTACAAAATAAACCTGCAATCCTTAAAAGAAGGATTGATTAATGAGATCTCAAAGCTCTGATGTCATGTAGAGCTTTGATATCCTGAGCTCTGATACCATCCATAAGTGCTTTGATGTCCTGAGCTTTGATACCATGTAGAAATTCTAAAGCCTTGATGGCATAAATAATTTCATAAACTAGCTAAGGATCTAGGCACACAATTAACCTCACAAAGAATTGCAGAGAATTAGCACAAGGAGAGAAGAAGAAGAATCATGAACACACATTAGGAATGATCAATGAATGATGATTGATATTATTACATATGTAATACATCCTTATAAAGGAAAATAGAGTTGCTAGGAGACAACTCATACTAGCTCATAAAGCAGGCTTACTAAATATGATAAACCCCCATAGGTGAATAAAGCAGTTTCCTAATTAGACCAAGAGCTCACGAATTAGCTAAGGCATGAGTGAGTTATGATGTGTAAAGGAAAGAATTTGTAATCCTAGAATATGGAGAGAAAATAATGGAGGATGGGTTGGCAACAAAAGATACCAGTTTCCTAGTTAACTAGCTTTACCTTATCCCCATAAAAGTTGGATAAAAGCAGAAACTGCAGAAAAGCACAATTACTAATTCTAGGAGTCAATAAAGTGGCCAAGATCAACCCATAATCAAAATTAAACTATTCTTGGCTTATATATGGAAAGTGTTGACTTTGTAGTGCAAATGGATGCCAACTATTTAGGCTAGTGGGTAGGAAATTAATCAAAATTGATTATTTACTTTATCCTAAGTTGTGAGTGGGTTTATAATATTCCAACATGTATTTTTCTTGGCTTGCTTAAGCACATTGTGTTCATGTTGTCTTTTGTATGATTTCACATGGTACCAAAGGTGAGAAGCGTAAACTCTCCCATCAATTATCACTATCTCATTGTTGAAATCTCAACATTTGTAAGCTTCTCTACTATGGGAATCTTTTCCCTTTATGCTATGATATGAGCATCTCATCTCTTCTTCTTCTTTTTCCTTTCACTTGTTGAACTGCAACGAACTTGTGGTGATCACCTCTCAAGCTCTCTATTACAAAAATTGGACACATAAAGAAACCAAGAACATGGAGAGAACTAAAAGAGAGAAACAATTCAATTATGAAATGAAGAGAATAACCTTCTCTTTATATTTTAATGATATGACATAAACCATAATTGCTTAAACCCTAACTGTTGAAACTCCATAATGACTTATATGTACTTTAATACAACAATTAAACATAAAGTAACCTAAACTCACAAAGTGACTTTATTAATATGCCCAAGTCTATAATTTAGATGATCTTTAGATATGCCCTACTTTTCTAAAAGATACTATTATGAAAACCAAATGATGCTAATGAGTATGTCTATACATAGGGCTTAACATTGCAAGCTTGAAACCATATGACCACATAATCTTGTTTCATAAAATGCACAATCCTATTTTAGTCATTTTTAGCATACATGAGATTCTAAAATCCCCAAATCCATTAGCCACCAAACACTTTGTTCGAACATTTATTTTTACAACATTATCTTATTCAACAAGTGCAAAATCCCTTAAATGGTAAGATCATCCTTAAATAGAGCCAACTCATCATGAACCCTTCCCCTCAATAAGATCCATGGTACTTGTAGTAGAGACTTCTTACAATGTATTGGATGACTTATGGACAAATGTACAATGCATTGATTGGCTTTGCACACGGAAATTGGAATAGAAGAGTCCCATTGTGACACAAAATCTCAGATATGCTAGTGTTTTCCATTCAAATAGTAATAGTATGCACAACACAATATTATTTTCAACAAATACAACCCATAAACACGTATGGTAAATAGATTACAAATTTGATGAATACTCATTTTCAAATATAAAATCTCTTAGGGCCATATCCTCTTTTTCTAATATTAAAGTAATTTAATAGACTATGCCTTTAGTCTATAATTAAACAATTTACACGGATTTTTTTTGGAAAGTTACTTTATTCTTTTTTTAGGAAAAGAATGGTTATTAGTTAAACTTTGTGTTAGTTACTTTATTCTTTTTTAGGAAAAGAATGGTTATTAGTTAAACTTTGTGTTAGTTATTTGAATATAGATGTTTGATAGGAAGGGGTTACAAACATGAAGTATACTAAGTTTGATTTGGATTGAAAATCAAGAAGGTGATTGCCCTTGAGTCATGATATTTGTCATGTGGACAATCCATTGCAATATTTTGGTTGTTGTTTTAGACGTGGTTCTCAATTTTCTCAAATCTTGCAAGAGAGACACTTCTTGTTTTAGTTAATTTATGAGTGTGTTCAACCGTTTATTTTCCTAGATGTAAAAATATAGCCATTCATGTATTTTTTAGGTTATTGTTTGTAATGTGGTGACATATTTTTAAAATAAATAAATAAAATGTGGTTACATATCTATTTTCATTTGGGCACATTTGAGCACTTTGGAACTTATGATAGACTCAAACTAAATGGTTGCCAATTGATATCTTCTATAACACTTTGTTGGTGAGAAGAAGAAACTTGTCAATGGTCTTGCAAATTTGAAACCAAAGGAGCCCCTCAAACTTTTGGTTTGGAAATTATTATTTAGGTAAACATTTTCATTGTTTCTTTAGGCATTGGATTAGACAATTCACAAAAAAATTATTCAAGCAATTGTTGAGTCATCGTTAAGTGAACCATTTTTTAGCACAAAGCAATGATGATTTGAAAAATGACTTTAAACCACATCAAAATATATTTTAAGTTCCCTCCTTTATTTATTGAGAAAATTATGGTGGTTTAAGGGATCCTATTTCAAGAGAATAAATCGAAGTCTATAAGGATCAATGGTGACACTATCTTGAAATGAAATGTAACTGATATTAGCTAAAAACTATTTGTCAATGTGGATTGGTCTATAAATCATAATTTTAAAGAAGTTTTACATTTTTCTTACATTGAACATTTATCCAACTAATTGGATTAGTGCTTAATATTAGATAGTGAGACATCACAAGGTTCTCTAACTAATTGGATAATTACTTATTAGTAGAGACAAAAACCAAATAGGTGTTAGAATAGTAGAGTCAAGCTAAACTAGTTAACCTATCTAAGCAACCAATAACATATCATAAAAGATAAGAACAGGAAAAGAAAAGGACAAGAGAACACCGACATACGTGGTTCACGCTGATGGGTTACATCCACAGGAAGATAGTCTTCAAGTAAGTATTGAGGCAGAAGACAATCCGGTCTAGGTATGACAAATTCTTTCCTCTTTATTTGATAAATCTGATGATGTTTCTGCATATTATCTTGAAAAGAAGATCTTTGACCTCGAACCTACTGACTTTGAAAGAGTTGAGTTATATCTTGCTGAGTTGAAAATAGTTACACTTTACTGATCTGAATCTGCAAAAGCACAGTTAGAAACACAATAAAGAAAAAAGGAGAAACTTTCACATACAACCCTATGAAAAAATGTGCCCAGAAAAGCCAGTCTTCTGTTCTGGCCACGACGGTGGATCCAGAATGGCTGTTCCAATTCCAAAAATAGGTTATGATAAAAAATTCGTAAGAAATGACCAAGTTACGACCCTTTTTAATAACTGTCATTTTTATTACCGAACGAAAGCCCAGAAATGCCCAGTTTTCTGTTCTGGTCACGTGGGTGGATCCAGAATGGTTGTTTCAATTCCAAAAACATGTTATAATAAAAAAAACCAGTAAAAAATGACCAAGTTATGGCCCTTTTGTATAACTGTCGTTTTTATTACCGAAAGGAAGCCCATAAATACCCAGTTTTCTGTTATGGTCGCGAGGGCGGAGCCAGAATGGCATTTCCAATTCCAAAAATAGGTTAAAATAAAAAAATCAGTAAAAAATGACCAAGTTACAACCCTTTTGTATAACTGTCGTTTTTATAATCGAAAGAAAGATCTCCTTGAGGAGAGCCTCGAAATCATGTAAATCTACAGAGAAAAAAAAAATCAGGAAACCCTTGAAAAAATTCTGCAAAAATCTTACACAACAAGTTAGGGTTAGGGTAAAAAAAATGCAAAAATATGCCCAAATCTGAAGAGAAGCCTAATGGCTACCAGATAGAAATCAAATCTACAACAAAATGACAATGCCCAAATGATAATCGTTATTGATTGAAAGATATAGAAGGTACTAGATCATAGCAACCCGCTCTGATACCATGTTAGAATAGTAGAGTCAAGTTAAACTAGTTAACCTTTCTAAGCAACCAACAACATATCATAAAAGATAATAACATAAAAAAGAAAAGGACAAGAGAACATCGATATACGTGGTTCACCCTAATGGGTTACATCCACAGGAAGGTAGTCTTCTATTATCTCCAAAATGTCTTCTCCAATCTTACAAGAGAGCAAAGCACAAATATCCCAAAGAATATAGATGATGTACAACAGTGTTACAATAGTACCACTACTACATCAATAATACATGATGTGTAGAGACACGCTTGACCCTATTATATACTAAGAGATGAGGAGGAATTACTCTCACATATTGCATGTAGAATAATATAATTCTCCAAAAGAACATCTCTTAATACAATACCATGGACAAATACTCTACACAAGTAAATACAACACCATATAACTATGGGTTAAATGTATTACTCTTTTACAATATAAGATTGTAAACAACTTTCGACATAATACAAAGATATTATTACCTTCCAAGGAATATAATATATTCCAACAACAAGGTTGAATAATCCCCCCCCTTAAATATAGCTATATTATCGAGCAACAAGGTATGTTCCAATTGTCTCATCCTCCTTACCATTATTATTAAGTCCCTCTCCATTTATAGTTTTCATTAGTTTTCATAGATCATACAACTTAAAAAGTCAATCAGTCCAAACATACTTGTTTTCATCTTTATTTAGTTAATTTTAATATAATTCTTAATATTACATCATGTTGAGGAACCTATGAACATCTTCTTGGAGAAAAAAATTGTCACTTTCTCCATTATATTTTTGTCAACTCCCCCATGCATTTTTACTCAACAAATATGTTGTTGATTTACTCTATGCATCCTTTGATTTTTCAATTTGACCTAACTATTTCATAACATTATTCAATGCCAATTGGAATGGGAATGGCCGCTACAATTTTATATGTTTTTTTGTTGAAGTCAACTCGGGATTTCGATCATTTTAAATAATTCCACCAACTTATTTCACAATATTATTGCTAATGGAATAACCCTACAACAGTATATCCTTTCTTCTAAAACTGATAAGCTTTTAATATTTTCTTCCAAGTCTATGCATAAAGTTTTACCCTTTCCAAGCTATGGGATGGAGAAGCTTCATTTGTAGACAGACACTTGGGTATGAAAGAGTTGCATCATCGATAAACTGACAATTGTATGAATACATCTAACCAACTAACAAACAACCAAGTGAAAGGTGATATATTATAGCATTAGTTGTTGTCAACTTAAGGCATGTTTTTGGGTGTCTGCAATACCTAATATACCCACTAGTGGTACACAAACACACATAATTCCACAAAATTATAATTCTTTTGAAACAAAAAGATCACCAACCATATTACCTAGGTTTTAGCTTCATTAGATATATCCATGAGGCACTCATGTACTTATGTTGGTGAGAGAGCTCTTTACAACAAGGTGCAAATTAATTTTTTCTTAATGATTTCCATCAATTTAAACATGACGTAGCTTTTCATCAATATCTTTCAAATAAGATATACTGTATACAACGACCTATTTTTCTATATTACTTCACTTTTAACATCTTTTTTTTTTGTAATTTCCATGATGCTTTGGCAAATGAAAAGGGACATTTCAATGATTATGAGTAAGATCTTCATGACATCTATTTTATTGCTTCTTTTCATTTCATCAAATCTACTTTACTTTCGTTGTTTTATCCTTTCAAAGCGATGACCACTAAATTTAATATTTATTTCCTGAAGTGAAGGTATTGTGGGACATTTTCAAGAAAGGTGTGACAAAGTACTCTTGTGATATTTTTGTCCCCCTTCCATAGATGGGAGATATGTGTATTGCACCACCTCTCTTGTCAGAACCCTAGTGTTGGTTTCGACATCATCCATCCGGCTGTCCAAACAAAAGAACGTAAGGTCAGAATGGTGTTGGCTCTCCAACATAGCCATGTCCACTTCGTGCTCACAAAAAAGGAGCTTCTTGTAGTCCGATATGTATCCTTTTACCTACATGTATTCATCCACCTACATTCCCTTTTTCTCAGAGTCGCCACCCTTCATTTTCTTAGACACGCAACTTCTTGCAGCAACAGAGTCAGAATTGGGTAGGAGAACGAGGTTTTGACAATGTATTAAACACTTTTCATGTAAACAACCTGACTTGTCTATCTTTCCAATGAGGGAAGGTTCCCGCTTGCGCGATCCATTAAGAAGAAGGCTCTCCATACTGATGGTCACATGAAATTTATGGAAAATTAATGCAGTGTAGGTAGATGCAGTGATCCCGACATGCTTCAAAACTGACCAATGGAGCTTTCGTCACCTTGCCCCTCGTTGCATAGTTTCGGTGATTTTGAGATTGTAAGTACACCATAAGCTTTAGGTATAAGCGCGACTATGAGCTTGAGTATCCCTTAGGAAGAGGGGGAATAAATGATCTAGCAAGAGAAACTTTGATCCCATTTGATAACCTTTATGTGGTCGTTTATCGCCATCTCACCTTCTTGAAGGTTGCATCGTTTATTGGATAGTTGATATGCCTCCATGTTATTAATCCTGTTTGCATGAAAGAAATGAAAGTTTGGGAGAGTTTAAATCTGCATTCCTAGATTCTTGTGAATTCTTCTAGGGTCCTTTTTTGGATTTTACTGAAGCTCTCTCACTTTTTAGATGACTATCCAAGACTCTCCAAAGACTTAGCAGGTCATTATTTTTAATTCTTCATCACATCAAGTCCTTGGAGCAATGCAACCCATTCCGCTTCATTGTTTGTTCTCTTTCCCAAACTCCAAGCAAATGAGCATACATTGTTTCCTCTTGGCTGAAAAGAACCCCTCCCACCCCTGCCACCCTTGGTTTTTATAATGTTGTGTTAGATGTGTTTATACTATTTAATTTGTATATAAAATTTTCAAAATAAATGAATCTTAGAAAAAACAAATTTCAAAAACATCTAATACAGAAAATGAAGAAAAATACAAATAAATTACCAAGGAAAATTTTAAGGATCCATACTTATTTAAGAGTGTATAAACCTTGTCGAATCTTACCGATTCATAAAATGTCAACTATAAAATATTTGACCTTATTTTTCTTAAAAAAATTCTATTTCTCAGGATTTTATATAGTTTATATAATAATCTAGGATTTTTAGAGTGAAATTTTTTTACCTCCTCAAAATTGGGTGAAACATGTCTTCAAAAAATGCAAAATGAAAGATTTTTAAAAAAAATACTAAAATAACACATGGGCTAAATTTTACCCCTAAAAATTTCCTTAGAATTACATATAAAACAAAAAATGAGTTTGGTAAAGAATTTTAGAAAAATATAACCCAATTTATGTAAAAAAAATGAGAAAAAGTGATTTTAGCTTTAAAAGAAAAACCCAATGAACCATAATAAAAATGAGTTGTTGCTGACTCTACTGGAGGAGCTCGTCTCTTTTTATTGGTTAGTCAATCTCATCATTTCCATATCAAAATGGGCTATGGTAAAAGTACCAATATCCGAGCAGAGCTTTTGGCCCTGTGGGCCCTTTTGTTCTTCTCCAAAGAAATTGGGCTTCCTGGTATTCATATATTCAGAGACTCTTGTGTGGCTATAAATTGGGCAAAATAAATATCTTCTCTCACTATACTGGACTTGGAGGCTTGGTGTAACAACATCAAAAATCTTTCTGCCTCCTTTTCTTACATTGATTATAAACATGTCTATAGGGAATATAATGAGAAGGAAGACATCTTATCTAAGGAAGGGCTCATTATGGTTGCAGGCCTACTATCCTTTAAAGAATTTTGTGAAGGTATAGTCATTGGGGAAGCTACTATACAACTATTTTAGAAGAGCTTTTCTCTATTTGACCTAGTCTTTCCTCTTGAGTATGGAACATTATTACTTTTAATATTTTCAGCTTGCTGAAATTCACCTCTGTGTGATTGATAAAAGACACTTCCTAGAGCCCTTCCTCGGATAATATATCCAGGTTCTCTGTATCTTCTCTAGTGACTTTGTTTGGATAGTCAGACTTTTATATTTATGGTGTGGTGAGTGGATATTTATGTCCTTGTATGTCCGGTCTTCTTGACTCAGATATTGGTCTTTTGACTATGCATTGACTGATAATAGTTGCTGATGTAACCTGTTTCCTTTGATTCTTTTTTGAATACCAAAGAACTGCTATTTTTCGTCTGGAAAAAAATTAAAAATGAGCTGCCTTCAAATGACAGAATTTTATATGTTTGATTGTAAAATAAACTATTTGTGATTGCGTAGAGACTCTTATGTATTAGAAGGCAGATGAGTCATCATCGACAATTGGGTTGAACTTTGGCTAAAACGTATTTTAGCTGGCTGTGTGGGCAAATTCCTTTGTATTGAATGGCACATGACTTATCGTTGAATGTTGGTTTGAATATTTTAGTTGGCTGGGAAAGGAACTTCAATTTGTTTGTGTATATGTACATGTCTTACTTTTTATTTTTTATTTGAATTTGCAGTTTTTAAAAAATAGCATACATTTTAAAAGCTTATTCAAGTTATGAAAAAAAAATTAATATTTAATTTTTATTTTTTTTAATCTTATAGTATAAGCATTTTCAAAACTTTATAGTATTATAAGTATGATTTTGAAAATTTAATTATTGATTTCTTATCTAAAACAAGAGCTACAAGGTGGCAATGTCCATGAAATTGCCACCTACTGTTGCAAGAGAAGTGTAACTTTGTTTTCAACTATTATGAAATCAAGTACGCTGACTTGGTCTTATATATATATTACACATAAACTTGAATATGATTTTTTTACTTTTAATATAACCAAAAAAACCCATATTTTTCAAATTTTAGTGTAAAATGGTTTCGATTGTGAATTGATTCTTCCCAAACAAACCTTATAGGAATAGTGTCCAACTGTAGACCCCTCATTCATTAGTGGCTATGAATTTATTTTGCATGTAAATTATGTTTGTGTAGTGGAAAATTCCTAGTCTAAGATTTGCTTTATGTGAAAAACATAATTCCTAAGTGGGATAAACTTTGGACAAGTAGGTAATTTGGCTACTTCAACTACATGGATTTAAAATATATCACTTGTTAATTCGAAAGAATTAAGGCCAAATCTAATTAGCCATCACATTTTATATGGCCATCATCTCTGTACATTGAATAGTGCTTGGTTCAAAATGTATTATGAATTTCCATGAAATATCCAATAGGCAATGTAAAATAGCCATAGCTTGAAAAATTGATGATTGTTCGAACTACAACAATCCATTAAACCATCAGCAATATGTGGACCACAATGTTTGCAACAATATGTCTTGGGGTGACAAGTTTTGAAAAAGCAACAAAAACACGCCACAAACTTATATGCCATAGACAGTTTGGTAGCCACGATTATATGCACGCCTTTGTCTGTATTCTTTACACTCTTCAACATTTTGTTTTCTTCAAAAAACATACGCTCATGAGTTAATAAACATTGGATTAGGGAAAAAAATAATCTCATGTCAGAAGAATTCATGGTGAAACAAAAACTAGATTTCACATAGACCATTTCAACAATTTTATAATAAAAAAAACTAGCTATTAACAAAGAGCCTTTTGGGTAAGGCCACCAGAAATTGTATAACAACATCATTAAAGCATCAATTTTCAAATGATAACACCTATTCTTTTGCATTAATTGATTCTCTAAGACATTTCCAAATGTAACACCATAATATTGATAAGAAACTTCAAAATTACTTAAATCCTTAAGCCAAGGACGATGATTTTAAATGCCATGTAATCTCTAAGTTTAAGGACTTTGACAACAAATGATAAATGTTAACAATCTAACTACAACATTTAGACTTCATGGTAGTTAGTTATGCAAGACTTATGTGGACATGATTATGTTTCTAACGTGCATAGATAAAGTATCTCAAATATTTGCATGGGTAAAATAATCCATGTTTAAGGATTATATCATTATAGACAATAAATTTTTCCATCTAATCATTAAGTTATTATGAATCTATTAAAATTGTAAATCTTTTAAATATAAGATAAATTTAAATTTATCCGAAGTATAGAGATAACTAGTAAAACCTAAAAACCATATGTCATGTTAAAAAAAAAATGACAACGAGATCAAAGCATTTGTTGGGTTGCATAGGTTTCTTATTTCCAACCCTATTTACATAAACGAAATATGATTATTTATTTACTATTATCGTCTAATATGATTATTTATTTACTATTATCGTCTATATAGATTAGCCATTCATTTATTTTTAATCATCTATAGTTATCTATGTTCGCATATGGATTATGTTGCCTATAATAAATTTTTGTTTTCATATAAATCATTATATCATTTATGTTTTTTAATATAATTTTTTGTTTTGAGCTCCACTGCCAATAATACCCCGCTCATCAACTTCCAAATCATTCTAGAAACCCTAATCATTGTCAACTTCCTACAATCTCGTACTTTCCATGATCGGCGTTTACTCCTCGATTGCAGGCCTTTAAATCCCTATGATCTAATGGAAAATTTCTATATATGAATCTCTGAATTCGTCTCAAATGTCCTGATTTGATCTTCTGTATTAATTTCATGCTAAATGCAACATTCAAGCAAAACTCGTAATGAGCTAAATATTATTCTGAACTCAGTGTCAAAATAATTCGTAAGATCACTCTGCACTGGTTTCGATGGACGTATTTCTGCAATTTTTGGGTCATTAGTATCTATTTTTGTGGTAAAACAGATCCATCCATCCTAGCAATATCTTTGTTAAAATATCCTTCAACGATCCCTTAATTCATTTCCCAGGAGCATGGTCTCGAGATAATTTTAAATTTGCAAACCCGAACAAGAACTCAAATGATTTCGTGATTAGAACAAAATAATAAAATCATAAATCATGAAACTAAATTAAACTCGCTTCGAAAAAAAAATCACTAAAAAAATATGATGAAGAATTGATATCCTTTGTGTGTATGGTAGTATGACCTTCTGTCGATTGACATGCAAACTTCTCCGTCGATCTCGTGACAATTTCTTCCTTTTCTTTGATTTTAGAGGCAAAATATGGGCTGGCATGCTTTTCTCTTCAACAATCGATTGGTGGTGGTTCGATAAAATTTGTGACAGGTGTGCATTTCTTTAGATAAGAAATTCATAACAAATATTAAAAGAAATGAGAAATATAGTTAATTCATTGTGTCTCCTTCCAGCTACGTGGCACATTGTTCCTAATATGTTCTCTTTGATCTTTATGCTTGATCTTGTTGATCTGTTTAAAGTTGGTTTCCATCTTATCAATTCAATCTTGTGGACTTGATATCTAACCATCGCGATCTTTTGTTCTGGCACATAGAGTAATTTTGCAATGTTTCAATGAAGAAAAATGTGTGCTCTCTCCTTGTGATTTGACGATGTAACGTGCCTTCATTTGCAAACTAACTGAATACCTTTTGGATAGGTCAGATCTTCCCACTCCTTTCAAATCTCACGTAATATTTAATGCCCTGCTATCTTGTCAGAATCATATTCAATTCTCATATGGAGATCTGCGGCAACTGATACACGCTATCTCTGCGTGATAGATTTGGCATTGGATGTGATTCAATGTTTAACTGTTGCTAAACGCCTCGGGAAGAATCCCTGCTATTTATCTTTGGTTTCCAACTCAACCCCATCATTAAAACCAATTTGCAATAAACTAGCAATTGTACCTAGGGGTACAATAAAAGAATGCCGTGTTGTAATTTAAGCAAGGAGATGTGGACATATATAACAAGAAAGACAATTTGAAGTGTTGAACCACAAATTTTAGTATATAAAATCTTATGTTTGATACAATAATTTAAAACATTATATTCTTCACATAATTGGCCATTACATTATAAGAATTTCAAAAGTAATCAAGATTTTTTTTCTTTCTCTCATCGAAATGACAATGAATTGTTAATTTTTGTAGATGCAAAAATTTTATGCATCTATGTACTAAATAAATTAAAATTATTCATTAATGATAAAGGTTAGGGAGAAAAATATTAAGAATATAAGGTTAGTTGGGGATGCCATGAGAAAGTAATTCTATGGCCATTTGAGCATGTTGGAAAAAATATTTGAAACCTAATTTGATTACTTTCCTTCAACTTACATTTTAATTTGAATAATTGCATTTGAACACGTCCACACCAATTGCTAGGGAATCGGAGATCCACTAATCATAAACATACAATACATCATTCAATCATCTTGGTGGGGACGATGAGGAATGCAATTAATCAAATTTCCATATATAATATGGAGGTTATTCCTTGCTTGAATAGAGCATATAATATTAATATTGCACGGAATGGAATAACTCACTTGATTAATAAAATTGCATAATAATGAAAGAAATCTTTTATAGTGAATAGTCATCAACCTGCATAATAATTAAACCTATTGATTACAATATTATCTTATTATACATGTTGATCCCAATACAAACATATAAAGATAAACAACAAAGAATATTAATAAAATAACTACAAAGAGTATGATGTGTTCTCTTGGAATTGTCCACAAATTTCAATTTGAATGGTTTTCTATAAATTACTAATTTGTAAATTTTTCCTTATAATTCATAAGTTTTAATTTTGTTGCATTACTTTGTTTATTTTTAAATCCATTAAATTTCAAAATATAATAGCATTAATTTTTTATAATTTTAATAGTATTAAATTTTTACAAAATATTACTCTATCGTTACATAAATCTTATTAAAATTTCCAACTCACTTTACTAAATAATATATATATATATTTTTATAATGTTACATAACTCTCATTAACTTTATAGATAGCCCAAATCTATTCACCCTTAACATTCACAATACCTTTTAACACTCATTTTCACTAACATTGCAAACATTTAAATTGATACTTCAAAGCTATTGCTACATTTCCTTTTTCCTTTTTTAAATTTGTAATTAATTTAAAAACTATTAATTAATTTTGTGTTTTGTCTTTTAACAAGAGCATTAATTGTGGTAGTAGATATGCTTGTCCAATTCAGGGCAAAAAGAACAAAACAAATGAATTGTCCAATGAATCGAAAGATATTCTATAGCAATCAGGCTTCAAATTTGAAGGCTTCAGTGCCCGTCAAAGGCCTGTTTACCTGTCATAGAAGGCCATGACCGAATTTGCCCTACAAAAAAAATTCGGTTTCATGGAGTGCCCGTCGAAAATGAAATGAAGCAGAACTGTGTACATTGACAATGGAAGGGCAACCCCAAAATTTTGCCCTTCCTGGGTTTTCAATGGGCTGTGGCAGTTTGGAAGATTTGGATGGGTGACAGGTCACGGTGGACCTCAGTTGTAATTGACGAATTGGCAGTGACAGGGTGGAAGCCCTTTGGGCTCAGTGAGTAGGTGGTCACAGTAAAGTCTGGACGTGAGGTGACTCAGTTACGGACCAGGGTGTCACTGTCAATCGGCCTGCCCAGTCTGATCGCTGCCAACAAGTGCTCGGTGCATTTATGTGAACTTTGAATGGAACTGGGCCGCTGGTCCTCTGGGAGTCGTGGTTTTGGTTTCACGGTGTGGGTGTTGTACCCACGGGCCATCTTTTCAATCTCAGGGTCATTCAGTGCTCTCACCCACTACGCATTACCCACTTTACACTCTTCTCATTCCCGAGTCTCAACAATGATGAAGACCATGCTCTCCATTATGACCATTCCTAAACTGGAGTTAAAAGTAAAGTACTGATTTCAATCTGTCCAGAGGTGGATACAGAGAGAACAGATTTGAATTCAGATTTGAATGGGCAGGTCACAGATTGGAAATTTCGATCTCTACTGGCAAATTACAATGCCAATTTAATGTTGCATTCATCGTTCACTGGCTGCAGTTCCTTGGTGTTAACGTGGAATGGTGGATTTTGTATAGTTGGGGGGTTCAATTTTTTTTTGCATGGCAACCTTGGTAATTTCGGCATGGCAACTCGAGGTAAACTCTATTGTTGTAGTTTTTTTTAAGAGTTTTTTATTATTATCTTGGATATAATTTTAGGGTTTGGTTTGATTTGGGCATTTGCAGGTATGGTTGTTACTGGGGCGAGGGTTCATTCTTCTTCAGGGATGTGTTTTAAGCTATCTTGCTTCCACAATAACAGTTAGCTCAAGTAAGTTGTTTTCTTTTCCTCAAGAATTATAAATTGTAACGTGTAACCCTCTAACCCTGAAATATTTTCTTTGGCTCTAAGAATTTATTAATTTATCTATAAAATTTAATTAAGATAAAATCTTGGCTCTAGGAATTTATGAATTTATCTATAAAATTTAATTAAGAATTAAGATAAAATCTTGATTACTAGATAAGTTTGATTTTTTTTTAAAATTACAACTTTGGTAACATTTAATAAAAAAAATAGTAAAAACAATATGATGGATGGATTTACTATTACATTTTGAAATGAAAAGAATGATTTCTTTTTGCATGTCAGCATTGAAGGGCTCACTATCTACTAACCCTTCAAAGCGAAATTGGACCCTGCACTTCAAATTTGATCCCTAATAGCGATGCATGTTGACCAAATATTCAATTGTGTGAATTCGTCTTTCTTTAATTCCCTCGGGCCACGAGGCAAGGCCAGGTGTGGCATCGTTGTGGCTATTTTAGGCGAGGAGGTACAAATTGCTATTCCTTTAATATCTAGACCATATTCCTATGGCACAAGCTGGTCATTCTATGGATTAAAACAAAACTAACATTAAAAACATTTTTGCAGAGAACTGCTCGCGGGTGGACAGAATGTAGAGCTTGGCTTCAGAAATTGATATGTTGTTTCCATGTAATCTTTCATTTTCCTGAGTATGGACAACTTGGTAGCTATTCAAGAACATATCGTGGCCACAAATGACTCATCCCATTTTTCTCTATCAACACATTTGTAATAGGTTGTGTATTCCGTGCATGAGGAAGTGGAGTAGAAACCTTGTGTAGTCCCTCTATGTGCATTGTAAGCTGCGATATTGAAGAATGGGAACTTGAAAAAGCCGTAAAATATGATGAAAAAGAAAGCTGCGCTAAAGCTAGTACCACAAGACAAAAGTCATGTGCAACTACACCTTGAATATTTTAAATCAAGCATCTCGCTCCCCATAAACGATTTGTAAACCTCCATCTAACCATCTCACAAAGCAGGCATATGTCACATCTACATAATAATTGATTTGTTCTTTGTTCTAAAACGCTATCAACAATCTTGACAACAGGTGGCAGACCGCATGGACGACCGGCGATAGCAAGTGGAGTATGCGGTGGTCACTGGCTTTACCCGTTACATAATAATTTATTTGTTCTAAAACGCTGATGAAAGATGTTCACAACAGGTGGCAGACCGCATGGACGACCGACGGATCTTCACAACAGATGGCAAACCGCATGGACGAGAACAGTCGGGATATCAATGGACGTTGGATAATGTTTGTGATCACCATTTTTGAGTGCTGTTCCATTGGCGCTATTGCCAGATCTTTTGATTTCTATTATTTTGTTAAACATGTGTTTATTCATTATACCTGCTAATCATTTTCAGGAAGCGATTCTGACCATCAAATTCTGGGTTTAGTACTCCTTCTTTTGTGTAGGTTAATGGTAACTGATTGCTTGTAAATACAGTGGCGTGGTTCATACTGTGATACGCGTAGAGGATGCTGTTACCCTCGCACTGGAAAGCCTGCTTCCGACTTCTCTATTCATGGCCTCTGGCCCAACTACAGCACTGGCAAATGGCCCCAGTTCTGCGGTTCCTCCGGGGACTTCGATTACTCGAAGGTGCCACTCATTCTATATTAATTTCCGCTTAATGTACTGCTGGTTAGTTCATTAGATAAAATCTAAGGATTTTGTTACTATATCATGAGAGAATTTGCAGATTTCAGATCTGACGGAGGAGCTGAACAAATATTGGGGCTCGTTAAGCTGCCCGAGCAGCGATGGACACAAGTTCTGGGGACACGAATGGGAGAAGCATGGCACTCGTTCTCTCAATCTTGACCCTCCTCCAAAGAACTGCACAATTTCAAGTTAATTTCACTGTCTTGATTCATCGTGTCCTAATTTATTTTTGCCTAAACAATAATCTATTTCGTTTGCTGCTGATTTACTATATCCTATAAACATTCTGTTTCTGTTTAACAATTTCAGTATTTACCTGATGAAGTCGTGAGCATTTGCAGCCTTTGCAGCTTCGATGATCTCCCCCTCGGTTTCATTCTCTATTCCGTAGAGTATGTTGTCTCGAATGCTCCCTGTGAACAGGGTGAGTTCCTGACCTACCAGAGCTATACGTTTTCGCAGATTCCTCAGATTGAACGTCCTGATGTCCCTGCCATCGATCTTCACCGTCCCTTTTAATGGGTCGTAGAATCTTTCGATTATACAAATGATGGTCGACTTTCCTGATCCGCTTTGTCCAACAAGAGCCATGCTGGTACCTGCTTTTATCTTCAAGCAGAAGTTCTTGAAGATTATCACATCTCGACGAGCTGGGTAAGCAAAATCCACGTTTCTTACATCCACGTTGCCTTCTAACTTATCCATTTTCTCGCCGTTCTCATCTTCTGGGTCGTTACTCTGCCATTGCCATTGCCATTTGCAGTCCCGCCGACAAACTGAGACATCCGCCGGTTCGGCGTCAGATGAGGCCAGTCCTGAATCTGTAAGGATGGCTTGATTCTGGAAATGAGGAAACGGTGTGGCCATGAATTGCAAGAGCCTTTGAGAGATCTAAGAAAGGATTTATGTGGCCCTGCGCTAACCATGGAAATAACAGAAAATGAAGCTTCTTCATGGCATTGTGACTGTCCATCATAAACCTCAAGGCAATATCACCGCCTAAGAATGTCGGCAGGGCAGAGATTGCAGAGATTATGTGCATTGATGTGCATTCAAGGGGCAGTTGAATTGACAGAGAAATGCCAGGCAGCCAGCAGATCAGGATCAACACATCAACGCAGTAGATTTTCCCAATCGTCAGACGTTTTCATCCGACGGCTGGGGAGAAAAATCGCATTTATTTGGGGGAGTAGACTCCATTTGGTAACGCCTTACGGCGTAATTATATCTGCAACTTTGGTTACGTTTATCCGTAGCGGGGTCCTGGGCACTAAAGCCCAAGGTAGACGTCAACAAAACAAACCAACATAGACGTTAACAAAACAAACCAACAGTATAGCAAATAAATAATTTATTTTCAATAAAATTTAATATAAAAACAAAATTGCTATGTTAAACTTTAGGTATTTGGAAAATATTGTTTATATGGAGCAAATTAATAGAGATGAGCGATTACTATATATCCCCTATTGTGGACATAATAAATATAATTTATCTATTGATTAATTTACTATATTTTTGAAACTACAACTTCTCATCTGTTTAATTTTTAATTTATACATCTAAACTTGTGTACATATAATTATTAAAATAAAGAGAAATTGTTCTTAAAACACTTTATCTTCGTTTCATTATATGTTTTTTTTCTAAATTTTTACTTCCCAAGTTTGTCTGCTTCTGCTTTCTCCTTTACTTTCACCATGGACCTTATAAAAGGTTGTGCACCAAGTGTGCATCTGGGCACAAAGAAAGGATATATTGCCAAAGGATTTGTGGATTGTGATTGTGAGTGGGTATCTGCACCTATCCCACTAGCCCCCACTCGCACTATGAACTTAGATATTGAAGCAAGTTCTTTTCTCTTGGCCTCCTTGTATTGTTTCTTTTTCCCAATTTCCTTAATTGCTTGTGTGGCCATAACAAAGAGTTTTGGGGTTGATTGGTTGCAAGGACCCACATCATGCCCTGCTATTTGTGCAAGGTGGTATTTCAGCTTGCTTATCCCACCCATCATTCTCTTCCCACATAGATTGCAAGTAAGAACATGTTGGTTGAGTGGGTCAACCGGTGTGCCCCACCCCCAAAATGGATCCAAATCCTTTAACATCTTCTATATGGAGAAAAGATCGTAGTTATCTTGGAAATATCGTAGTTTCTCCCATAAACTTTAAGTTGTTGATTGTCCAACATTCTTGGCACTATGGCCGATGATTCTAGGTGGTTGTTTGTTTAAACCTGACTTGGATTTGTGTGGGCCTATTTGGAAGGATTGGGAATGGTCTTATGGGAAGCCATTTACAAATTATCAAAGAAACTATATGATAAGATCAGGCCAACACAATTAATGACATATTGTTCCAATAAGAAATGGAATTCCCATGATCATTTACCAGTGGATTAGGAGGTGCCAAGATCTCTAGCAGTATCATTCTTTCAATTCTTCTGTCCTTGGATGGCTTGTTCTTGCTAGTCTAGGATCAAATACATCATGTCGGGGTTACAAATAGTTGTTGTGTAGTTTGACACATGCTAGAAACAATGAAGAGCAATGAAAAACATTGGAAAGAGGTTGTTTAAGGGGAAAACTAGGTGATATTCTAGGCTACAATGTGCGTGTGGGAGTCAATCAAATTAATGTTAGTATATGGGACTCGATCATATCAACCCTGGTATTTGAGACTTGCTCATATTAAATCACATTTCCTTCATTTGGAATTATCGTTGTCCTACAACTTTTAATGAGACAAGTATGGCTTTCAACCTTTCAATGGTTTTTGCCTTCATATCAGATTTGGCTAGTGATATCTTAGGCTAGAGTGGCCTTCTTTCCGAAAGATATAGATTCTCTTCAGTAGGGGCCAAGGTGGATATGCTAGCTTTCCTTGCTTATGTTGGTTGGGGGCTCAATGACACTTGGATATGTTGATCTTGATATATATGCAAATGGATTTTTAATATACAGTGTACTTTAAAAACAAATTTACAAATGTGGATTAAATTGTAAGTTTTAGCCAAAAAAAATTCATCTATTTGGAATTGAAAATCATTAGCCAAACACGAAGAAAATATATCTATTTTTTTTTTCCAAAGAAAAAATTCGTAAATATATTATTCACATTCAGCAAATGGCCCTAATGTCCATTATACCAAAAAAACCCAACTATAAAGTTGACATTACATACAGATAATTGCCTCATGAAGAGCACAATGTACCATTACTATATCCAAAATCTGACCCAACTATAAAGTTGTCATTACATACAAATAATTGCCTCATGAAGAGCACAATGTACCATTACTTTTCAGCATATAGACAAAACAAAGATCAAGCGTGTATTAACAGCCAGCCAACAGAAATATAAAAAGTCTGATCATAGCAGACTTTGTTCATCATTCCTGATCTATCAGGTCAGAAAAATTGTGAATCGGAGGTGATCTCAAGCAGACAGACCAGAGCAAAACTAGCTAGCTGAAGTAGTCTCAACATGAATGATAAAGCATAACCTCAAAAATATCAAATGCTGAGAAAATTCAGC
Source organism: Pseudotsuga menziesii (assembly GCA_001517045.1). Classification (NCBI taxonomy): domain Eukaryota; kingdom Viridiplantae; phylum Streptophyta; class Pinopsida; order Pinales; family Pinaceae; genus Pseudotsuga; species Pseudotsuga menziesii. The sequence goes on along the minus strand of LPNX010594337.1, from coordinate 183,660 downwards.
AGCTAACAAATTGGCCGTGTTTTATGACCATGCCATCCAATGTTTCAAAGAAAGTTCCATATCCATTTCAGCGCCTGTTTGGTGAGGCCATCAGCCAACATGTCATGCTCTCGGTATATTTGCTTGAAAATCACCAAAGGGACAAGATGAAGCATATTATTTATTTCAGCCAATGCATCAGATATCAAGGGTGGAAAGTCCGTTGAGCCAAAAAATCAGAAAAAGATGATCACATCAGTTTAAACCACAAATGCCCAAGCATTAATATCACCATAGTTTCATACCAGCAAGGTATTCACAAAAACTATCAGAGAAAAAATAAAAAAAAAGCATATTGCCATCGACAAAAAACCAGTCATACTCATAAACTGCAAAAAGACAGCTCACGGTACCATATGAACCTGAGCTTCAAAAGTTAGAAAACCTGAAAGGTTTCCACATTGTCTTCGCCTCTCTGTTCACAAATACTCCAAGATCCTTCCAGAATGCTTCCACCTGCTTTAGCCAATGCATCTGCTTTATAGTTTCGTTCCCTATAAATGTGTTTAAAAGACACATAATCAAGACTGTCAGCTAAACAGTGAACATCTTGAAGAATCATGGCTAATTCAGTATTTAGTAAGCGGTACTTACTAGATGCCCAGTTTATAACTAACTGGGAATCCCCAAAAACTTGAATTTTATCCAAATTATTCTTCCAAGTCAGCATAAGAAGAAGCTTGAGAGCACATAATTCTGCATAATTATTAGTACCCAAGCCTAAACCCGCTTTGAAAGAAACAAAATGAATATCAGATATGAACAATATACCTCCAGCCCCACAAATCATTGGGTCCCCAGCTGCAGATCCATCAAAGTAACCCCATGCATAAGTTTTATCAATATCTTCCACAAAAATTGATCTGATGGAAGCCACAGATATGGACTGCGGTAAATTCTTCATCATACCCAAACTGTAGCTAGATACCTGTGCAGGGGTTGTGACAAGATCTTCAAAACAAGACCTATTTCTTGCTTTCCATATAAACCAGAGTACAATAATAGGTAAAGGTTTGATAAGTACCACATCTGAAATAAAACACCAGTTTTTAAAACATACAGACAGAGAATCTCCATTCCATAAATTATTAAGTTTCAAATGATCCTCAATAATTGACCAAACAGATTGAGTGAATGGGCAGTCCACACCAATATGAAAGTTGGATTCACAGCTCTGTTTGCATAAAAAGCACCTTCCAGGACCTTCTCTACCCCTCAAACAGAAAACATCCCAGGTTAATGCTTTACCAGAAAGAAGAAACCAACTAAAAATTTTTGTTTTAAGGGGACACTTCATCTTCCAGATGACCTTCCACAACCAGATCGATTCCACTTCTCTATTCATAAGCTCAACATAACCCTCTTTAGAAGAATACTTGCCTGTTTTAGATAAATTCCAGATAAGACAATCAGCTACAGCAGAAAGTCTAACATGGCTAGACTTGAGAATGGCAATATATCCATTCCAAACATCAATCTCAAGAGGGTTAGTAAATCCAATGGTGTCTGCAGATAACCATTTTTGAGACATCAAACCAGACATACAGTGAAGTCCATCATCAGAAATGAAATGAAACCAGCCAAATGTAATTTTTCTAACATAGGATAAGGTAGAGCATGTCTCCATTTACAACCAGACCACGGATCTAAACCGATACGAACAGCATTACCAGCACCAATCTTCCAGACCAGAAAATTTCCAATGAGATCAAATGCCCAAAGAACAGCTTTCCAACAGATAGAAATGTTCTTTTTCTTTTTAACAGTAGATCTAATCCAATCCAGAATATGCATTGGATAAATATATTTCTGTATTGCAATCTTAACCCATAAACCCGAACCATGAATGATATTCCAGACATTTTTTGCTGCAAGTGCCTTGGCAAATAAAACAGGAACTTTAAGTCCCCATCCACCCATAGATTTAGGCATAGCAAGTAACTTCCATGAAAACCAAGGTAAACCATAAGAGTTCTGCTTACCATCCCAAAGAAAATTGAAACAAAGCTTTCTGATTTTGTCTATGACTCCCATAGGTACCCAAAAGTGCATCCAATAGACTGGTATGGCCTCTAAAATAGCTTTAATCAAGATCAGCTTTCCTCCTTTGGACAACCAACAGAAGCTCCAATTCTGAATCCTTTGTTCAACTTTAATAATCAGCCAATCCCAATCCCTAATAAGGTATCTGCATGGTTTAAGATGAAACCCAAGGTACTTCATACCATTTTCAATTCTATCAACAGGAAAGCTAAAGATATTCTGTAATGTAATAATTTCAGAATCTTCCATACAGGAGAAATATAAAGATGATTTATTATCATTAATATGCATCCCAGATGCCTTACAGAAATTCATTAAAATCTCATAAAGAGTAGAGAGAGATTGTTCAGAACCATCATTAACCATGAAAATATCATTGACAAAGAGTACATGAGTTAAAACTGTATCATTACCAAAAGATAAACCATGATAAGTCTCACAGATTTTAGCATAAAGAATAGCCCTCCCAAGGCCTTCAACCACAATAAGAAACATAAGTGGTGCCAAAGGACACCCCTATCTGAGTCCCCTGCCAGATTTAAAAAAATTGGTAGCAACACCATTGATGAGCAAAGAGAAAGAAACAGAAGATAGACTACTCATAACCCACGCAATAAAATTTCCTGCAAATCCCATTTTTGCAAGGATAACCCGAAGATAGATCCAGCTGACTCGATCATAAACTTAAGATAGATCGATCTTAATCATGACAACTTTTAAGGATTTAACATGCATAGTATGCATACCTTCCTGAATGACACCTACAGCATCATGAATCTGCCTTCCCGGCAAAAACCCAAACTATTCACCAGAAATACATCTACCCAAAACCTTTATGATTTTGATCGAGATAATCTTACCAATAATTTTGTAAACAAAATTACACAAAGATATAGGCCTAAAGTCCTCAAATGATAAGGGATGATCAATCTTAGGAATTAGAGCAAGAAAGGTAGAATTAAAAACACCTGGGATTTTGCCACTTATCCGGGACAATTTAATGACTCTTAAAAGATCCTCACCCAAAACATCAAACAGACATCTATACACCTCAATAGGAATACCATCTGGTCCAGGACTCTTATCATTTTTGCTGATGGATAAAATATACTTGATATCTTTAAGAGTAATAGCCTGCATAAGCTCAGCATTTTCATCCTCAGAGACAGATGATGGGAAATGACCAGCACTATGAACAATCTCTGGAAGATGGAGGTCATCTTCTTCTTTAAACAGGCTTTCAAAATGATGAATCCCAGCCTCGGCTATAGCCTCAGATCCTTCCACAAGATTTCCAGAATCGTCATAAAGTTTCCAAATAGTATTGTGACATTTCCTATGAGCAGCAAATTTGTGAAAGAAAGGAGTATTGTCATCACCACAACTCAACCATAACGCCCTACTTTTCTGGCGGGCCTCCTTTTCCTGAAAAAGAAGAATAGAGCTCTTGCGTGATTCAATTTCAATCAGTAAATCTTTATCAAGCTCTGATATAAAACCAAAATTATTCCTGTCATAAAACCTTTTCAACTCAAGTTGAATATCAACCAAGTCTTTAATGTTCTGAGCATTTTTTTTCAGAGACCACTTAATAGAAATCTCTTTAATTCGTTTAAGATTCTCACTAAATTGAGCAACAGGAGATAATGCAGACCGAGCATCAAAGAGAACCCATGAGTCTTTTAAGGCTTCAACCAAGTCAATATGATCCAACCAAACTGCATTAAACTTGAAAGGACAATGGGCCTTAGGAGATTGAGGAGAAATTTGCAAGTAGACAGGTTGATGATCAGATACACCACCACACCCGATCCATTGTTTAAGAAGGAAATCACAATCTAGGAAATCAACCGATACTAAGAGACAATCCAACCTTTTACATATACCCTCAAAACCAACTCTACGATTACTCCAGGTAGGAATAGACACCAATGGATTAATATCAAAAATCCCCAAGCTATCCAACAGGTTATGAAAAAAATTAGTTAAAGGATCAGCTTGTGCTTTAACCCCCCAGATTTCAGAAAGTCCCAAGGAAAAATTAAGGTCGCCCCCAAAAACTAAAAAATG
>LPNX010594337.1:150864-179241 GCA_001517045.1 Pseudotsuga menziesii | reverse complement strand
ATGCTCTAAGCGCCCCAACACCATTCATCACAGAATGTAATACTTTTTCATCTCCATTCAGGCCCTTAACTGCTTTATGATTCCCAGATTTATCCTTGACAGGCCAAAAAACCTCCTGAACAGATTTCGAACATGAGCGAAGATAATAACCCTTGCTAACAATGGGGGAGGCCTTACAAGGAGATACAAAACCGAGGTCCTTCAATGATAAATTCGGAGCAGCAGGAGATAAGGCCACAGAGGGATGACTAAGATAAGGAAAGTTACCAAGTTCGTCCAGAGAGTTAGAAATGCTTAAAGATTTAAGATTGGCTAAAGGTTCAGGCTCAAGGGAAACATAATGCATATCCAAATTCTCATCCACAGACATTCCAACCTTTGCATTAGACTGATTCCCACCATTTTTGACTCTCCAAACTTTGGTAGAAGAATGTTTATTGAAGGGGAGAGAGCATTCATTTACCAAATGTCCAAACCCATGGCATCTGTAACATCTAAAGGGAATTCCCAAATAATCCAGTGGCTGACAGAATTCACTACTACCCTTTTTAATGACCAGTTCAGCAGGTAATCCCAAGTGAAAATCTAACAGAACAAGAACCCGACCCATACAGCAAACCCCAGAATGCAAATAAGTAAAATCAGTTTCCAAATGGGATCCCAAGGTATTACCAACAAGTCTAAAAAAGTCAGAAGACCAGAATTCGAAGGGTAAGTTTGGGAGTTTGACCCAAATAGGAAGGTGATCATACCTTTCCTTCCGCGGATCAAATAAGGGCATCCATCGCTTGATGAGAAGGCCAACTTTATCCCATATCCAAACTCCAGCCAGAATCCGATCGGCGTCATCCACAGTAGAAAATTTAAAAGCTATCCAACCCCTTGGAAGCATATAAATCTTAGGACTAGTGCTGATAACATCATTCCATGCCTTCTCAGCCCACCCATGCAAAGATTCAGCATTAATATTACGCCTTCCAAACCTCCCAACCAAGGTCAAAGCATTGGTGAGAACGATATCATTTAAAAGCACATATTCCCCCAGTGTCATTAAAACCAGATTTATCTTCTTAATGGGTTTAGGCTGCCGCTTCTTAGACTTAGAAGTCCCCTTGGTAACATCAGATAGAGGAGCATGCACATGTTCATTACCTGAATCCGTAGACCTGATAGAAACATGATTCCCATCAGATTTAGGAGTAAATCCCAAATCTGCAGTCATGCCTTCACTAACCCCTTAATCCGTCACAGCTGCCTTGAGACTATCCGATAAGCTTATAATCTTGTCAGCATGATAACTAGAACCTTTATGAAAATGATCACCAAAACCCTTAAAGTCGCAATTCAAGATACCCAATGTATCCGAATGGAGACCCGTGCTCAACGTAGAAGGCTCGACCCCAGCCAAAATAATGTTCCCAGGGCACGCAGAACATTGCCCTGTCTTAATGACCTCCGAATCCAAATGACGAGTAATGGATTCCGAAAGAGTGTTTGTTTCCACAGAATACAAAGGATCATCACCAACATCTTTAACCACATCAACTCCCCTCGAAAATAAACCCACCGGGACTGATTTAACATCCAAAAGCACTGTCCCATAATCACAAGACCCTGCTACCAGGGACACATCAGAACCGGTTACCAAAGGTTTCATCTCCGCTGCAAACACTTCAATCATCTGAGAGACTGGTTTAACTTGCCCGCCTCTCTTGAATCTGCCTTCCAAACAAGAAGAGACCTGAAAACTCCCAATCTCAGAACAACTAGGATTTAAATCCTCATGCATTGGAGCCATACATAGCAAGTCCCTATCTCCCATAACCTTCGCCGGAGAATATATCGTAGATACCCGTTTATCCTCACCACAACCCTTCCTGAAACATGACAAATGTCCCGACGGAACATAACCGACAGGACCAGCAGATAAAGGACTCAACACATGCGAGCAATTATCATTCAAATCTAAACAAGTATATTGCCCACCCAGATTTCCACCATCCAAACGATCAAATACAGAATTAACCCCATCCATATCAGAATCAAGTTTAACGGCATCATGCTTCGGGCCGAGTACAGACACTCCCATGTCTCCCAGGCTACACTGCAAAGGCACATAAGTCGCTGAAACCCGCTTCTCCACTCCTAAACCCTGCTTAATACATTTCAGGCAACCTGGCGGCGTACGTGCCAGGATTTTCGTCGCCCGAAGTGACATAACTATCACAGCCAAGATGGATCACAAGGAGATGTGTCAACACCACTCAGCAAGGTTTAATTGTCCAATTAACAGGTGCCACCAAACCTCATTAACCGGTTTTTTTAAATTCGCCCGAACAATAATACCTATCCCACCTTTTCCGTCCAGGTATAATTCCAAAGTGCTTCCAAAAATCGCCACCTCCAACAACTGATGTCATACAAGTACCATCGTCCTTGGCACACGAGGAAAATAATTAAAAAACCAATCAATTGAACCTGACGCTAATTAATAACGATCCTTCCATAAGATACGTGCATATCTAAATAACATCATCCTACATTCATTCCTCCAAAATAGCCGCCACCGCTAAATTAACGAGAACACTCCAAAAGACAGCTTAAAAAAAAACCCTCGAGAATACAGAGAAAGACTCGTGCTCTCAGGATCCAGCCAAGAAAGACTCCACCATCAAATAACTACCGCCAAAACCCATGAAGATTCGCTACCCTCCTCTAGAGTCGCCTTCACCCTTAAGAAAAAAACTAGAACAACACCAAAATGAAAACCCTCAAAGATGCAGGAAACTCCAAGTAATCAGCTAAAATAAACCCTCGAAAATGCAGGAAAAGACTCCTGCACTCAGAAACCAGCCAAGAAAAAAACTGCCATCAACTAACTACCACCAAAACCCAAGAATATCCGCTACCATTCTCCAGATTAGCCTTCACCCCTTAGAAAAGCTAGAACATCGTCAAATAGAAACCCTTGAAAAAACAAATCTTAAAAGACGTCTGCATTCAGGAATTCCAGCCAAGAAAGACTCCGCCACAATGAACTACCACCCAAAACCCAACAAGATCCCATGCTTGATCCTCAGAAGATTAGCAAAAAGTGAGATCCGAGAAAAAAACCTTCTCAGAGATTACGTTCTGTCATCCGCGGCTCAAACAATTGTTAGTCAACCGACACTAGTGATATGACCTAAGGTCCCATTTCAACAAATCCACTATCAAGAAAATATGTCTATTAGGTAACAAGCAAGATTCTATATGAAGCCGTGTCATTATAAAGAAGCTAATAGACATTGAGAGCATGTGAAGAGTTCTCTCTTTTTGAAATTATTTATTCTATTGAAGCGGGGACAATTGTAATTATAAGCCATTTGTGATGTCTTTCGGGCTATTGAAAGGTGTTTAAAGATGATGGTTGTTATCCAGTGTTTTTGGATTTTGACGTGTGTTCAAATTTTGTACGGCACCGACCATTCAGGTGGTACTATTACCCACCACGAGGGTGAGAAAGCTTTTAGTCTAAATAACGTTGAGAGACGATGAAGTGGCAGAATATAGAGGAGGAGGAAGTCTGGGAGCAGGATAAGCGTTCACCAAATCGCCCCCGACTCGCCGGAATCCGGCAGATCAATTTTGGTGAAAATCATACTTTCCAGGAATTAAATCGTAATTTTAATCATTTGGGTAGTTTTAAAATGCCTGATTTAGTGTAGGATCGGCTAATAAGATTGGTAAAATTCCAAAATAATGAAATAAACAATTTCACAGCAAACATTTGACTGATTTTAATAAAAAATCGGCCGGAAAAACGGGGCGATTTGGTGAACGCTTATCCCACGCGGGAAGGGAGGGGCTATGAGAGGTTTGACCAGGTCAAAGGAAAAAACATAAGAAGGAAATTTAAATTAACAAGATGAAAATCACGAAATTAAAAGTGCGAAATTCATGAAATCATAATTAATGCAATAAAGATAATATACAGGAGGAGGTAGTTTGGGGTTATGAAAGGTTTGACAAGGTTAAAGGAAAAAACATAAAAAGGAAATTTAAATTAACAAAATGAAAATCACGAAATGAAAATTGCAAAATTCATGAAATCATAATTAATGTAATAAAGATAATATACAGGAGGAGGAAGTTTGGGGCTATGAAAGGTTTGACAAGGTCAAAGGAAAAAACATAAAAAGGAAATTTAAATTAACAAGATGAAAATCATGAAATTAAAAGTGCAAAATTTATGAAATCATAATTAATGTCATAAAGATAACGTAAGGATAGAAAATATCCTTACTCAACAAACTTACAGTCAAGGTTTGGATAAAAAATTGGCATGCATTTTTAAAAGCCTTAGCACCACCTAATTTTGGGGATTGTGGCTTTATTTCAACTCTTCTTTTGAGTCAATATTATTCAATTATCTTACTATTTTGACTTGAAGGATTTTTTTTCTTTTCCATAATCCTATACTATCCCATGAGTACAAAATATCTTAAGACCATCTAAAAGCATTAGTCACTCCTTGAAATGATGTTTTACATTATTGGAAAACTAAGAATTTTTTAACTATAGAATGAACCAAAACTTGATACTGTTATTTTATGAAAACTATGTTATTTTGTTTTGGGAAAATCCTTCTAAGAAAATTTTGAAATAACTACTTGTACGTTAAGTAAAACCATAAAATGTGTTTTCTATTGGTAGGTAATATGTGGTTATTACTTGATGTAAATGAAGGCTTTTATCGGCTTTGAAATTGCGGGATGTTTAGAAGCAAATTCCAAATCAATTAATGTATCTATTTATTAGTAAATTCATTCAGTCGATCAAGAAAGCGGCAACCGTTTAAGGGCCATCTAAGTTGTATGTACTTAACAGGGAGAAAAGCTCAGTGACATCCGCCATGGGCAGGGTCGTGAAGGGAAAACCAGGGGTTTTTATGGGTGGGAATGGGATGGGGTGACATTGCAACATTAAATAACAATTTCAACCCAAACCCACCATTAAAACCAATTTGCAATAAATTATATCTGCAACCTTGCTTATGTCTATCCGTCGTGTCCTGGGCACCAAAGCCCAAGATACACGTAAGCAAAAGAAGCCAACAATATAACAGATAAATAATTTATTTTAAATAAAATTAATATAAAAACAAAATTGTTTTGTTAAATTTTAGGTATTTGGGAAATATTGTTTGTACGGAGCAAATTAATAGAGATGAGCGATTACTATATGTCCCCAAGCAAATTAATAGAGATGGGCGATTACCATATATCCCATATCGGGGACATAATAGTAATTCAATATTGTATTTTAGTGGCTTGCACAGTAATATATGAAGTAAGGGCTCTTAGATTCAATCTTTTGCCTAATTGTAGCTATATAAAACAAAAACCACTAAGCGGCAATGCAATGTAATTGACCTCTTCAACTCACTTGCATCTTTTCAAGATCAATGTATCTAGTTATAACATTTCAATTCATCGAAAGGCACAGACTATAACCATATTATCATCATATTGTTTTTAATTAAAATTGACTATTTTAATTGTGGCTTAGTATTATCATGCACTAAAATTTCATTTACAATCAATGCCCTTTCATACATCAAAGTGAATATTAGGTCAGATGTCTATACCAAAAATAAATTTATGGTTTGCTACTTTAGTGGGTAGTTAAAGTTAGCTAAATATCAACCACGCTACTTCTTTTTCCTATAGCTTTAATGTTATAGCAATAACTATTAGCAACTGTGGTGACATTGCTATCTCGTGACTCTTGTTTATTATAAAAACATCAAGATAAAACTATATAAAATTGATAACATTAAAGTCAAAACATCACACAATTCACAACATTTTTTAGTATGAAAGTCAACTATGTCATCTAAGCTTCTCACTTGGCACTTTTAAAAACATTCATGTTATTAAATGTTTTTTTTTGCTTTTTATGTTTTAAAAATAAAGCAACACTCTTAGGGATTTTTGTTACATCAATAACCTCTTTACCAATCACAAAATGGAATGAGTGAAATTTATTTTAATTTTCAAAAATAAAATTAGAACATTGGAAAACTTTATTGAAATTTATAACATGGAACTGAACTAACAAAAGTCAAATAATTTTGACTTGCAAATGAAAATATATTCCATGCTTTGGCAAGGACTAATAAGAGGTTAATTGATCAATGCATCTTCCGTTTGATAGTAGTGTCATAGATTATGTGATGTGATATCCCGATATACAACCAAATAGTAAATTTTAACATCTGAAATGACCATGAGCCCGACTCTGACCATGGATGTCTAACCCTAACTCTAAACTTTGATAGTCACATAAACCCCATAATAGAGAATTATAATAACCAAAAGATCTTGATTTTAGATCAAAATAAAATCGATGTATTTTAAAGGGGTTAAAATAATGAATTAAATATACTATTAAATAAGGACAATTTTGAAGACCTATATCATAATTTTACTACAACCCTGGGTACTTCCATCAGTAAGTTCTCTATCACGGTGTCATGTAGAAAGGAAAATAAAACAACAAACCATTGGTATGATAAAGAGTTCAAGCATGCTAGAAAAGGCATTAGAGATGCTTCGAACGAGTCCTTAAAATCCAACCAGATATATAGACATAATGCCCTAATTAAAAGAGAGAAAACATTATATAAATAGAAATCAATGGAAGCTTTTACACCTCTCTAAGATAGATCCTAAGAAATTATGGCGGAAAATTTGAAGTCGTAAAACTAAATATTATATAAACAGAAATCAAGGGAATATTTTATATCTCTTTAAAATAGATCCTAATTAATTATGGAGGCAAATTCTAAATTGTAAAACTAAGGAAAACATTATGATTCTCTTAAGGGATTGGAATTCCTACCTTAAAAATCATTATGAATTCCTTGATGTCATCAACAATATTCAAACCCTTTCTATGGAGGAATAAATTTTCTCTTTAGAAGACATAGAGTTCGAAGTTAAGTTGCTTGCAAAAGTGAAAGCTAAGGGCATCGAAGGATACCAAGCATAAATCTTAAAAATTGATAGCTTATCCTCATCCCTCACATTCACAAGCTCTTCAATTTAGCAGCGAAGAAGGGTTTCCCTAAACCTTAGACATAGAGCCTCATTGTTCCTATTTTTACAAGTGGAGATAAAAACAATACATATAATTATAGGAGCATTGTGATTATCCCTATTTTAGCCAAGTTATATGTAATTATTTTGGAAAAGAAGATCAACACATGGCTAGAAAGTCATGGAAAAGAGCTAAAGGCTAGACATGATTTAGGAGCTATTATTCAACTGTGGACCACCTCGTTAGGATTAGCACCATTTCTAATGAGTGTTGTAATAATAAAACCGATATTCTATGTTGCTCTGTTTACTTTAAAAAAGCATTTGACACAGTACCTATAACTAACCTTTGTAATATATTAGAAGAGCTAAAAGTCCCTTTTGAGCTAAGAGTTGTTGTGATAAGGTTGTATGAGAATATTATTGCCAAGTTTAGTAACTCTAAGGGTTAGTCAAAATAAATTAATCTTAATATAGGACTCAAACAAGGTTGTCCCATTGTCCCCTACCCTGTTTGGTATATACATTGAAAAGCTAGAGGATTATCTGGAATACACATGTTTTGTTGGTACAACTTTGGATAGTATAATCATCATCCTTCTTCTTTACGTGATGATATTATTCTTATGACAAGGACTACCTATGATCTCGGCAAGTTACTAAAAATTTTCAGGAATTTTTGCTCTAGTACAAGTATGATTACTAACACTAACAAAACAAATATTATGATAGTAAAATCCCAAATGATATCTTACGCTAATTTCATGTATGATAACAACAACTTGGAGGAAGTGACTTCATACAAATTTCTTGAAACATATTTTCATCGCAAGGTTAACTAGAACTATAGCATTGAGAAAATGATTAATGGAGGGTGAAAGCTTATTATGGACTTGAAAAGAATTGCAAATTAATAGACTTTAGCTTCGAGACAAGAAGAAACTGCCGTTTGAGAATATCGACACTCCTATTATCTTATATGGATGTGAAGTTTGGGGTTGCAACATGTCTAGAGAATTGTGGAAAAGGATAGAGCAAATCCAAAAGTGTTTTTATAACATATAATCTCAAAATTAAAGGTAATGCAACCTATCATATCCTCCTTGTAGAAGTGAGTCTCTTCCCCATCGAGAGCATGGCTATGGCTATGTACTTAATGTATAAGAAGAAAGATAAACAACATGGCAGCGAAGAGGCTTTCTAAGTTTGTTTCATACTCTAGTCAAAACCACTTGTGGCTTAATCGATGTTGGTATAAAGATACAATGATTTGGCTAAATCATTAAGGAGCCAATGAAAACGTCACTCTGTATAATAACGATAATATTAAAAGTATTATAAAAGTAAATTTAAGGAGAAGTTGTGGTGCGATAAAGAATTAGAGGATAAGATCAAACTTTGATTAATCCTAATCTATACGATAAAAAGTATCTTTATGTTTTAACTAGCATAAATAAGAAAATCAACATTGCTAAAATGAGAACAAACTCTCACGAGCTTCATAGTGAAAGAGGGCATTGGGCAATTACTAAAACATCACAGAGATGAAATAATTTGTCATCTTTACGATAATAAGAAGGTTGAAGATGAAAATCATTTTCTCATAAAATGACCTACATACACCCATATTAAAGCACAATTTCAAAATATTTACTATAACACTAACCTTCATAACCTTTTAAATAATCACAACTAAGGTGATCTAGAAATACTTCTCTTAAAACTTTTCAAATACAAAATATTTTTTTAAAGAAAATTAAATAATTATTTACCATTTTTTAAATTTAATAAATCAACATTAATTTCATAAATATTAATAATCATCAACATTATGAAAAAATTACTTTTATTGATTTTTAAATAATTATAATAAAACTATACTTACACACATAAAGTTGATAATCAATGTTTCTTCCTTTGGTAATAAGTAACATCATCAATTGCTTTTTAGGAATTTAAAATATCTCTCCAGATACCAACTTAATATTAACTTAATCATTATTAATACATATGATTTAGTAAAATTAATATTTATTTATTATTCAATAAAACCATAATAATGTTTCTCCCCTTTCGTAATACTCATAATAATTTTTCTTCCGTTTCGTGTAATAAGTAACACTGGTGAGTTGTTTTTCTCTTGAAATCCAAGTTTAATAATAAATTAGTCATCATTGTAACATACGATTTAGAAAAAAAAATATTTATTAAATTATCATAATTTTAACCTTGTTATATATAATTATAATAATATTCAAATAAATATATAATTATAATAATACTTAAATAAATATAATAATACTTAAATAAATATAATGATGATGTATACAATAGTTGTAAATATCATCAATCATCAATAGTTAACTCGGATAATCATTATGCAACATTTAATAATAATCACTCGAGTTTACTAACACCAAAGTTTAGTGATTTCTAATGAAGATGGAACTACTACACAAAAAAATGTATGTTGTAATTACTCATGTAATTTGATACTTGTGTTTAATGAATTTTGTACATGATAATTCCAAATTATATCCATTATTATGTCATCGACATATAGTATTTGATCGAGGATATTAGTTCAATAATGAGAAGATTAATTTTTTCCTAAACTATAGTTTTAACATTGTTGTTAGAGTCTATATTAAAAATAAATTTTAAAAACATATTTATTTAAAATGTAATTGGTTACAGTCTGCCTCGTTTTGTGTTTCCCATCCCCTGGTCATTGAAATCTTTAATGATTGCTAACCCTCAGAGAAAGACCATGCATTTGAAAGGGAGATAGGACAATCATACCAGGTTCTTTAATGTAGTAGTTGGCAGTGCCGTCGATCCCTGAGAGTTGGCGGATGATCTTATACCAATCTTTATAGTAGCCTGGTAAGCCTATTCGTCCTCCCCATCCTCTATTACTATCACCTTCACACATTTGAACATTGTCTGTCCTCTAACTTTTGCCAGTAGTCTTTCTTTAATAGTTAAAACTGCTACGCAAAATGAGTTTCATCAAGTCGGTAGTTAGAGATTTCAAAGATGGTTCTCTATTGGGAAACTCAAACGAATGATCATATACTAATAACCATTCTTTGATTTGACATGCATATAATATATATCATATATTTTCTTATACATTGCCTGCCACTTCAGGGCATAAATAAATGCAAAAATTAAGGAAGAGTCTAATGACGCGACGAATTTGCCCGTTGACCCTCCGACCACCGTTCTAGCCTTCCTCCCCGTCGCCGACCCCCCATTCACCCACCGTCTCCACGCCTTGTTCTGTCACCCCTTCTGTTTTCGTCAACCTACATCGTCGTCTCCCTCCATTCGTCGTCGTCCATGCAATCAACCACCCACACCCACGTCCCTCCCCATGCAATTATTTTCCACCTACCCCTTCCCCTCCGTCTCGGGCTTGGAGCGCGCCATGATTCATTTCAGTGGGGGGAGTGCCCTGTGTTAGAATTTTATCATTTAATCAATATGATCTAGGATCTTATCTGAGAGAATAACATGTACATCAATAATCACAAGAGACAAGAGACAAAAATAATTTTCCTTAGGGAAACCATAAAGGAAAAAACCCTGCAAGTTCCTCACAGATAGAATGAGCACCAATAGCAAAAGTAAAACCCAAAAGTACAAAGATGATCTCCGAGAACTATTCTCTCTCTCACTTGTGTGAGCTACTCCTCTCTCACTCATGCGCTATTGTTGAGTGAGTGAAAGTGTCAAATAGAGAGTCTCACTCTCTATTTATACTTAATTTCCACTTGACATTTACCCTACAGGGCTGACTTCTCTAGGTGATTCTAATAACCCTAATATAACTCAATTGTGGGGTCTAATGCCCCAACTTACAACATAGGGTTAACCTCAATGACTTTACATGACTTAATTACATTAATGACTCTCCTGATCAGAGGAACAAACATCTCTGTCAGGGTACAATGAAATACAATAAGAAATATACAAGTGAATACATTCCGAAGTTACAAATACATCAACACTCCCTCTTAACTAGGAAGCTATTCTCTTGACATAGTTCATCAACACAAGTCTTCGTCACTAGATCATCATCAAAGCTGGATCATCGTCATCACTGTTGTCGCTATCTCAAGCAAATGGTGCTATCTCTCAAATCTACTCGTCATAGCAAGTTCTACAGAGCCATCCCTTTTTCATGCTGGATGTAGGCCTAGCCTACGTGCAGGTCTTCATCGTCTCTGCAAGCAAGCCATCAAGTAGGTACATCCCATGACTTATTATATGCCTCTTGCAAAACCCGCAAGATCTCCCAGGACTGATTATATGCCACTGCAAAACCCGAAGGAGCATCCCAGGACTAATTACATGCCTTGCAATACCTATGTACCCTACTATTACCTCATCATCTTCAGATCATCTCATTGTCACACAGAGCACAACCCAGATACATATAACATAACACTCACATTCATCGGTATGGTAGGACAAACCTACTACCATCCGGGAAAAGGATTCAACACTTACATCCACTGGAATGGTAGGACACACCTACTACCATCTGGGAAAGGCTCCAGTACTTACAACCACCGACATGGTAGGACACACCTACTACCATCAGGGAAAGGCTCCAGCACTTACATCCACCGACATGGTAGGACACACCTACTACCATCTAGGAAAGACTCCAGCACTTACAACCACCGGCGTGGTAGGAAACACCTACTATCATCCGGGAAAGGCTCCAACAATTACATCCATCGGCATGGTAGGACACACCTACTACCATTCGGGAAAGGCTCTACACTTACATTTGACCATGGGAGGCCCAAACTGCCACCATGTCAAAAAGGCTTTGCACTTACATCCGACCATGGGAGGCCCAACCTACCACCATCTCGGAAAGGCTCTGGACTTACATTCGACCATGGGAGGACTAGCCTGCGACCATGTCGGAAAGGCTCTGTACTTGCATCCGACAATGGGAAGCCCAACCTTCCACCATGTTGGAAAGGCTCATGTGTATCTGCGTCTTCCGGACTCATCACTTCCCTTTGGAAGGAACCCCGGTTTGAAGAACACCAAACTTCTCTCTGAAGTACTCAAACTTCACTATGGCTAACGGATTGGTCAATACATTGGCTATCTGCTCGTCCATCGCAACAATATACTCTGCTTTGGTTGTACTCAGTGCCATGCAGGACTGCTTCCTACTAAACCAAGATATCACACCTGATCCCATATTGAAGCAACACCCCGAAGTGCTCTTCCTATCAATGGCACTTCCTGCCCAATCCGAATCCACATAACCGTCCAGGTTAATCTTATGATTCTCCTCATACTTGAGCCCATAATCAATTGTACCCTTTTGGTACTTTAGAATATGCTTTGCAGCAATTAGGTGAACATGTCTCAAATCCATCAGGAACTGGCTCAATGTGTTCACAACAAAGCAGATATCTGGTCTCGTATTTGTCAGGTGCATCAAGGATCCAATCAACTGAGAATACATCATGGCATCAGTCGAATATGATGAAACATCACTCAATAGCTTCAGGTTCGATGCCATAGGTGTGGTCATGGCCTTTTAGTCCATCGTCCCGAACCTCTTTAGGATCTCCACTGCATACTTCCCTTGTCCAAGGTAGATTCCATCCGCATTCTACCACACCTCCATGCCTAGAAAGTAGTGCATCATACCCAAGTCCTTCATCTCGAACTAGGCAACACACTTCCTCTTCGTGTCAGCAATCAACCCATCCTCACCTGTCACAAGCATGTCATCTACATACAGTAGGAGTATCATTGGGTTCCCTTCCTCAACCTTGTAGTAAAGGTTGGAATCTGCTTTACTCTTGGTAAATCCCAAACTAGTCAGGAAGCTGTCAATCTTGTCGTACCACGTCTTGGGTGCCTGTTTCAAACCACACAAGGCCTTCTTCAATTTTCACACATGAGTCTCCCTGTCACATGTCTCAAATCCGAGTGGCTGCTCCACATACACTTCCTCTTCCACTACACCATTCAAGAACGCAGTATTGACATCCATATACTATATCTTCCATTTCATCACTGCGGACAAAGAAAGTACTGATATGATGGAAGTGTATCTGGCTATAGGTGCAAAATTTTCCTCATAATCTATTCCTTCCTTTTGGGTGAAGCCACGTGCCACAAATCTTGCTTTATATTTCTCTATGCTGTCATCTGCAACATGCTTGATCTTGTAGATCCACTAGGAAGTCACATCAGAATTCCCTTCCGGTCTTGGGACTACATCCCAGACATCATTCTTCATGATCAACTGGTACTCCTTGATGATTACATCCTTCCTTTCTTTCTTATCTGCCGCTTCTTCATAGTTGGAAGGTTCTTTATCAAAGATGTCACATAGTAGGGCTACATAATTGGAGTAGGACATAGTTCTCTTCCTTTCTCTGTGCATTTCTTCTAGATCACCATATCTATCCGCACCTAGGATAGCCTCTCGTACCCATGTTGGTTTCCTCTTGTAAGAATTCTTCTCATGGTGTGGATCTATAGGTTCCTGAGGTTCTTCCATTTCTTGATCTTCTTCTGGAGTTGCTTCATTCATTGTTGTATCTCAGATCCTGGGTACTTTTGTTTCTTCAAGGTTTTCAACAGGTAGTTTTTTGGATTTGTTGTAAGCCGAGTCTTCATCAAATGTCACATCCCTACTGATGTCGATCTTCTTGATTCATGGGAAATATATTCTGTAAGCCTTCGAGCTTTCAATATATCCCACAAATATACCCTTCTTTCCTGAAGGATCTAACTTCACCCTTTGTTCTTTCGGAATGTGTATGTACACGGGGAAACCAAATATTCTAAGATGGCTGACTTCTGGTTTTTTGCCAGAGAAGACTTCTTCTGGTGTCTTGTTCTCAAGTACTCTATGCAGAGTATAATTCTGTACATACAAAACTGTCTTAGTAGCTTCTTCCCATAGATGCATAGGAAGATCCTGATCATGAAGCGTTGCCTTCGTTGCTTCCATAATCGTTCTATTCTTCCTTTCTGCAACTCCATTTTGTTGTGTATTATATGGAGTGGTCAAATTCCTCTTAATCCTTGAATCTCTGCATAATTCCTTGAATTCATCTGATGTGAATTCTTCGCCATTGTCTGATCGAAAGGTCTTGATTTTCTTCTCTGTGTGGTTCTCGATTGAGGCTTTGAATTCCTTGAACGTACTGAATACTTCATCCTTTATTTTCAAGAAACATATCCATGTCTTCCTATAAAAATTATCAATGGAAGAAACATAATATACATACCCACTTAATGAACTGGATGACATTGGACCACATACATCAGAGTGGATAATTTCTAATATTCCTTTTTCCTTGCTCTCACTACTTGGAAATGCCTTCTTTGTGTTCTTTCCCCTTGCACATCCTTTGCAAACGCCTTCATGCTTTGCCTATATTTCTAGAAGACCTTCAACAAATTTTCTTGCAAGTGGTAGTGCCCTATAGTGCACACGTGCAAGCCTTCTATGCCAAAGTTCACTTGGCTCTACTATGTCATGGACCAAAGCTTGTTCTGGTTGGCCCTTTAATTTGTATAATCCTCCCTCTTGCTCTCTAATCACTACTGCATCATATATGGTCTTTCCCTTTGGACACATAAGGACTTGGCCATCTACAAATGCAACCCTCATACCTTTTGCTTCCAATGCAAATAGCGAGAGAAGATTCTTATTTATTCTTGGTACAAACAAGACATCCTTCATCTTCATAGATTTTCCAGAGTCTAGATTATAGGAAGCTTCACCACTTCCATTTATAGGATACTGGTAGTCATCCCCAAGTTTCACTTTGTGGGGTGACTCATGTTCAGATAGTTTCACAAAGGATTCTTTAAATCCAGTCATATGCTTGGAAGCCCCACTATCTATGAGCCAATCATTGCTTCCATGTGTAACACTTCTCGTGAGGGAAGAAATCAAAACATACTCTTCATCGCTTGAAGAATATTCACTTTATTCTTTGAATCTCTTCCTAGGAGGTTCATCATCCTCTGCAATGTGAGCATGATGTCTTCTTTAGTTGTCCTTCTTCTTCTGAGAGCCACCTTTATGTCTAGGATAATCTCTGGCGAAGTGTCCTTTCTCATCACATGTATAGCATCTTACACTAGATAGATCTCTGCTAGATCTTCTAGGGTTATCTTTCTGATTCTGGTGTGGATGCATACCTTTCTTGAGATGATAGTGGTCCCTTCTGATTTTCTTGGTGTGTGCTGTGAGATCTTGATCTTAAATTCCCATCTTTTCTTCTCGAGCTACTATTCGAGCTTCTTCTTGTGAGCATTCCTCCCACATCCTACTGAAAGTAATTAACTTTCTTCTAGCACAAATCCCTTGAATAAAGGAGTCCCATGACCTAGGGAGACCATTCAAGGTGGTCATCACAATTGATCCATTCTCTACTTCTTCTTCCACAACTTCAAGTTGCTCTTTGATTTGAGAGACCATTTTAAAGTATAACTGTATGGTCTATGCATTTTGTATCTTTACATTCTTCAACTGATTTCGCAAAGTAATCTTCTGATTTATATTCTTCCCTTCAAATAGATTGGTCAAGGAATCAAACATCTCTTTAGGTGTCTTTAGGGAAGACACATGCGGTATAAGGTGGTCCTCGATAGAATCAACAATAATGTTGTTGGCCTTGACCAAGTTATTCTTGTGTAAGGCTTTAGCCTCATCTCCCTCTCGAACTGGAACCTCTCCACTTATGTAGGTGTCCAATTCATTTTCTTCAAGAACAAGTGAAATCCTATACTTCGATGCTCGAAAGTTATCAACTCCTTCATGATTTTCATCAAGCTTGATGTGATGAGACATCTTTAATGAGAACCTCAAATGGAAATACAAGAGATTTAGATATTACCCATTTGAGATGCTCAAACTGGATCTGGAGCTGATCTTTTGCAGTGTTGATTTTCTAGTCCAGGGTCAAATTAGGGTTTGACTTTCTGGGAGTTCCACCCAACCAAAAATTTCGATTTTGAGTAGGAGAGCAATCCTATGTTGGGCTCACTAAAAAATTCCACTTCTGTGAAAATCCCTAATTTCCCGCAGTAGTGACAGGACACAAACTGAAAATGCCCATAATCAGATTTTGCTTCGATAAGAAGATGCTCCCTTCAATGGAGAGTTAGCCTAGCATCCTTTTGCTGATGAACTTTGGAGATAAACCCAAAAATTAAGAAGCCCTAGCTTCTGCAACTGCACAATGTATTCTTCTCAAGTTAGCTCTGATACCATGTTAGAATTTTATCGTTTAATCAATATGATCTAGGATCTTATCTGAGAGAATAACATGCACAACAATAATCACAAGAGACAAGAGACACAAAGAATTTTCCTCGGGGAAACCATAAAGGAGAAAACCCCGCAACTTCCTCAGAGATAGAATGAGCACCGATAGCAAAAGTAAAACCCAAAAGTACAAAGATGATCTCCGACAACTGTTTTCTCTCTCACTTGTGCGAGCTACTCCTCTCGCACTCATGCGCTATTGTTGAGTGAGTGTATGGGTCAAATAGAGAGTCTCACTCTCTATTTATACTTAATTTCCACTTGGCATTTACCCTATAGGGACGACTTCTCTAGGAGAGTCTAATAGCCCTAATATAACTCAATTGTGGGGTCTAATTCCCTGACTTACAACAGAGGGTTAACCTCAATGAATTTACATGACTTAATTACATTAATGACTCTCCCGATTGGAGGAACAAACATCTCCATTGGGGTACAATGAAATACAATAAGAAATATACAAGTGAATACATTCTGAAGTTACAAATACATCAACACCCTGTCCGCAACCCCATAACGATACATTGAGTGCCCTGAGCTATGATCACAGGGTATGTTCACCTCCCTCTTGGCCTTTCTGTGCCATGATTCAAATCAGTGAGGGGAGTCCTCTGTCCGCAGGCCCATAACTGCACATTGAGTGCCCCCTCCCACCTCCTCGACAAAAATAATAATTGCACTGCTCGACATCAGTTTGTTTTATTATAGTTCGTCGTTCCTTCCTTCAGATAATCCAACATAAGAACAAACAATGCAGTTAAATATTGCAGCCTACTCCAACTCTGGTGCTCCAACTCGTCTGATAGTTCAACTTAGAAGCCCCTTCTGGTAAGTTGGTAACTGCACTTCCTGTTTATGTTGGTATATTGATTCATGTTTATGGTGTATGTATGATATATTGAACCATGTAAGGACTCGATATTGCATTAAGATTTATTCTATTGCATTAAGTTGATGGTTCAATTTATACAAGTTAGAAAATTTAAGCCTGTAACTTTAAGTTTAGATGCAAGTCATTTTTATAGCGACTTCTCTAACTTGTCACTAGATAACAGACTCAAATATTTTTGGTAGTTCAATTTGAATACAAATAACTGCAAAAATCATAGGACAATATGCAGGGAGACAAACTACTATCCCACAGCCCCTCACTGTCAAATCAATACATGCAAATATTAAATGGAAATATGCAAGGAGACCAATGATCATCATAGTTTGATGATGTATTGATCCGTGATACATTACATGAAAAGAATAATGAAGCATGAAAATATCTTACCAGCTGATATATGATACATTACATGAAAAGAATAATGAAGCATGAAAATATCTTACCAACTGATATGTGCAGTAAATGAACCCAAGTCAAAGTCTGGGTGTTGGGGACGAGTAGACACGGAGTTTACAGAGCACACTGGTAACAAAAGAAGCCGAAGGTAACAAGAAAAATGGATTGACCCCACTTCTATAGCTCCTGTTGATGCAAGAGTTGACAATATCCATTTTCTCTCTCATTTTCAATGTGATGTTTACAGAGACCACCCAAGTTTTTGGGGATTGAAACTCCTAAATGGCATGTATGGATTCAGTATTCTCAAGTATAGCCCATCCATGAATAGAATAAGAATTCAACCTGTGCTAGAGCCAGTTGTGGACTCCCAATAGTCTACTGCTAGGTTAGACCACAACCTAGGACTATGATGGCATTCTCATTAACTTCTCCTCACAACAATAAATTGTCATTATGTCTGTCATTGGAAGCCTTTTTTGAATGAATATATGCTTCATTTGGTAAAGTGTTTCGCCCCATTGTGATAGGCTTCTTTTGTCTGCATCCCATCATCACTCACACTATTTGTTCGGGGTAACCCAACAACAATGGGTTACTTGCCCTCCTTTTTTCAGTGTTTAATTGGTTCACACCTTACCTGCATATAAGCCCTGCCACATTGCAAAATGTCAAATCTTTACATAGACAAAGAAGTATCATAACTCCTTATTTCTTTCGAATAATAGAAACTATACCGAGAATGCAAGCCCGAATATTTGGACATTTTGGTTATTTGCTTTTGTGATTACCTAGCCTACATGTGATCAAAACGAAATATTTGGAAGTAGGAGGCATCTTTGGCCAATATCATTCATGCTTCTAATAACCCTACAAATGCTTGCCCACAATTTCAATTTAATTTCAGTTCAATGAGCAATATGACTTAATTATAGAAAGAGGTTTTTTCTGATTATGTTTGTTAAATAGGGTTTGACATAGTTACTCGATATGAATCATGCATACGAATTAATATTATTAGAGAACGATATTTGAATTGGAAATCTATCAATCTGAGAAAAGTATATTCCTTCAAAGTGATGAGTTCTATTCTTGAGCTATATGTGGTCATATGCTCTGTAGATTAGTGTGTGATGTTACTCTGTAGATATGATTTGAATGATTCACATGGAATGATGAATTTATATATTTTTTATGATTTTAGATGAGGTGAGAAGTTTTAAATTATAAAATATTAATGGATGTTGAAACCAATGGAACAATTCTAGATTATGTAGGGAAGACATTGTTGTGTAGTATTTTGACATCTTTCACAAGTTAGTTATAGGGTAATGCTTTTGATGTTAACAACACTTGATACTTTGTGGTTCTTGGGTCAAGCAAATGACATAATTGTTTCCTTTTCATAAAAAGAATTGACCATGGGAATAAGGTTGTATTATGTGTGGCTGGCTAATGTCAATTGTGGAATATGAATGAGGGATATGGATTACTATAAAGTGAGATGATCATTGAAATGGAAAAATGAGAAATGTGTTCTCCAAGGGATAACGCATTTTTCTTTTGTTGTTATGTGATGTTTACTTTGTAGATCAGATTTGGTGTGTTGAAACTGCAGATTTTTTAGTTGTAGATCTTGTTTTTAACCTTAGACAATAGCGTTAATGATGGAAGTTGAGTGAACTTCATTCAAAATAAGAGATAATGATGAATACTATGTTGTTTATAGAATTTGATGGATACTATGTTGTTTATAGAATTTGATGGATACTGTGTTGTTTATAGAATTTGATGGATAATATGTTGTTTATAGAATTTATGTTCTATATCTATTGTATTTTTTAAACTCAAAGATAAATAATATGATGGAATTCCAAAAACACGAGTGAGTAGAATACATGTGTTGATGCTGGTGAGATAAATGGAAAATTATGAGTGTGAATGAAGTATTAAAATTGGAACTTCAAGAAGATAAATGAATGGTATACACGTTGTAAGATGTTCATGAGATAAAATGACAAAATATGTGTGAACGAACATCAAAAGATGAGTATAAGTAATTGAACTTCAAAAACATTAGAAGGAATACAATACAAACTGGGTTAGTCATGAGGTAAGTTCAGAGAAAGTATAGGGCCATGAGAGGTAAATGGTAGTTACCCAGAGAAATGTCCCAGAGCAAATAAAACCAATTTTTAAGAGGTAAATTCTAATCAAACAGGTGGAACTTTTTTCCCCTTAGTTTTGCAATTAAACCGCTGAAACTATTTTCCTGTTGGTTACCGACAAATTTATGGTCAATGGAAGGTAGAGGCAAGATGTATTAATGGGATATATAAAAAAATTAGAAATTACTGTAATAAATTGAGAAACTAGAGAACCTCAAAATGACAAGTTGGGTTGTTGAGATTTACATATTTCAAAGTGTAATGGGAAAGTATAAACTCTTAACATATTTTTCCATTCGTTAGGGACATGCAAATGTAGAGATGTATTAATGGGCTATATAAAAAACTAGAAATGACTATTTAATTGAATAAATTGAGAAAGTAGAGACAACACCCAGATTGACAAATTGTGTTGTTAAATTTCTTTTCCCAGCAGGTAAAAGGCCTTAGGTCAATGGAAAGTACATATAGTGTTTAGAGGTAAATGACATCTTTATAGTGTATTTGAGCTATTGAATTTGTTTTTCCCAGCAGGTAAAAAGCCTTGGGTCAATGGCAGGTAGAGATAGTGTTAAGAGGTAAATGATCTCTTTATAGTGTAATGGCAAGTAGAGACGAAATGGTAAAAGTATTAATAAAATACATAGCAACTAATGATGAATATTATGGGATACATTGAGGTAAATTGTAATAAGGTATTACTTAAATATGGATATCAAAGTGGTGCATAACTAATGTGGTAGATTATATATTTTTTTCACCAGGGATAGATATCATTTGAAGTGAATAAAAAGTAGAATAATAAGTAGAGATGAGTAGACTTCTTCAGATGAATGTCAGATAGAGGGTTGAGATAAATGTCAAAACATGGGGGTATTCATAGAGAAGGTTGAGATAAATGGAAAAAGATTGGTATCCATAGAGATATGAGCCTTAGGTAAATGATAATCAAGCTGCTAATTATATTTACTACTAGCATAGATCCATCTTAAGCTTTATCGAAAGAAAAAAAATGTAATTTTTTTAGTGCTTAATAGATTCGGGTTTAAGATGGATCTATGCTGCTTTTATTTATTTTAATTTATGAGCCAACATGAATTTTTTAATTATTTCGTATTTTTTATAAGTTATGAGCCCACATAAAGAACGTAATGTGACAAATGTCGCATCTTGCTACTTGGTGCAATAAATTAAATTGTATGCACACATCTCGCTACTTGGTGCAATAAATTAAATTGTATGCACACATCTCGCTACTTGGTGCAATGAAGTGATGACTCTGAAAAACTTAAATATGTACTTCAAAGTATCTAGGATTTAGGGTTTCTAGTGTCATGACATATTTATTTAGGGTTTCTTGAACTTCATGGCATGTTGCAGTTACCTGATTTTTCTAATTATGTTTGTCAAACAGACATGCAAACCCATATTCACATGAAGTACTTAAGGCCCTGCATGAGTACGTGTGTGTTAAAGAGAGAATCTAGGTGTACTCGCATGCATATTATTGTCTTGTGGATGTTGACTGGGGATATCAACACACTACCAGTACCAGGACTTGGCTTTGCAGGCAGAAACAATAGGCCACTTTTTAGGAAAAGACAACTCCAGATACATCCTAACATTTTTCCATTTAGAGAAAATATATTTACAGTTTCATATGGACAAGAGAGAGAGAAGTTACAACGTCCCCCCTGTAGCTTAAGGACTGCTTATGCTGGTAATTCTATTCTATATAGGAGACATAAAGCATAAGCAGCTGACTGAAAAGTTGCTTGAGCTTTACTAGCCACATCCGTGTATTTCACCCTTTCTTGTTTCATACCCATGGATATTACATCAAGAGTTTTTGTTACCATATCATGGTAATTCATCTTACCTTCCGTCTCCTATATAGAATAGGAAGTGTATGGATCTTAATATTCCTAAAAAAATAGTGGGTCATCATCAGTTCGTTTGCTTGTCACTAAAATATTTACAATTGGATTTATTAACCACCTGGTGTTTGTAGGTGGGAAATCCACCTTTACTTCATCTAGGAAATCCAAACCATCCTTGAGATTGTCACTATCATGCAAAAAATTCCATGGAGATTGGAAATCCTTGCATCCTATAAAGTACATCCTTCCCACTCTTGGATCATAGAGACCCTCAACAAAAAGATTTGAAAATTTTCATTCCACTTTCAATTGTGCAACAACTTTTAAGAAGAACTTCTCCTCCTCTTGTCCTTTTGAAGGAGGTGATTCCCTAACATCCTCAGGTATCATAGAAGTGTTCGAGGCCTGCACCTAATCAACTCCTACAAATTACTTAATTGCTATAACATATACATCTATGAAGATCTTGATAAAATGCATAACTAATCAATTGATCTGTATTAATCACTGGTAAAATATTGACTATAGTCTGGTTAAACCCTATCAAGTTGATGGGCAGAAAATTCTTGTCAACTAGCACACAACTAAAGTACTATCCCAAGTAGATATGTTCAAGTTGTTACTGTAAAGTCACTTTCTCACAAAGCCTCCAAAAATTAGGCATTTACGTGCTCAAACATTACTTGAAAATGTCAGAATTAGCTAATCTAATACTTGACTTAGTTGTATGTTTAACACTGAGTTTTCTTTTCTTTTAGCGGGAAAAATAGAATCACAAAAATTAGTTGTAATTTGTAATTTGTAGTGTTATCACATCATTAATACAGAATAAGAAACCCTCTCATTCATCACTCAAGTATGATTTTTTTGTTGAAGTTATGAGTAAAATCAAAATATGGCAACAAAAATAGCCTAAATTACTGGTTTTGAACTACATAGCTATACAATGTTGAGCTCATCTTGTTTCTATCATAAATTTGTGAAAATATTGATGTAGGAGCTACACTTCATGTAATCGCACTATATGTAGTAGCTACACCTATGTACTTTCACTAAAGGCTCTGTGTAAAGGGTCATCAACCATACATTTAAGGCCATAGTCATATCACATTGTTAGTGAATCAATTGGATACATATATAATGTTGCCTAACACATAAAATTGTGTGGTGTCGTAAAAACAAAGTAACCAAATCCCAACTAGAGAGCTAGTTGGCCAAATAGACAAATGTTGGTTGAGTGTGGACATTTTGTAGAAGAGCTTACTGGTTGTATAAAACTTCCATTCTTTACATAACCATCAATAACAACATTGTACGTAACAACATTAGGACATATGTTTGTGTTGGTAATCTCATTGAATATATTACTAGCATACAACAACTTTCCTTCCTTAAACCATCAATAACCACATTGTAAGCGACAACATCGAAAGATATGTTTCTATTTGACATTTCATAGAAGAGCCTTTTCATGTTGTCGAACTTGCCTTCTTTGCAAAGGCCATCTATAAGTACACTGTATGGGACAACATTAGGGCAAACAACTGTTAAAGTTAGTGCAGCTGCGAGACCCATTCTCAGGTAGGATGGTACCCTAGTAATTTAACTAGTGTGGAGTAAGACCCTAGAAGGTACCCTAGGGCCCCTAGTAGTCTCTTGGGATTCTTGGTTTGGGACTAAGCATGTTGATGCATCTAGGATTCCTAGTCTGGTGTGTCCATTCTTTGTTGCTATTGGACAGTGTGTCCATTCTCTACTGGACTGTGGCTTTAACCAACATAGTGTTAAAGTTGAAAGAGATGAAAATTATGTTAGAGTTTGGGAGGGATTGAATTTGGATTTGTAAAGCCTAAACCCTCAATAAGAGGAATTGACTAATTCTCTTACTCATTAGGATTGTTGTCTAGGATTGAACTTCCTTTAAAGTGACTACTTGAGAAAAAATGTAAGCCCAAATGCATCCCTGCCTCGATTATGAATTTGTACTAGCTGATAGCATGAAATTTCAGTGTTTTAAAGCTAGAGAACATCAGAGAGAGAGAAATTCCTTTAAAGTGACTACTTGAGAAAAAATGTAAGCCCAAATGCATCCCTCCCTCAGTTACGAATTTGTACGAGCTCATATGTTTAATCCTCACCCCACAAAGAGCTTCAAGCATCAAGAGATATATGGATATGGAATACCATTGGCTCTACCACATGTTGGTCAAAGGAAATGGAAGTCCAAGCCACTAGTGAGTGCCCTATTTTGACCCTGCATAGACACTAAACACCAAAAGGGAAAAGGGAAGAGGGGCTACCTGAGAGTTTGGGAATGCCTAGGGATTCCTTTAGGGCAAGTCCAAGGTGGATATGGAACCTGGAAAAGGGAAGTGAGGAGGAAAGAGGAGTGGAAAGGAGCTAGTGAGGGTTATGCAGGATTGGTTAAGAAGCATCGAAGGTACTTTAGAGGAAGTATCCACACTGTATCCATGGTCAAGTATCCGCTCTAACCAAGCCATTGATATGTCTATCCAACATTACCAACGTACTAGGAGACCTTTGAATAACTCTTCCCTCTCTAAACATATGCCAGACAATAACTCTATAGGAAGTATGTTTGGCAATGCAGGAACTTCCATATCCTCAGGAACTCTTCCCTCACTCTTCCCTATGCAGGAACTCTTACATATGCTTAGGAACTCTTCCTTGCCCCGACTGGAACTCTTCCCTGACTGGAAATCTGCACCAGCTGAAACTCTACCTCGGTTGGAACTCGACCCTGATTGGAACCTGATCCCGACTGGAACTCGAAACCGACTGGAACTCAACCCCGGATGGAACTCTACCTTGGATGGAAATATGCCCCGTTGGAATTCTGCCCCGACTGGAAGTCTTCCTTGGATGGAACTCCATCGTGTCTCACTCTGCCACATCATTAATGCTTGGATTCCTCGGGTAATCCCCCTTACCAATCATATATAAAGAGAAGAGAAGATGTTTCTTATGTGATGGTGGGAACACTTCTAAAAGTGTATCTCAGCTAAACCCCAGTGAAAGCATTACGCTTTAGGAGTGCTAGGTTGTGTAGAAACATGTACCTCATAATCAACTGACCAATTCCCTCACCTTGTGCACCTGATGATTATTTAACCTACCACATATGGTAACAACCTCATAGGAAGTGCACTATGCTTGCACTCTATCCATGGTCAAGTATTTTCTCTAACCAAAACATCGATATGCCCATCCAACATTACCAACATACTAGGAGAACTATGAAGAAATATTCCCTGTCTAAATATCTGCTAGCTCAATAAATCTATGGGAAGTAAGTTCGACAAGGCATGAACTTTATCCTCATAAACTCTTCATAGGAACCCTACCTCGACTGGAACTTTGCCCAGGTTGGAAATTTTCCCTTGTTGGAACTCTGCCCTAATTGGAACTCTATGTCGGCTAGAACTTTGCCCTGAATGGAACTCTGCCCCGACTTGAACTATGCCTTGGCTGTAACTCTGCCTCAGTTGGAACTCTGCCCCGACTGGAACTCTTCCCAACTGGAACTCTGCCTCACGGGAACTCTGCCTTCGCTGTAACTCTGACCTAGTAGGAACTCTGCCCATCATTAGTACTTGGATTCAGGAAATCCTCCTTACCAAACATATCTAAAGCGAAGAGAATATGTTTCTTACGTGACGGTGGGAAAACTTCTAAAATATTATCTCATGTAAACCTAGTGAAAACATTGCGCTTTAGGAGTTCTAGCTTGTGTGGCAACATGTACCTCATAATCAAGTGACTAGTTCCCCCACTTTGTGCACCCGGTGATTATTCAACCTACCACATAGGGTAACAACCTCCTAGGTAAGTGCACTATGATTGCACTCTCTTCATGGTGAAGTATTCTCTCTAACCAAACCATCGACACACCCATCCAACATTACTAACGTACTATGAGAACTGTGAAGAATTCTTCCCTGTCTAAATTTCTGCTAGCTCAATAACTCTATAGGAAGTATGTTCGACAATGCAAGAAATTTATCCTCAGGAAATCTTGATAGGAACCTTGCCCCGACTAGAACCCTGTCCCAGCTGGAACTTTGCTTCGACTGGAAGTCTGCCCCGGCTAGAACTTTGCCTCATTGGAACTTTTCCCGGTTGGAACTCTACCCTGTCACTAGTGCTTGGATGCCTCAAGAAATCCCCTTACCAAATAGATCTAAAGCGAAGAGAATATGTTTCTTACGTGACGGTGGGAACACTTCTAAAAGCTTATCTCAACTAAATGCTAGTGAAAACGTTGCACTTTAGGAGTGCTAGATTGTGTGGAAACATGTACCTCATAATCAAGTGACCAATTCCCCCACTTTTTGCAGCCGATGATTATTCAACCTACCACATAGGGTAACAACCTCCTAGGTAAGTGCACTCACAGGAACCTTGCCCTTGTTGGAATGTTTCTCTCATAGGAACTTTGCTCCAGTTGGAACTCTACCCTTGCTGGAACTTTGCCCTGATTTTTTCAAATGATTGATATTTAAAACTTTTTTTCATTTTTTCAATAACTTTGCTTGCATGTATGTTCCATGAGGGGTGTCAATGCATTCCTATACAACAATTGCATTGGAATTTTCTAGACTAATATGATATGTGCATGGTATATATAACATACATATTGTTGTACTGTTTCTTTGTGATATACAATACTATGCATTGTAGTTTCAGAAATGGATAGTGTTATAGCCCAAAATGACACATCTCTGCCTGTGACCAATTTCCCATGATTTCGTCGCATGTCGGCACCTCATGGAAGTCACTGTAAAAACACCTATCTTGGAGGACCCATATCTTGAGTTTTGTAACTCCGTTTGACCTCATTTCTATGCCATTGGAAAGGTATTTCAGTTGGCTAAAACTTTCTTGCAGACACCAAAGTCTAAAAATTCCCAGAAATACCCTAAAAATGCATTTTTTGTCCATTCACGATTTTCCTTAAGGCAAACCCACGAATGTGCCTCTTAGCATTTAAACATTAAAACATGAGTTAATTGGAGATTAGTTAAGTCATTTAACTTAATTTCCTTAACTGGTGTAACTTCTCCAACCTTCCAAACTACCTTATTTCACCCATATAAATAGAGGTAGGGAGGTCCATGAGAGGGGACTTGGAATTTATGCATTGTTATGCTGGAGGATTTGGGACTCTCTTTGCCTACAGCTTTGCCCTGGAGGTCTTCCCTTGTGTTGCAGAGCTTGGAGGCTGAGTTATTTGGAGAAGAGAAGCAGCAGATCCAAATCAAGGTTTCGCGAGGTGCCAAACCTGAAGAGAAGGTATACTTGTACTTGTTTTCAGGATTAATAAAGATGTGATGTCCTTCTTCTTCCCAAATCATTGTTCAATGTGTGATTGAATCTCTGTTTATGATCATATGATGATGCTATTCAGATTATAAGTTTATGTTTATTTGATTATCATTGTCTTATATGTGGTCATAATGGTTTGAGGAAGGTATAACTTGTTTTGCAGGTCTCTTGGAGCGAGAGGAGCAAGAAGAGGATTGAAGAGAAAGCTTGGACCAGCCTTCAGTTTATCAGGTGTGGATCTTTCTCATCTCTGAAACTTGCTGTTATATGCTTGCTGAACATTGTGCATCTCTCTTTCAACCCCAGTACGTTGATGGCCTCTTAAACCCTAGCCATAGGATACTTTCCTTTACAACAGAACTGGCGACTCCACTGGGGACTAGCCTTGTCTGTTTGGGGTTTCTCTTGATTTCTTTCATCCTTTTGCATTGTTTCAGGTCCTTCTTGCCACTTAGGAACACTTTATAATTCTGATAGCACACTTCCTCTGCCTTCCTAAGGCAGCTTTTGACCTTTTTTGGGAGTTTTTCCACCCATATCCGTGTGCCCCTAAAACAATGTTTTTTCTCATTTTTTGTGGTTTTTCTTCTGTTTATGGGCTGATTGGGTAGGTCTTTTAGGGTCCTCTGCAGGTGCATGACTCTAGGGAGTTAGTGTCATCCTCTTTGGTTGTTCTTTATCTATGTGGTAAGCCTTTTATTGCATTAGGGTTTGTCCTTTGCTTTTTCCCCCATCTCCTTTGCTTGGTTTGATTTTTGGCCTATGTTTTTGGTCAGCCTCTGGTAGTGATCTTTGGTTGATTTCAGAATCTTGTTGGTGCTGGTTTCTTTCTTGTTTTGTTGGTTAACCTCATCATGCCAAAATAGTTGGCTTGTCTTTTATGCAAGCCTTCCTTCCAAGTAGGGTTTATACTGACTTTAGAGCACTCTAGAGTTTGTTTGGTGGTTGTTTAGCAGGGTTCCTTTTGTTTTGTTCTTTTTATCTGCATGCTTTGCTTTGTAGTTAGTTTTTCTTTTGCACTTATAAAAGAAAATTAAAAAATAACTTTTATTTCTTGCTTTTCCCCCTACTTCTTTCTTTGGTTTGACCTTGTTGGACAAGGTACTGAGCAGCCTTTGTTTGTAGGCTAGATTGATGCTTGGGACTTCTTGACCTTTGTTTATGTCAATATTTATGCTCAGTCTTTTCATTCCAAAGTGTTGGCTTGTTTACTTTTGTAAGCTTTCCTTTTAAAAGAGGTTTATATTCAACTTTAGGGAAACCTAGGGTTTCT
>LPNX010594337.1:38249-146799 GCA_001517045.1 Pseudotsuga menziesii | reverse complement strand
TCGTAAAACTCAGGCTGTATATGCTGCTTTTGAAGGAGCGTCGGGTAGGTGGTAATTTAACCTTTTTCGGACCTTCCTGACTAAGTACGAAAAAGGTGCTCCTTTTCTTCTTCGGAAGTTAAGAGAGTTCTTCTTTGGTTTTGTTTTATACTTTTTCGGCC
Source organism: Pseudotsuga menziesii (assembly GCA_001517045.1). NCBI lineage: Eukaryota > Viridiplantae > Streptophyta > Pinopsida > Pinales > Pinaceae > Pseudotsuga > Pseudotsuga menziesii. Next base: position 146,638 of record LPNX010594337.1, on the reverse strand, counting down.
TCAGGAGACTAAATTGTAAGAAAAAGGACCCCCCTAGAGTCTTCTTTGGCGTTTTCAGACTCTCTAAATTATGAAAACACCGTCGAGCATGTACTAGTTCGGGCTCGTAAAATCCATGAATTAGTGCTTTATCAAGCATTCTTCTTTCTTTTCTTCGAGCTGTCAAAAATGAAGATGGTCTCGAGTTTGCTTTCTTGGACTCATTAAACCTTTACAAGAAAGAAGGGAAGGGGAAGGTTTATTTCCATGTCTTTTACATCATGGCAGCAAGTCTTGTTTCCTTGAACAAAGCACCAGTTTTGATTCTATCAACAGTTAGGTCCTAGTATTTTGACCTTATCCTGATTCAGAGTTTTCTTACCCCTCTAGTTGGTCTCTTTTCCAATTATATGGGGAATCTGTCAATGTCTCCTACATTGCCGATTTGTTTCGTTGGTCCTATTTTGTGTCAACAGCTGCCTAAGTCACTTTTGTGTCGTGCTCACTGTTCAAGGATTAAACCTTTGTCGGCCATTCTGCAGTTGCCTTGACCTTTTGTGTCGGCCATTCCCTGGTATCAGTTCATTACATCATGTCTTCAACGGTCCTTTTTGTGAAATTCAGTACCAATTCCAGATCCAATTAGTCTTTGACTTACCTCGTGTTGGATGATGAAGGATGCCTTAATGCCTTCCTTCCAACGGATCTCTTCCTATCGACTGCAACACCTCTTGCTCTGGGAATGAGATTTAGAGTTTTATGACGGTACCTTGGGAATTGTTGTCCTCAATGGCAATTTCCCTCGCTATTGGGTAGTGGGGATACCTTAATGTCTCCTACTCAATGGATTCTTCAAGTGTTCGACTTCAAGTCCTTGTAATCACACTTGTTAGAATGTACTAGGTACCTTGGGGACCATTTTCATTAATGGTGGTTTCCCTCGCGTTTGTTAACAGTTTTCATTATTGACCAGTAATCAAACGGTTTCCTCCATGTTCGACTTCAACTCTTTTATTCGCATGGTTAGGATTTGTACCTTTTTTGGGCGGTTTGGATTGAAGACCTTGGGCCGACAGTAGCATTGCCATTTTTTGCTATTGCCCGAGTTGAGCAAGACCTTGTTATACTTTATATGACATTTTGCTGAGACATAGATCCACCTTGTATTTTTGTGGCTATGATCGATTGTTGAGCATGGATCCACCTTGTTCATTTATGGCCATGGCTCCTTTAGATTTGATATGGCGCCTTTTTGCATATTGAGCGACCATGATAGTTTCATCAATTATACATATGTTGGATCCGCCTGTATCTTTATGGCGATGTTTTGTATATGGACATGTATGTTCCAGAGATCAGTTTTTCTGACATTTATCTCTCTTTCAGGTACCTTCACTCGAGCCTTTTGATCTTGGATTCTCTGCTCTCTCCATACTCAGCTGTTTCCTTTATAATGTATTTCGGCTATCGTCTTCCCCTCTAACCTCACCCATTAGGGGGCATCTGTTATAGCCCAAAATGACACATCTCTGCCTGTGACCAATTTCCCATGATTTCGTCGCATGTCGGCACCTCATGGAAGTCACTGTAAAAACACCTATCTTGGAGGACCCATATCTTGAGTTATGTAACTCCGTTTGACCTCATTTCTATGCCATTGGAAAGGTATTTTAGTTAGCTAAAACTTTCTAGAAGACACCAAAGTCTGAAAATTCCCAGAAATACCCTAAAAATGCATTTTTTGTCCATTCTTGATTTTCCTTAAGGCAAACCCACGAATGTGCCTCTTAGCATTTAAACATTAAAACATGAGTTAATTGGAGATTAGTTAAGTCATTTAACTTAATTTCCTTAACTGGTGTAACTTCTCCAACCTTCCAAACTACCTTATTTCACCCATATAAATAGAGGTAGGGAGGTCCATGAGAGGGGACTTGGAATTTATGCATTGTTATGCTGGAGGATTTGGGACTCTCTTTTTCTACACCTTTGCCCTGGAGGTCTTCCCTTGTGTTGCAGAGCTTGGAGGTTGAGTTCTTTGGAGAAGAGAAGCAGCAGATCCAGATCAAGGTTTCGTGAGGTGCCAAACCTGAAGAGAAGGTATACTTGTACTTGTTTTCAGGATTAATAAAGATGTGATGTCCTTCTTCTTCCCAAATCATTGTTCAATGTGTGATTGAATCTCTGTTTATGATCATATGATGATGCTATTCAGATTATCAGTTTATGTTTATTTGATTATCATTGTCTTATATGTGGTCATAATGGTTTGAGGAAGGTATAACTTGTTTTGCAGGTCTCTTGGAGCGAGAGGAGCAAGAAGAGGATTGAAGAGAAAGCTTGGACCAGCCTTCAGTTTATCAGGTGTGGATCTTTCTCATCTCTGAAACTTGCTGTTATATGCTTGCTGAACATTGTGCATCTCTCTTTCAACCCCAGTACGTTGATGGCCTCTTAAACCCTAGCCATAGGATACTTTCCTTTACAACAGATAGTCTAGCATAATATTTACTACTAAGAGTGAAAACATTGTTATTTTTCCAGGGTTCTGTTTGCTTGGAGGATTTAGAAACCACATCTATATTCTAATATTATGGCCATAATATAGGTTCTTGTTCTATCTGAACAATCGAATTTTTTATTACTTGTTTACAATGTAGATAATCCAATCTTCCTATTGATATATTGAGCCACATGAACTTAATATATTATTGGTTGACCATCTCAGGAAGACTTGACTTATAGAGTAATCAAGGAAAGTAATGGGCACAACTTCTTTTACTGTTTGGGGACTGAGTGTAATGGTTTGTGATGCAACAAGTGTCGCACATTTAATAAACATCGAGAGCAAGTACATGGGTGGGAACCCATAACATTGCACTTTTGTGCCCCGCGTGGCCATAACTACAAGCTTAGATTTGCATCAAGAATGGAAAAAGAATGTAAGAGCAAAAATTATGATGTTGAATATCAGTTCAAGAAGAATAGGAAGGATGTGGAGACTGCTGCCATTCGAAGAGAGATCCAAAGAGAGGTATGATTCTTGTATTGATGTTTTATTTCTGTAAATATTCAATAAAGGATCATTTCTCATTGTATTCTCCTTATTTTTCTTGTAAAAGGGGGTGAAGGGTGTAGAGGAGTTGAGCAAGAATGTATTGCCGCATGTCAAAAGAATCGTTGGTGAATACTATCCACAATCAAGTGACAAAAAAATGTACTAACGAAGATTGTCCGTAAGAAGATTATAAAAGATAAATATTGGGAGGCGCTGCGTAAAATATTCAATGAGTCACCGCTGGTAGGATTTTTCAATTCCTATTCAAATATAATATATTTATTTGATTAGATATAAAACCAATCTTGCATGGTATTTGAAAAAATAACATATATTCAACATCCTTTTCTTGCAACAAAGATATGTATGTAGCTCTTCAAATTTTCCCCAGGATGATTACATGTCTGTTGACGAGACAATCAACGTACGTTTTGTAAACCCCTATATGTTTTGTTACATATTGGAAATGTGAGAATGAATATCCATATTATTGATATTATTTTTTTTATATTTGTAGGGAAATAATATATATGTGGGTTAATCATCTTCATTTGACTTGAATCAAACACCTGATATTTCTAAAGATGTTGATTTTTCTTTGTACGGCATGACAACAAAAGATGTCAGTCAGGAAAATGAGAAATATGATTGTATTGAAAGCATTCAACAATGTGAGAAGACATCTGAAAGTGTTCCTTTTATCCCACCAACATTTGACAAGACTCATATTGATTTAAATGATGCACTTGACTTTTCATTGGAGTCCCATCCATCTATAGGCCCACCGACATTTGACAAGACTCCTATTGATTTAAATGATGCACTTGAATTCTCATTGGAGTCCCATGAATCTATAGGCCTGCCAACATTTGACAAGAGGTCTATTGATTTAGATGATGCACTTGATTTTTCTTTCCAGTTGCATCGATCTATAATCCCACCAACATTTGACAAGACACCCATGGATTTGGATGGAGATAGAAAAATTGTGGTAGATCATGATAAGGTCCAAACCATGAAAAATGATGATGATATTAAAGATCCGTCTCTGCCAAAAAATACTAGCGCACGAGGCAAGGGTCGCAAACAAACATTTCTCACCCCAGATGAAGGAAATGATAAGAACTCAAAGTATCATCACCCTTCTTTTTATTCACAATATATTGCCAGTACAAAGAGGCCACACACATGTACAATTATGAAAAATAGGTGTGGAAAAAAAGGGTGACTTTCATTTGTATATTAAAGACAATGATTTCTGCACATCTATGGACACTTGTTATTTTTTGCATGAATGTATGGGTTTATAAAATAGTATTGGTTGTATGGTTGTCTGTCTATTATGACTTATGAAACAATCATGTTTAAACTAGTGTAAATTGAACTACGTGATGATGGATGAGACAATATTTCTGGAAAAAAAAACAATAAAATCCATCGGTCTTGGAAAAAAAAATCCAAACATTATTTACAACCTCGCTAGTTCCAATTCTTCACTTCTCAAGGTTGGACAAAATTTGACTTTTTTAAATATTGATGAAGCATTGTAGCTAAATGGAGAACATATCCATAAAATATATTTCTGAAAGAATTGTTGGCTTGAAGTTTATGGGAAGCGTTGTGCAACAACCATCAATCATGATCAAGGTAATACACATCAAATATTTAGTTGCGGAACTGTAACTACAAGATATTGCTCAACTATTTCCCCTCATAAGAGGAATATCTTGAAACATGGTATGCTCAAGCTCCCCAAATTTTAGATAGAGGACAGAGTCTGCAGTTACAAAATATTATAATGCATGAGATACACTACAACTAACATGACCCCATGCGAATCCAACTCTTGACCATTGCCACACAGTTTGGCAACTGCGATATATGTCGGATCAAGTAAAATCAGTTGCATTGTTATTATTATTTTTTATAGATGGTGGAGATTTATTTTGTTTTATTTTATTAGTATTACCCATATATCCACTAACCCAAGCATTGGTATCTCTTCTACCCCTGACTGTAAGAGCATCTAACTTTGGTGCAACTATCTGAATCTGCAGCCTTGATATGGAAGAATTAATCAATGTGAAACTAGCGTCCCTAAATATCAGTTTTTCTATCTAAACTTTTAAAACATTCCCTATACAGTTATAGAGTGATTCTAGTGCTCCAGAATTCCCCTGATAAACCAATAGTTTTTTCAGTGTGAAACAGATTTACAATATGAACTTGAATAATGGTACACAATTATAAAGTGATTATAGTGTTCTGAAATTCCCCTGATAAACCAATAGTTTTTCAGACTGAAACAAATTTCTAATATGAATTGTAATAATGATTTTTCATTCTATAGAACCTTGCATATTGCTAATTTAAAACACAGGCCCCAAGCTCCTATAACTGAAAATACAATTACCATTGCAACTCAGTGCAATACAATTATTTTTTCCTTGGAATGCTTATAATATCAAGTAATTCCATAACATGTGCTTTGTGCCCAACTTACAATTTGGTTATTTATTGTTGTTTTTTAAAGATGTCTAGTTCCTAATTAAACTTATTTCTCATTTATATAGGTGATAGAAAGCGTAGAGAAAGGAAATTATTGCAAAATGGTGCAAAAATGGACATTGTGCATTGAAGTGTCATGTCATCCAAACCCAGGTCAAGTAGTTATTACTTATCTCCTTCACAACCAAGCAATAGACCATGTGCTCCAAGATAAGAGAGCATATTCTAGAAGGACTACAAACAATTAAGCGTACTATATTATGCTTGTTGAAGGGATGAGGGCATCGAAAAAACTTTGCGCAAATAATATTACAGTGGTCACCAAATCTAAATTAATATTTAACCAGATGAATGGGGTTTACAAAGTCTGGAAAGACAATTTGAAACATATACATATAGAAGCAAAAAACATTGCTAATCAATTTCAGACTCTTACCATCGATTACCAGGCCGAGGTCAAGAGGATGTCTACAGATCTAGTGTCAAGAGCAGGGGAAATTGTAACTGGTGATGTCCAAGATGAATTCCCATCAACATCTATTCCAGAAATAGTCATTCATGAAAATCAATATATATCTCCATTTTTTTGGATGTTTTCTTCGTATACTTGTTGTAATGTCTATCATGTCATGGCTTTATCACAACTCTTAGTAAGTGAGACCTTTTGTACAAGTGACTACCTGAACAATGCATTTATATAATTATGGTGGAATGTACTTTCAAGTCCAAAATGTTTATGATATTGCATATGTTTATGAAACAACATATTGTTTTTCTAAATATGGTATCTCTTTAATTACTTTGCTGGTTTTTCTATTAATTATTTCAAACTATGTGTATTGTTTAGGAAATTCTATCAATTCCATTCACATCATCGATACTTACTACACTCATTCCTTGAAAGGTATTATTTTCATCTATATGTAATTGTATAAATATATATTTGATACAACTCTCTTATACATATACAAGTTGTACATATTATACATGTATCATATACAACTCTCATTATTACTGTAAGATACGTCTCATATTACTGTAAGAGGCTTATGTATTTGGAATTGGAATTATAGAAATTTTAAGCATTTTCAATTTTAAACAGAAACTAATCCACATTCTATTCATTTGATAATGCATCATGGTTGGTAGGAGGAGTAAATGACATCAAAATCACAATATAAAGAATAAGGCATGTGCCATGCAATGATTGATTTTAGTGATTCAAGAAGTGTTCTGTGATGTATAGGTAGAGTATTTACACATTAAGTATTGTAAGAGGCTTATGTATTCGGAATTTGAATCAAAATTGTCTCCTAAAATAAACTTCAGATAATGTTGTTGGGTTGGTCCTTCAATATTCAATAAGAGTTATTATTTGTTCATGAAGTTGTTCCCACTGGATAAAACTGAATTCATCCTCTAAATGGTGAAAATATTTTTCAATGTTGTAGGTGATGTATATAGTGTTATTGTTATTTTCAATGAAAAGAATTTATATCTGCGCTTGTGACATTCAAATAGACCTGACAGAACAAGTGAAAAATCAATGTGATTTTGATCTTCAACTATATTTTATGTATCATAAAATTTTATAATTATAGATATTTTAAGCGTTTACAATGTTAAACAGAAAGTAATCCACATTCTATTCATTTGAGAATGCATCAAGGTTTACAGGAGGAGTAAATGACATCAAAATCACAATATAAAGAATATGTTAGGTGCCATGCAATGATTGATTTTAGTCTTTCAAGAAGTGTTTTGTGATGTATAGGTAGACTCTTTACACAATGAGTATTCCATTTAAAAAATTGAATTTGGGATGGCAAGTTCACATTCAATGAGTTTCTTTGGGTTATAACCACTTCCTTTGTCACTGTAATTGCTATGAGTTTTTCTTAAATTTCCATATCTTCTGAAAGAGGCATGCCTTTTACTTTAGTGTTTTCAAATTCCTTTTTTTCTTTCCGAGAATTGGTTTCTTAACCCCAAATTCAATCCCAACACAATGAGGAACCATAAATTCAATCTCCATAATGGCAAGAGGGATAGTAACCTTAGTTTTACATTCTTCCATGTCTTTTGAATAAAATGGGGTTTCATATTTGGTTTTTCATTTCTATGTGATACCAAATTATGTTTGTAGGGACAATCTTCCAAGGATGAATTTTCCAGTAGTCTGTCAAAATCTTGACTTACAATGCTTTTCAACCATCATCAAATCCAAGAAAACTCAACATATTAAACATGAATCACAATTTGACTTGCAACAGTTCCATAATTTCTACTATGTCTGAAAGTGATAGAGCATTCTCACATGTCAAAATCTAGCATTATGCTTCAAGAAAACTGGGATTATTACACAGAGAAAACAACCATAAAATTGCAGTAGAAAGGTGAAATGTAAACACCAAAGAGAATCAAAGAGGATTTTATGACTAAAATGTCTGAGCCAAATTGCAGATTCACATGAAGATCTCCTAAAGATGCAGATATGTTAGACATGTTGTAAAATATTGTCCTACAGTAAGATGTCATAACTGCAATAATTTAGTTCAGAAAGTCCAATTCTGTAAGAATTCAAGGAATTCCTCAAGAAAAGTAAGTGTCCTATATAACTCTAAGAAGAAGTACAACACAAGTTGGAAGAGAAAGGATGAAGATAGTTTTAAAAAAAGTATTGGGACACAATTGTTGAAATGAATTTGCAGTAAGGAAGATTCCTAGTTTAAAAGAGCTGCAAATTTAAAAAATTGGTTGCAATCATAAGAGAAATATGGTGCGAAGAGGAAGAAAATAATTGGATGGAAGGAAGAGTGGTGGCTGAAATCATACAAAGGAAATGGATTATAATTTTGAGGATGAGTGGAAAGCATGCATGGAGAATTGGTTATTTTCTGTGATTCATTATTTAGTAGATATAGGATATACACATGAATAAAATTTCTTATAATGCCTTTTTTTCCTTTTTGGTAGGATTCAACATATAATGGTTCTTGCAAGAATTTGGTGGTTGAAAAAGTGGCAATGGGTTCCTAATAACGAACTCATGTAGGAAGATATGTTTTTTTCTAAAATGTGCATGCATTTATTTTGATATAGCTTTGGCACCCTCAAACCGCCACATAGTCTACTTCCTAGTGCGATAAGCCATACTTTTAAGAACACATGCATAGTATTAATAATTCACACATGATTAAAATGTGCATGTGTTCCATTCTGTATTAATAAAAAATAAGGTCACATGCTATTTTATAATGAAAAATTTGTGGTGTGTTTTGGTACAATTGAAGAGGCATTGAGAGGAGATTTAGACTACCAAGAGGACACTAGTTTTCATGTTTTCCTAGATTGGTTTGAGGTAGATTTACTCAAAGATTTTTTTTCATAAAATTCTCAAATTATAAAATATAGAATATATATTTTATTCTTCTTCAAATGCATAATATAAATCACATTTTCATGGGGCCTACACTTCAACAAAACCCAAACCCACCATGACTAAATGAATAAAGACCCCATTTTATCCTCCAACCATCATATCCTAATAATGGAATTTACAATAGAATTAAGTCATTGAGAAACCTAATACAAGAATTTCGAAATACCTAAGAGCCCTCACATCTTTCATTCACTAAATTGTTGGATAACTTTGTATCTTTGATTACTTAAGCCCAATGCCTATTGTTTTATATATATTTTATTACATAAGTTATGTTCATTGAATATTATAGGAAACTTTTAGATAGAAATCATGTAAGTTATCTACATATTCTAAAAGTAAAAGAGCCAGTGATTGATTTTGTAGGCAATGATTGATTTTAGTGCACCGACCATTACTTTGAGTTTCTGATACCAACCATTCATGAAAGTAGTCCAATTTCCTATGATCGATCACTCACAATCTATTTTTTTATAATATGATCGATCACTCTTAGCAATCTCATTACATCTATAACAAATAATCAACCTGAGAAATGCATTCGACAAAAAATATCATATGAGCAGATAACCAGTCTAAGAAATGCATTTGACAAAAATGAGCAGATAACTAATGTGAGAAACTCATTAAACAAAAAAATACTAGTTCAATGTGATTCAAAATTCTGAACTTCATAAAACATTAAACATTCTGAGCTTTCTAGTAGATGTATAAATTAATTCTAAACACATATTTACTAAACATCGATATCAGAATAAATGGATTTAGATATCTTAAGCATCAAGCAAAATACATCACATAATACTCTTCATACATACCCTATGATTAGAACAGTCTTAATAGATACCCTATGATTAAGATGAATCAATGCCACATAAATAAATACCTTATGACTAAGATTAATCAATCAACATCAGAGAAGACGTTTAAAAATTATTAAGATCATATAGGGAAGACGTGTTATATATATAAACTCTGGTTGTAGAACACCCTTCTTCTTTCAATGCAATTCATACTTCGGAAAAAAAGTGTTCTGCAATTGTTCAACATTATCATGGGGAACAACATTATCAACGTCTACACATCAAGATCAATCTATGACCTTCGTTCCAAGTCGTTTCCACCAAAAGGTAGGGGGCCTGATAGGTCCCAAGCTCTAGGCTGGTGATCTTCTTGTGAAGTCTAAGCACCTAGATCGCCCACCATACCTATGCACTACATGTCGAATAACAATAGTGATGCCAACCCTTATAAACCCATATAAACTTTAACACACTACCAATGTGGGATAAATCCCAATAGGTGAGTCAAACACCATCGTCTATCATTTGATCAGATGGTTAGTGTGTTGTAAGTTTTCCAGTCCAATTTCCTATGTGTGCCATTTTTCCAGACCCAAATTTCATTAACATCGTTTAAATCAATTTTGTAGGAAAGGATTGATTTTAGTGATTCAAGAAGTGTTCTATGATGCATAGGTAGAGTCTTTAGACATTGAGTATTCCATTTAAAAAATTGATTTTGGGATGGCAAGTTCACATTCAATGGGTTTCTTTGGGTCATAACCACTTCCTTTGTCACTAGAATTGCTATGATTAAGTGATGAGGAATATAGTTTTGGAGTTTCATGAGAAGTTTTGGATATCTTGAGTGAAAGTGCAAACTTTTCTCCATCCTGAGGAAACGTAGACTAGATATGGAAGTAAAATGTAAGGAGGTTATAAAAAGTGCATTATCTGATTCAAATCAAGTCAGTACACGATCAATCAAAATGGGTTTAAACCATACTCATTGGCAACATGCAGGGATAAAAAACAAAACAATGCCAGGGATCAACAACAAAACCATGAGAGAGCTTTTAACATTTCGCGAGAACCGATTTCTCCAGTTTCCTGAAAGTGTTTCAATTTTTGGAAAACGTTTTGCAGAGTATAGTAGTGGTGAGATGATGTAATTATTTTTATACTTGTAACTCATCAATAGACATGGTTTGTTTATTTTGGGAAAATGAATTAGTGACTTTGTACAAAATGCCATAGTTTTAGTTCTTCTACTCTATGGGTGGCATGTACAATTTATGTCCACTCTAAAGAATTAAATTTTGCTACCAGTTTTTTCAGGCATGTATCCCACAAATTTATCATGATTATTCAAAATATGTTACAGAGTTTTCTTGCAGTCACGAGTGTATTTGAGAGTATTTTATTTTCAATTTTGTTGTTGTTGTTGTGGAGATGTATCAAGTCTAAACTAGTAAATTAAAAATTGAAAAAAATTAAAATATGTATAAATTAAACGAGTATAATGATAAAAAAAAAGTATATAATAATAAAATAAACACCAAAGAGAACTGTATCCAACACCAAAGAGATTTATCCCTAGATGTATTTGGCATTGAATTTCATTATCAAAATTCATCCTTTGCAACATAACAGCTCTGGTATAGATGGTCTTAGAACTGTTATAACAAAATTGGGTTTTTTTGCATCTTCTTTTCCAATTTTCAAACTTTTTTTAAAATATTTTGCGAGGCTTAATCTTCAACTCTTAATTTTCAATACAATATAAATTTATTGTTTTGTATTTTGGAGATGAAATTTTCATGCTTGGAAAGAAAATCAAATCAAATCAAACAATTTCACATTTATCCCCCATCCTTGTTTTTCTGTCTCAGGGACCTCACTTCACCCCTGGAAGTAACCCCTTCATTATTGGCCGACCTTTATTAACATTTTCGTGATAATTATCATCACTTGAAGATGAGATTTTTAATTGAAGGTTTAACTATGGATCAATTATTTAATTGAAGGATTGTGGGAGTATCGGTTATTTAATTTAAGGCATGGAAGTAGCACCATTGGACAAGTCTTAGGATATTTTAAAATGAAAGATTTTCTAGGCAATAAACCGAATAGTATCTTAGATCAATAAATGTAAGGATATTTATGTAGCATTCAAAGGATGATAAATATGGCTAACTCAAAAGGTTGTTTTGAGAAAAGATGACTATTATAGAATGCATATGTAAGAGATGTGTGAACATGGCAAGAAAATATCAGAACATCAAATTGATTTAAGAATTATAAATGTTGCATATCAAATGAGAAAAGTGGGAGTTAACAAATATTGTGCATAATCACTTGAAACTAAGTTAAAGGGAGCAAAATATCCCTCCTGAACAATCCTTGTTTGAGGGAGTGTATTTCATAGTACTGTTTAAAGTGAAACATTGATCAATGTTAATGCTTGATACCAGACAAATATCAACAAGGGATGTTGAAGTACATGATTGAATCTCAAGTCAACAAATATTGTGCATAATCACTTGAAACTAAGTTAAAGGGAGAAAAATATCTCTCTTGAACAATCCTTGTTTGAGGGAGTGTATTTCATAGTACTGTTTAAAGTGTAACATTGATCAATGTTAATGCTTGATACCAGGAAAATATCAACAAGGGCTGTTAAAGTACATGATTGAATCTCAAGTCAAACCAAGCACAATACAAATCGAAGAAGAGCTCATGAAGTCAAGCTTTTATCTTGATAGGGGGACCATAAGAACTTTTAGGAGTAGGTCTAAGAGGTAGGACTAGGAAGCTAATGAAGAGAGATGACCATAAGTAATCAAGATCAATTTCTGGCATACGTAAGTAGTCTTCAATACTGCATAACCTTTTTGGGTATTGTGAATATCCTTGTTCTATGATCTGTGCATATGCACATAAAGAACGAAGATCTGTGTTTATGTTTGATAGCAAACTAGGACACATTGACTTGTGACTTAGATATGTGCAAATTAGGATAACACTATATCATTCTAAGAATTGTTTGATGACTAGATTTGAAAAACATTGACTGCAAGGTCAAGAGTCTCTATAGTATGAATCATCAAACTTTCTTCTACAAGATGATAATCAAAGCACAAGTGAAGAGTGATTGTTAACACGTATACATGCATTGTGAATTTTCATAGCATACCATTGAAAATTCATACCTTGTGGAATTCCAAACACAAACTTTCTAATGTAAATATTGAATATATGAATGCAGATCTAGAAGACATGTGTTGTGGACCTTGTGAAGTTCACAATGAATATCTTATTGTAGACTCAGTTTGAAGACCTTGTGAGAACATAACTACATAAGTTGTGAATTCATTATTTCAGAGCTTGAGGATTCATTGGTTGAATACAAAAACTCAAGCATCATTATACAATCCTATGACTAAGTTAATGTAGTGAATTGATCATCTTGAGCAGAGTTTCCATATCCCATTTGGAGTATAGTTTGAATAAGGTTCTTATGGAAATTCCCTCTCTAGTTTGACAGTGATGTAGAGAAACTTGATATCAACAAAGGTCTTGCGACATCCCTCTGAATGGGAATAATTTAAAGGGATGACTTGTAGCATTTTTCAGAAATATTCCTCATAGACAAAAACAAATATACAAAGAGAAAGTTATGACAGGCTTGAGGAGTATAATTGTATTTAGTTTTTTGAAGGCATTACAAGTAGGAAAAACATTTCATGATGACATTGATAACACATATAAAGGAAATTTTTTATTTGTTGTCTCTGTAATTTGATGTGGAAATATATGTTATGCAAACAAGGAAGCATTGTTTGAAAGCTTTGATACAAAAGGAAAAATTCTACTAGTATGTATATGATACTAGCTATAGAGATATGCTTGCATTATATGCCTTGAAAAACTATGGGAAACCTCCCAATAGGCACAAGTTACTCAATACGTATGAAATCTCTATGCTACATAGATTTAAAGCCTTCGCATAGGGTATTTTGTGGAGTTGAAGATGACGCTTCTTCTCTTGTGATAGAGTCACCTGGAATATAGATAGACATCACAGAATCAATATGTTAACAACATCCAATACAACAACAACATGAGGTAGAAAACAAAAACAACAACTGATGTGCTTCAGAGTATAAAGTAGGGCATATGCCAAACCTGGGAAACCACTGATGGGTGTGATCTCAAGCAACCAGTCGTGTTCCCTGGATGAAAGAACCTTGGTAGGAGCACTTGTGCGTGTCATGTAAGATCACCGGGGCCAATATTGTGACGCAAAACACTACGCAGATGAACACATGAAATTCATAAATAAGGAGTCCCATGAAGTGTACTTGGGCTTGCAGTTAGAACCAGTTGGTGCTTCCTTGGTATATGTCTTTGCCTTGGAGCGACCGTCGTAGACTATTGCCCCTTTACAAGCATCCACACACCGCACGTCAACAAATGTTTATGCATAGATACAACAAAAAAATGAGGCAGAAAGCAAAAAAAATAACTCATGTGCTTCAGACTATAAAGTAGAGAACATGCCAAACCTTGGAAACCGCTGATGGGTGTGCTCTCAAGCAAACTGTCATGTTCCTCGGACGAAAGAACCCTGGGAGGAGCAACTGTGCATGTCATGTAATATCATCAGGGCCAATATTGTGACGCAAAACACTACACACATGAACACATGAAATTTATAAATAAGGAGTCCCATGAAGTGTACCTGAGATTGTAGTTAGACCCGACTGGTGCTACCTTAGTCTATGTATTTTCCTTGGAGCAACTGTGCAGACTGTTACCCCTCTGCAAGCATCCACACATCGCACGTCAACAAATGTTTATGCAAAGATACAACAACAACATGAGGCATAAATAAAAAACAACAACTAATGTGCTTCATATTATAAAGTATGGCACGTGCCAAACCTTGGAAACCACTGATGGGTGTGCTCTCAAGCAACCGGTCGTGTTCCCTAGATGGAAGAAACCTAGGAGGAGCACGTGTGCATGTCATGTAAGATCATCGGGGCCAGTAATGTGACGCAACACACTACACACATGAACACATGAAATTCATAAATAAGGAGTCACATGAAGTGTACCTAGGCTTGCAGTTAGACTTGGCTGGTGCTACATTGGTTTATGTATTTTCCTTAGAGTAACTGTGGAAGATTGTTTCCCCTCTGCAAGAATTCACACACCGCACATCAACAAAGTTTTATGCATAGATACAACAACAACATGAGGCAGAAAGTAAAAATAACAACTAATGTGCTTCATACTATAAAGTAGGGAACGTGTCAAACCTTGGAAACCGTCGATGGGTGTGCTCTCAAGCAACCATTCATGTTCCCCTGATAAAAGAACCCTGGAGGAGCACTTGTGCATGTCATTTAAGATCGTCATGGGAGTATTGTGACGCAAAACACTACGCATATTAACACATGAAATTCATAAATAAGGAGTCCCATGAAGTGTACATGGGCTTATAGTTAGACCCGACTGGAGCTGTCTTGGTCTATGTCTTTTCCTTGAAGCAAATGTGGTAGACTGTTTCCCCTCTGCAAGCATCCACACTGCACATTAACAAATGTTTATGCAAAGATAGAACAACAACATGAGGTGGAAAGCAAAAAAAACAACTGATTTTCTTCAGACAATAAAGTAGGGCATGTGCCAAACCTTGGAAACCACCGATGGGTGTGATCTCAAGAAACCAGTCGTGTTCCTTGGATGGAAGAACCATGGGAGGAGCACCTATGCATTTCAGGTAAGATCATCAGGGCCAGTATTGTGATGCAAAACACTACGCACATGAACACATGAAATTTATAAATAAGGAGTCCCATGAAGTGTACCTGGGCTTGTAGTTAGACTCGGCTGGTGTTGCCTTGGTCTATGTCTTTTCCTTGGATCAACCGTGGAAGAATGTTTCCCCTTTGCAAGCATCCACAATGCATGTCAACAAATGTTTATGCATAGATACAACAACAACATGAGGTGAACAGAAAAAACAACAACTGATGTGCTTCAAAATATAAAGTAGGGCATGTGCCAAACCTTGGAAACTATCGATGGGTGTGCTCTCAAGCAACTAGTCGTGTTCCTCGGATGGAATAAAAATGGGACGAGCACCTATGCATGTCATGTAATATCATCATGGACAATATTGTGACGCAAAACACTACGCACATGAACACATGGAATTCATAAATAAGGAGTCCCATGAAGTGTGCCTGGGCTTGTAGTTAGACCCAATTGGTACTGCCTTGGTCTATGTCTTTTCCTTGGATCGATCGTGGAAGACTGTTTCCCCTCTTCAAGCATCCACACCCCACGTCAACAAATGTGTATGCATATATACAACAACAACATGAGGAAGAAAGAAAAAAAACAACTAATGTGCTTCAGACTATAAAGTAGGGCACGTGCCAAACCTTGGAAACTGCCGATGGGTGTGCTCTCAAGCAGCCAGTTATGTTCCCCGGATGAAATAAATCTGGGAGGAGCACCTGTGCATGTCATGTAATACCGAAAGGGCAATATTGTGACGCAAAACACTACACACATGAAATTCATAAATAAAGAGTCACATGAAGTATACTTGGGCTTGTAGTTAGACCCAACTGGTGCTATCTTGGTCTATGTCTTTGCCTTGGAGCAACTGTGGCAAACTATTTCCCCTCTACAAGAATCTAGACACCTCATGTTAATAAATGTTTATTCATAGATACAATAACAACATGAGGCAGAAAGAAAAACAACAGTTGATGTGCTTCAGAATATAAAGTAGGGCATGTTCCAAACCTTGGAAACCGTCGATGGGTGTGCTCTCAAGCAACCAGTCGTGTTCCCCAGATGGAAGAACTCTGGGAGGAGCCCCTATGCATGTCATGTAATATTATCAGGGCCAGTATTGTGATGCAAAACACTATGCACATGAACACATGAAATTCATAAATAAGGACTCCCATGAAGTGTACATGAGCTTGCAGTTAGACCCGAATGGTGCTGCCTTGGTCTATGTATTTTTCTTGGAGCAACCGTGGAAAATTGTTTCCCCTCTATAAGCATCCACACACAACATGTCAACAAATGTTTATGCATAGATACAACAACAACATGAGGTAGAAATAAAAACCAACAACTAATGTGATTTATACTATAAAGTAGGGCACATGCCAAACCTTGGAAATCGCTGATGGGTGTGCTCTCAAGCAACCAGTCGTGTTCCCTGGACGAAAGAACCTTGGGAGGAGAGCCTGTGCATGTCATGTAATATCATTAGGGCCAATATTGTGACACAAAACACTACGCACATGAATACATGAAATTCATAAATAAGGAGTACCATGAAGTGTACCTGGGCTTGCAGTTAGACTCGACTGGTGTTGCATTCGTCTATGTCTTTTCCTTGGAGAAACTGTGGCATAATGTTTTCCCTCTGCAAGCTGTATACACACACCACACGTTAACAATTGTTTATGCAATGATACACCAACAACATGAGGCGTAAAGCACATGATATGCTTTAGAGTATAAATCAGGGCACATGTCAAACCTTGGAAATCGTCAACTGGTGTGTTCTCAAGAAACTAGTCACGGTCCCCCAATTGTTGCCCCTCTGTAAGCATCCACACACCGCACGTTAGCAATTGTTTATGCCTAGATACACTAAAACAAACACATATATATTTTCAATAAATGAAACTGAACTAAGACCATTGATAATGCATTGTTAGAACGAGGATGACCCCGCTTGCTGAGATATTGAAACTGGAATGGATCATATTCAGATGCACGAATATTCAAATCAATTTACAAGCCGCTAATTTTCTTGATTCTTTTGCATTTCTTTTTGTGGCTAAGGAAGCTTTTCTTCCTCTTCAAATATGACTCGAAAGCACCCAAGCCAGTGGTGAAGTCAAAATCCATAATATGAAGATTGTTGGCCTCATCCAACAATTTTTTAACTAGACCAACAAATTGCTTGGTCTTTCTCAATGTACTAGGAGGATTGTTTTTCAGCAGGTCTAGGTAGCCAAACAGCTCATCCCTATCTAATTGAAGTCCCTCAACATTTGGATCAACACTATCAGTGGTTGTAAACGTTATATCACCATATACATGTAAGTTTGGTGCCTCTATCTCGTGAGGGGTATCAAATGAAGCATGTGTTGCATCATGATATAGTACTGGGCTTGAATCTCCTAATTGGAAATACAATCAATCTACCTTTATAGCATGCTTGCACATGTTGCCGCGAATAGACCTAGGAAATCACACGCTATAAAATTTGCACGATACCAGGTGACAAGGTATTTCTTATGATGATTTGTTTGACTCCTCATCCAATAGGCATGAGATATGCTCTCATGAGGGAAACAATCACTCTCCGAAATTATTTTAGCTCTTTCCATTGATGATTCAAGTTGCTTCTCTTTCCTGTAGTTGTTCAAGTATCATTCTTCTTTAAGAATTTCTTTGAACCGATACATAGGTTCGACATTTGTAAAGAGCACACATAATAACTAATCCATTCAACGAGCACATTTCTTCCATCGATCAGAGAGAAAGTTGGTCTTTAGGTAACAATGGTAGGATTCTGCAACATTATTTTTCTCTTGATTTGCATGCGGGAAATCACGACAGACTTTAACCCACATCCATGAAAGTAAAAAACCAAGTTAGTGGAAATATATGATAATTATGAAACATTAAAGCAAAAACACAAGAAAGAGTTGTGTGCACTTACGAAACTTATCATCGACAACCCAATTCTTGTGGAAATAGTCCAAGAATTTCTCCTCATCAACAAATTCATTGAAATATCCTTGTATTGCATCGGTCACATCATCATTGGAACAATACTTCATAATATAACCTAACTTGCTGAACATCGCACTTTCCTTTTCTGGACTAGTGGCCAAATGGTTTACATTCTTTAGCCATGCCCTTCTTACATGCCAAACACACAATATCACTTCGCACTGTGTCATCCTCCTACCATGTTCAATGCGTTGAAGTGTGATGTTTTCATAAAAAGACACGTTCAAATGAATAGTAATGATAATGAATATACCTCAATGCAACTATATCAACCAATGCATCATCAACCATGAAGACATTGGGTTTCCAATCGGGATGGAGTTGGTAACACCTATTCATAAGTTGCTCCAACCAAAGTGCAATACCTTCAATTGTATTTCATGATGCAACAACCCATGCAACTGACACCCCACTTTGTTGTCCATCAAATGCAACTAGTGTGTAAAGCTGGTACTACCATACTCAAAGAACACATAAAGTGAAAAACTTTTTTATTAAAGAAATTGAATGGCTACATATTGTATGATCATATTAAAAAAATCACGGACAACATACATACCCCATATTTATTTGTACGGAATGTTGAATCCAGGGCTATTAATCTGTTATGACATAGCTTGGCCATTGTCTCCAACATCCATTTCATTTGGATTCCAATTATGAAAGGGACATCTGCACCATTAGGATTTTGGTATAAGAGAAAATCTTCTTTATGTTTTTGGTACCAAAGATTAACAATCATCTCATATTTTTTATGGAGTTGATAGTTTCATTTGCTCAAACGACCGTAGATGTTTACAACATCTTTTCTGCTCAAGAAGAAGTCCCTATCCCAAGCTGTCACATCCAAGTTAATATGTTTCTTGATGTGCATTTTACAAACCGAGTCAATTGGAACATTAAAAAAACTTTCTACATAGGAGACTATGTCCCTTGAAAGCTTAGGCTTATGCAGAGACCTGGCCTCGCCTGAAGTGTCATGTAAACTATGACAAGACTATCCTTGTTCGTCTTCATGCTCATATAGATTATATGTCAATATTGCAGCCTCAGGATTTTAAACCATAACCTTAACAATAAAATAGCATTGACATCCCTTCTTCTTGGCAAATGAGGCCCCACATTTAGCTGGTTGTTCTCCTCTTTTGTCCTCCAGACCATAAGAACATGCATAACTACATACAAAAAATTTCCAATGTCAGTACATACAACAAATTATAAATGTGATATATGTGATATAATTAATAACATATAGATAACACATTCTTAAGATACTTACACTTCTTGTCTCATTGGGGTATGCCCTTAAACTGTTAAAAATGCCCTTAAACTGCTAGACTGAAATCTTGAAACTCTCTTCTCATTGGGGCTTAAACTATTAAATAAAGCTTATCTTTGTAGAAAGATTTAAAAAAAAAAATTGATAGTTAAATTAATTTTAAACTGAGTCCGATTGTTAGGGTTCTACATGCTCGAGCTAGTTTGGTAGGAGATGCAGCCTATTTAGATTTCTTCCAAAATTGTTATTAGATACTGGACAGATTTTACCAGACTTGAAAGCTTCAAACTAGCTCTTGTTTGTATCATTTATGTTAATGGAAGGATAACTACCATTAAAAAAAATCATTATATCTTATATTTTCTTATGTTGATGGGAATTTAACAAACTATACATTGCTTCATGGGGTTTTGACTTATCCTGTTTGAGGTTTATTTTCCCATGTATAAGAAAATTTTAGCAACATGGAAGGAAGCCAAACCACCCCCTAGCAATGCTGAAGAAGCAGCAAGACTTATTTTGACAGTGTGTTATTTCTAATATACGTCCCTGTTTATTTTGACAGAGTGTTATTTCATCTTTCTCCTAGTATTTCCTATTGCAATGGAAGAAAGTTCATCAGCTGCACAAAGCAGAGCACCTGTTTCTAATCAGAAACCTCCCATAGCAGTGCCAAAATCCTCTCAAAACAAGGAATACAAAGATGCAAAGAAGGCTTTTGAAGCCAGGCTATGGGCAGCAGTCAAATGCACTCAATCATATAGTGGGGGAACAAGCGGCACAACTGGTTCAAAGGTTTGGTTTTGCCCTTACTGTAAGATGCAAAAGTCAGGGAGTGTAGCAAGAGTTCGGTGACATCTGCTTGGAGTGGGAAAAAAGAACAAATAAGTGTATGCAACAATGTGCCTAGTACAAAGAAAGCTTCGATACAAAAACAATTTAATGAACTAGAAAAGTTTAAACAGTTTGAAGGTTCAATTCAAACCAACAATTCAGCCAGTGGAGTAATGCTAGGTGGTCCACAAACTTCTTCTCAACTTCATGCTTCTACTTCCTAGCTTAACAACCTGTGGGATGTAAAAGGGAGAGGAAATCTTGATGCATCTGTTGGGCGATTTTTTTTTGCAAATGGCATAGCTTTTAATGTTTGTAGGTCTTCTTATTGGAAGGACATGGTCAGAGATCTGGTTAACACTGCCCCTAAAGGTTACAAACCTCCTAGCTATGAAAAGATGAGGACATCCATGTTGTCTGAAGAGAGGGCTCGGATTGAAGCTAGACTTCATGACATTAAATATGGTTGGAAGGACTCCGGGATCTCCATTGTTTCAGATGGTTGGACAGATGTCAATCATCGTCCTCTTATAAATATTTTGGTTTCTAGTCCGAAAGGGGTTATGTTTTTAAAATGTCATGACACTACAGGGAAAACAAAAGATGGTCCATATTTGATGGGTCTCTTCAAAGAAGCAATAGATGAGGTGGGAAGAGAAAATGTTGTTCAGATTGTTACAGACAGTGCCTCAAACAATGTGCTTGCTGGGGGTTTAATTGAGGATGAATATCCAACCATTTTTTGGACTCCATGTTCTGTGCATTGCATCAACCTCCTGCTTAAAGATATCAACAACATTGCTTGGGTTGGAAAAACTGTAAGTGAAGCAAAGATGCTACATATTTTTATTATTAATCATGCAGCATCCATAGCAATTTATAGAAAACATGCCAACCTCCAACTTCTTCGATGTGTCGAGACTAGATTTGGATCTGCATTCATTATGTTACAATGTCTCATCAAAGTGCATCAATCTTTGAGGGAGATGGTTGTTTCAATGGATTGGTAGAGGTGGAAGGGTTCTCATGTTGGGGATGGGATACGAGTTGAGGATATTATTATTGGCTCTTCTTCTGAGGATTTTTGGAGGAGGGCGGAGGATATTGTTACCCTCATCACACCTATTTTTTCCATGCTTCACATGTTTGATAGTGATTGTCCATGCTTAGGGGACGTGTTTGAGAGTATGGATCAAATGAGAGAGAAGCTTCGTGACATAATGGAAGATGAAAATTCTAGGATCGACAGGGACACCCAGAATGAGGTGTGGGATCTTAGTCTTACAAGGTGGAAAATGCTTCATAGTCCTCTTCATTCAATTGCATTCCTACTCAACCCCAAATGGTTTCACAAGAAACCATCTTCAGATGTAGAGGTGATGCAAAATTGGAACACCTTTATAAGTAGATGTTATGATCGTGATGATCGCACTGCTTTACGGCTTGAGTTGGGAAAGTTCTTGAGATCTGAGGGACACTTTGCAAATGAAGATTATGCATATAATAGAGAGAAACTTGGACCCATAGACTTTTGGATACAATATGGTACAGGAACTCCCTTGCTTCGTCAGTTAGCTATTCGCTTACTTTCACAGATATGTTCAACAATCAATACATTTAGTATGTTATAATGTTTAAACACTTCATTTTTATTTTTATTTCAGATTTTTTTTCAAGTTTTCAAATGCACCTTCTTAAATTTTAATTACATAATATTAATTTTACTTCATAGGTGACTAGTTCATCAGCATGTGAAAGAAACTGGAGTGAATATGCTTTTATCCATTCGGCAAAGAGGAATCGCTTAGGCACACAAAAGGCACAAGATTTGGTGTTTGTACACTCAAATCTACGTTTGCTATCTCGACAACAACTTGAGTACCAAAGAGGGCCTAGTAGGATGTGGGATTATGGCGGTTCACAGGATGATGGAGATGATGATCTTCCACTTGAGGTGTTGCGAGACAATGCTGAAGACATGTTAGATAACACCATACATCATGTTGACCAAAGTAGTGACTATGTAGGCTCATCCACCATTCTATTAAGTGAGCCAGAACATCTACTATCCTTGTTAGAAGAAAATTTTGAAAATTGCTCATAAGACAGAGTATTACATGTGAATACTGTAGAATTACATGTAAACTAAATGTTTTTTTATTGTGGCATTTGGATTATCTTTTTCTAATTTCTTTTTGCAATATATGATATCAATGTAAAATGCTTTCTGACTGTGGCATTAAATTTCCTGTATAGAGTGAAGCATTATTATTGAGTGGGGTGCCTTTCAGATTTTTTGAGACTCTTCCAGATTCTTGTACAGAATTTGTTTGCGGTTGTTACATCAAATTTCAAATAATTAGTATGTTAGCTTAAATAATTGAGTGTCTTTGGAGGTGATGCTTGTTGGAGGTAAGACAGGTAAATAAATCTGATCTTCCAGGGTTGGTGATCCTAGCCCAATACTAGTAATGTAATCTATACTAGTCTCTGTGTTATATTCCCTGTGTGAACCAGTGTAATGAGAGCTTCTAGTATCATGTAAGTGGTTACAATGTATTCAACCTTATGGAATATGTACAGCCTTTGTTAGAATAGGTAACAGCTTATGTTAGTTACGTAATAAAAATACTGGAATCAATGATACTGGAATCAATGGTCTTCACACGTTTTTCTCACAATTACCTACACTAATTGCAGGACTTTTTTTTTGCTTTGCTAATAACTAGTCAAATTAGTTATTGTTATGAACAACCTCTCTAGCTATTCTTGCTTGTCTTTTCTATCAGATCTGACCTTACAGACCTTGCATAGCTCATGTGGGAACGAATAGTACTACATTATGTCACACTACACATGCCAAGTCAAAGACAAGAACTGCTTTTAAGTATATATGATATATATGAATTCAATTTATCACTGATTGGGTCTCCTATGAACTTAAATTTAAGTTGGTATACCACAAAATATTTTGTTACTACTGAATATATGTCAGAACTTTCATTTTTGTTATTTTTCTCTCTCCTCGTTTCTTTGAATGCGAAACCTCTAAACTTCGTTTCTCGTACCGTTCCCATTTCTCATTTCATTTCCCATTTCCCGTTTCTGGTAACATAGAGGAAATGTAATATGAAATTGCCAGCCACAAGGAATGAGAGAACATGCAGGATTGAGGGCTTTGTTGTGAATTTACAGACGTGGGTGTGTTGTAACGGAACTTCTCTCCGTCATGAAATGACCAGGTTTGTGCTCTACTGCTATAATTAAATTTACTGTATAACACAATTTATTCTTCAAGTCTCTTATTGGGAATTGTTTTCAAATCTTGAACTTTTCATTAAAAGTTGTAGTGAATTCGTAAGCAACTATCAACACCTGTGAAAAGATTCTTGCAGTAGACAACATTAGAGTTATTCTATTTGTGTGATAATGAAGTAGAGTAATCAACAGATGCTATATCTCTAGTTCTTTCTTGTTTTGTGCGTCTCTACCAAGGAGAATTTCTATCTGGTTGGGAGTTTAAAATGGATGTGAAGTTTAATTCTTCCATGAGCATTCAAAGGCTTCGAATTGGATTTAATGTAGCGTAGGTGGTCTTGATCTTTGCAAACTCTATGCAAATAGACACCCTTCAACTCCATTACTCTGTCTAGTGATGCAAGAGCATCGGTTTTAAACTAAAGTTTTGGCATCTAGAAGGTCAAATCAATTTTACCAGAGAGAGTGGGTTCCCTCAATTTGATTTTCTGAAGATAAGATTAGTTTGACAATAAGGGATCTGTTTCCTCATTTAATTGTAATTGCTATTTTAAGCAAATGGATAGTTAAGAGTTTTAGGAGTAGATTTGAATTTTCCCAAAAAAATAAACGGATTGGATCCTTTCGTGGTGGATCTCGATCAAATCTGTTCATTGTGTATAAGAAGGTAGTTTAAGTTCTGTAATAGTGGAATATGAGCTATATATAATGAAATGAGTGAAGAATTTTTCGACTTTCAATCCAAATATATCCAGTGAATAATGTTTTGACTTTCAATCCAAATATATCCTCCTCTTTCTAATGCTCTGTTTTGTGGCCTCTGTGTATAATATCTAAAGGATCTTGATGAAAGACAAATTCATATGTTCAATTCTTTGATACGTTAAGGAGGAGATCTAGAGTTTCGCAAATTCAGATGCATGAGAAGCATCAGAGATTGTATTTCCTTCCTTTCTTTTTCATGATGATCTGTTCACTGCCATACTTGCTTTGTAATTGAATCGAAAATCAGACTGTTTAAAATGAAGTTCTCCTTAGGATTTCTATTAACCAAAATGAACTTTGGATTCTCCTCCATTTATGAATCGATCTAATGATGGTAGCTCGAAGTAGAATTACTGCAAACTTTGTTATAAATATGTGCAATATTTAACAATGATTTGATGCTTAATATGTTTACTTGAAAGGGTAAAGTTTAAAAGGTTTCCACTATCAAATTCACGATTGCATAGCGAGACACCTGTGGATATTAATTTCTTCTCCTAAGAATCGACCTCAGGTCCTAAGAATCGACCTCAGGTCGTATGGTAGCAAGATTGTTTTTACTTGTGTTGGCAATTAACATTGATCATTTTCAATTTTGAATTGAACTTCCAATCTCAGGGACGTATTAGTT
Source organism: Pseudotsuga menziesii (assembly GCA_001517045.1). NCBI lineage: Eukaryota > Viridiplantae > Streptophyta > Pinopsida > Pinales > Pinaceae > Pseudotsuga > Pseudotsuga menziesii. Next base: position 121,252 of record LPNX010594337.1, on the reverse strand, counting down.
CATCGAGAGCGAAATAGATCCATTTTTGATGAATGGAAACCATAGGATGCTAACTCTGTGGTGATTTGTGGAACTAGTTGCAAGAACTTAAAATTCTTGTAATACTTGTTCTATTATAGTTACATGATTATCAATACTTGTAATGGTTATATTTTGTCCAATTCCATTGTTTGTAGCTGGGTGTAAGGACTAAAAGGTTGTGATTGAAGTTGTAGTCTCAAGAGAGCTATTTTAATGACAAGGACAGAGTGTTCTCAAAACCTAAAGCATAGAAAGTGATTTAGCTAAAAAAGTGTATGAAAGGTACACTATTCTTCTCACCTGCAACAACTAAACTAGAATGGAAAATCCTTATTTTTGAACCAAAACTATCAGAAACTCTTGGGATTTCACGTCTAAAATCTTGGCTATGATATTATTTTCAGTTGCCGAGTACAACCTTTTAATATGCATCATTCTCATTATCAAACTGCTTTTGATCACTGAAGTGCTGAAAATGATGGATTCGGGAATCCTCATTTCCAAAGTTTTTATAGCCCCAAAGTGTAGTTTGGTAACTCACGCTCCCGGAAAAATTCCTCTCATCTTCATCATCATTAGTTCTTAAAATTTGGTTTCCTAATGGTTTTTGGTTATTGCGTATCATTTGTTTACATTGTGCGCATTGTGTTCTTTCTGCGTTCGAAACTTAGATCATAATGTACCAAATTGCGAATATCCTAGCTTTAATGGATTTCATATTCCATCATTACAATGATGGACCGGGCAATAGCTATAACGAAAGAGACCTGATGCAGTTTACAGTGATGGGGATCAGAACTGCAGCAGTTGGCACCTGCTCTGTTTCAAGGTAAAACTCCTTATAGGGTACGAACGGGCAGCGCGGACGGTGGGGGAACGGGGAGAAAGGCCCGGGCCAGTGCCGGGAGAGCCCGCTTGACGATTGACGCCAAGCAAAATCGTCACGTGGTTAGACTCTTCCAAAAATTAATTTCTTTGTCGTAGTGATACTGTGCACCAGATTTTTCGGTGGATGTTTGTTCAGAATTTTCTAGTTTCGTTGAAGGTACGGTTATACAGTAGGTTTGCTCTGACTTTATATTTCTGGAACATGGGGTAGGTAAATGTGTTGAAAAGTGGATATTACAGGTGTTGCAGACTACGTGTTTCCAACATGAAATCAAAGTGGGTTTGTTCAGACTCATGTTTATATGACGTGATATATCTTGGAAGGCTATGCTGGTTGTAGAGTATCAATGATAAACGATAGTTGTGAGCAATGCCTCAGCAGAAGCAGGATTTTGTTGCTTCCGAAGGTATTCCCGTTGCAAAATATGAAAGCAAGGTACATTAGCTGAAGCCTGTGAGAAATTTAACTGATACGCCTTTTTCTGCAGTCGAAATCACTTGCAAAACGAGAAAGAGATGCCTTCTTTTATGAATGAATGAAGCGACTGGAGCATCTGAGTTCTCACTTAAGTTGGGATTTCCATTTTCGACCTCAAAATTGTGAACTGGAGGTAAGCTTTATTGAATCGTTTTAATGAAAATGGTACCCCTAAAGTGAAAGAGTGTACATTTAGATTTTCGTGAACATAACCTTGGAGTTTGTAATTTTTTCTTTAAATCATTTTTAGAGCTCTTTCCTGTTTCAAATCTTAGTAGAGGAGTTTTTGTCATTTGAAGTCGCAATTCTGAAAGTGAGATATTGTTATGCTTATTATCACTATTAATAAAGACTAAAGCAATTTTTTTTCTTAAATAGAGGCAACATTTGATATTTTGCACTGAAGATTTATCCTTAGAAAATGAGTGCATAAACACGAAATCGCCGACTTTTTTAAGCCAATGTCTTCAAAGAGAGAAAATAAATGTATAGACTTATTTGCAGGCCTTTTTTTCGAATTTCTATAGGAGCTCTACTGGAAATTAGAAGGTCGTTTAGTGATACTGATATTGTGCTGTACGAATGAATTCATGCCACAACAGACGATATACCCTATACTTCTATACATTAATTAAGTACATACTCCGTTGTCGTCTAGTCCGGTTAGGATACCTGGTTTTCACCCAGGCGACCCGGGTTCAAATCCCGGCAACGGAACTTGGTTTATTACACTTTTCGCGTTTTTTAAGCAGATTTGATTCATTAACAACAGTATTGGATGGGCGACAATGAAATTTATTTAAACTTTTTGCGTCTCTGAGCAGATATGATTTGGTAACGATACTAGAAATAAGTTGAGAGCGGAATTGGAATTGGATGGGCGACAATGGGGTAGATTTGATTTGATTATACATCTTGACATATATCTTTATTTGTAACCATTATTTATTTTTAAATTTATTTAATTTTTATCATAAATATAAAAATAATTGTTTTTTAAAGATTGAAATAACTAGCATACCCTTAAAGCAAGTGGGGAAATGAAACACCGAAGAGAACTTTGATATGTTTTAAAAATGAAAGAAAGTTGTGTGTAGATAATATAAGTTTATGTCATGAAAGCAAGTCTAGGAAAATAAGTGAAAATAAGTTACATCAAACTTCTAAATCGCCACAAAAGTGAAAATAAGTTTCCTCCAAAAGGCTTTTGTACATGGAGTTTTTAAATTTGAAAACATTCGGTGAATAAGTCAATGTTTTTGCCTGGATCCTTTGAATGCCAGTGGAATCTTACAAAGCAAAAAAGTCCAAAAATCCAAGGGGCATAGTTATAGAGTTTTTCCAAGTTTTAGGTAGATTTAGAGTACCTCGAAACCCCTGGACGTGGAGGAACTATACCTTTGAAACTGAGACCTAACCTGGACGTGAAGAGGCTATACCTTTGAAATTGAAACTTGAACTATGTGAGACATCAAAATTCATGGACATCATAATTTGCACAAGCGACACCATTTTTCTTGTCGACCATTCACATGGGTCCTCTTATAATCTCATGTATTGAAGATCATTGAATGGCTAAATAAGGTTGATAGGTGAAGAAAATATTTTGTTTCAAGTTTTTAATATCCCAGAGTCAATCTTCGTATTCAATATCGATAGTATATAGGCAGGATGTCCATTAGTAGCTTGTTGCTTAATTTTCATGATGTAATGGATGCAGAAGTCAACCCCCTTCCGCACACATATTGTAGCTCAGGGGGCACAAGTTTTGATAGACGTAAGAATTCCATTGAATTTATTTTACCTTTTCTCTTCCCTACACGTAAAGGCAAAGGCATGGTGCCCTTTGCTCCCTGCGGATCCCAAAACCATCACAATGGAATGTGGAGGCCCTCTGAGTCGTAAGCTTTGATATATGAAATTGAAAACTACAATCCAACGAACACAAATTCATTTTCTTATTGTTACATTTATTTGAAAAATAACTAATATGAATATGACCGCTCATTAGACTCCCATAAACCTTTCTTCAACCTTCAGATTCACATAAGTTTTTCTTTCTTTTTCAAGTTCTACAACTTCGGTTAGCTCCATTAGTAGAGCTCATTGCCAGATAAAACTTTTTTCAAAACCATGGCGGCGGCCTGGCCTGTTGATTTTTTAAATCCCACCCAAACTTCAAATCACCCATGTGTTTTCCAATGCAATGTCTTTCTGGATCACAAAGTTTGGGTTTTCAAATGTAAAAACCAAGTGTTTGGTGGACCTACACATTTGTGTTTCAGATGATATGCATGATCGCCAAGTGTCCCATGGAAAGTGTGGAAGTAAATGGTTGGAACGATACAAATATGTATGACAAACTATGAAAGTTGCATAAGAGATGTTGTTGAGAGCTCTTCTGATGATTTATTGCAGCAATCTTCTGTAAGTATTGATGATTGGATACATAATTACCATGTGGAGAAATAGAATGGTGCTTGTTGATTATCATAAAGACGATGCATTTGAAGGTATTCAAATGAGGAGGTTGCAACTTGTTGATATTGAAGCTTCTCTCTTGGAACATAGTATAATGACGATGAAGTCCCTAAATCTCATAAATGATTTGCTTGAACAAACATCCCAACTTTTCTCTACCTTCTTGGATTCTAATGAAGAATTTAAGGCTTCTACAGGTTTCGGGGAGCACAACAGAAATATTCTGGCAAGATGAATCACATGTAAATAGAAATTTGTTATTCACACGTAAATAGAAATTCGTTTTCTTAAAGTTTGTATGTTTAGTTTGTATTAAAATCGTCATATGTAAATATCTAGCTTATGGTACATGTAAACATTTTGTAGGCTTCTTGGAAGCAATACACAAAGAAAATGCCTGTCTCATGGCCGTCAAACACAAAGCCAAACGGGTCTGAAAATCCTGGGTATTTTCATACGAGGATCTGTAGAGCATGCATTACCTACATGCATCAATCTGTGAATCGATGACACTTTATCTGCCGGTTGTCTTGGACTTCAAGCACGCTTTTTGTAACGACGTTCTGCCTGATGGGACTTTCGTGTGCAGAGGCATTTTATCCCGAAGAGTCCCTTCAAATTCGTAGCCTTCCAAGGCGACGCGTGGGTCTGTCTAAGCAAAGATACGGCGTTTATTCAGATGAAAGATATGGCGTTTGTTTAGATTGCAGCGCGTGGTTGAATATTTGGCTATGGGAAATCCAAAGCTCATTCAGAGCTTGACTACATGCATGAAGAGTGGTTTGCAGTTCTACTTGAAAAGAAAATGGTTGATTGATAAACCTAGTATCCCATCATAACTTGGTTTTTTCACTTATAAAAATAATTTATAAAATAAAAAAAATCCAAATACCATCAATTATACTTTAAGCTTTTAACTCTCATTTATTATTATCTTTAAAAAAAATTAGAATGTAAATGCAATATCTTTTATTAAACAAAATTTCAATTAGGTTCTAAAATTAAATTATAAATCTCCTCTCTTCTTCTTATAACAAAATTTCAATTAGGTAAGCACCCACAGATTTAATAAAATAATAAAAATAATCTAAAATAATAAAAACAACTTAACTATTTAATAAATTAATAAAAACAATCTATGTTTGCTCAAATAATTTTGATTTGGATTTATAAAATACAAGTTCTCTATGCACAAGAAATTTTAATTTAGCAGGGATTTAAGCTGGTATGGAAAAGCTAAGACTACATATGCAAAAGGGATTTAAGCTGGTATGGAAAAGCTGATTTGTAATGGCACTAAAACGATTGATTGATAGATGCCCGGTGATGAAGACTACATATCTTTAGGTTCGGTCCAATTGACAGATGCCCGGTGATGAAGACTACATATCTTTAGGTTCGGTTCTGGCTGGCTCTGAGAGGAGGGAGGGGATTGTGAAAGAATCATGGACTAAATTATATCTATCACTCCAGATCCCCGTAGAGAATTTCTGCTTTAGTTACATCCATCGCTAATTATTGTTTTAATTACAGCTGAGTGGATACTAGCTGCTTTAGTTACAGTAATTATTCTCCAGGCAGAGAAGTATGCAAGCCAGAGCTGCTCCCACGATCCCCTCAATGCGAATTGCTCTATAAATAGTCGGCAAGAGAGCCATTGTCGGCGTACTTGAATACGGGATATGAATGGCGTTCCGTCACCAAATTGAAATGGTTCAGCTTATGAAGAATCCCGATTTGTTGAGATCTGCTTGACGACCACCATGGTTTCTTAAATGACGTCGCAGTAGACAGAGCCGTCGTTTCTATCACCATGATAATAATAAAAAATTATATCACCATGATAAAATTTGTTTTAGCAGCATCGAGTTCCTTCAATTCCTACCGAGGTAACATCTTCCCTATTTGTTGAATTCTGAAAGCCAATCTACAAATGTTGTTGTCCTAGTTTATTTTCCGTCAAATTCTGGTTTCCTCGGCTCAGAGATCGAATGCCCCGGCCAACGACAGTTCGTTTTTTGTCTTCTCAGAGAATACAACTGACTGTCACTGCCAACACCCAGGTCGATCTATTGGTCGAAGCGATGGGGAACGAGGCCAGCAGAGGAGGTGGGGAAGACGAGGCAGGAAATGCGTGGGCGTTACTTTCAGAGGAACCAGGAGCAACACTTTCTTATGTAAATCACTTAAAGACATATGGTTCAGTTCACCATTCAATTCGAAGGGTCTATTTTCATTAAATCCAAGGATTAAAGTCGTCGTTTTTGCGGAGGAGATCATCATCTTCAACCAATTTTCCTTCAACGTTTGGAGGAGATCATTATCTTCAACCAATTTTCCTTCAACGTTTGCACTTTCACCTGATAGATATTACTACAACAACAGCAGACGTGCAATGGTCATTGCAGGCGTACAGGTTTGACAAGAGGGGGAAGCCTGAGTCCTCCAAGTCCGTTGTTCGTCAAGATTGTTCTCTGTATTTACATCCAGCAGGCTCAGCCATGATTCACTTCGGTTGGTCAACCCTGTCATCACAGATACGATATACTATACGGAGACAGAAATGATATACGATACGGAGTCTGTGGACACGGATAAGATATACCATACGTAATTTTGGACACGATATATTAAGTTTTATAATAATAGAAAATAGAGGCCAATAAGATAAATTTATTTTAATAATTAAGTTTTATAATAATAAAAAATAGAGGCCTATAATTTTTAATAATTATGCCCTTTTAACTACATTTGAATATTGATTTAGTTAACATGTTTATTAGATTTAACAAGTTGCATTTGAATAATGATTTTGTTAACATGGGTATTATATTTTAACAATTTAGTTAACATGTTTATTAGATTTTAACAAGTTGCATTTGAATAATGATTTTGTTAACATGCTTATTATATTTTAACAAGTTGTTGTTTGATTCTACTGAGAAAAAGAAAGAAAGAAAGAAAGAAAGTTATGAGTAGCGTTGATGTTTTATGGGATGCTCCTCGGGAGTTATTGTTCTTGTTTTCTTTTTGTAACATGCAAGTGAAGACATTGTTTAGATATGCTAAGTATTTCAATGTAGGTTAAATCACATTGCCTTTCAATTCTCGTTTAATTACTATCCATGAGAAAAGAACAGCATGGGTTAGATAGATATCTCTACGAATCCATTAAAAAAATTGTCTTCTTTTTCAGTGCCTTGGCAAATTGTCTGAAAGTATTTTTTCTCTTGGCATGTGGCATGTACTTGCTTCAACGATTCGATTACTTAGCCCAATTTTTATACGTTCATGAATAAAACCAAATGTAATACTTAGCTTAATCATCTATTTTTAAGATAAACATTAGCTAACTAGGAACGCATAAGATCAAGAATCATAATAAATGTAAATGTTCTTTGAATATTTCGAGCATATATTCGTTAGGTTAGGTTAGGTTTCTGAAAATTTGTTGCTTTCCATATTGGTAGATTATATTACAGACTCTGCACAAGATAAAGTTGCAGAATGTAGAGGCATACCAATGTATAAGTAGCGTGCAGGTCATAGAAGCAACCATGTTAGCCATGTTTAAATAATAATGACGACAATTAAATGCGACACTGAATAACAAAGACACGGAAATTAATGACCCATGCGTTAATCGATTAGGTTGTGCAAACAATTATATATTTTTTTCAATGTGGTTCACAACTCCTCAGGGGGATGCTACATCCACAGGAAGAAATCACGAGGGGCCCACCCGAAGGGGCCTCACCCCTCGCTTTGATTACGGAGCTAACCCGATGGGGACATCGAGTGAGGCCCTTATATATCAATGTATACCGACCCTAGGATTTGACCTCTAGACCTCCTGCTCACATCTTACAACACTTAACCACTTGAGCTATTCCATCTGTCTTTCTCCAAAAAATGAGCCATGTCTCAAATGATATCATTAGATTTTCCTCCTCTAGCTACTTTCAACCTGTGATTGATGCTATCATTAGTATACAATATTCTCTTCAACCTAGTAATTATAAAGAAATTTTACAAAATTTACAGCGATGTAATCTCGAGCGAAATCTACAACATGTTTGAGTTGATCTACTCTCCTTCGAATTCTCTGTCAACGCCTATGAGAACCACTTCTTCCTTCCATTACTTATGGGAAGGAGAGCATGAGGAAGGACAAGGATGGAAACATCGATGTTCCTCGCTGATACAGAATATTCGGTGGTTTTCGTACGACCAAAGGGAGCTCATTGATCTGCACTAACTAAGACCTTCGTTTTGGCTTCCTTGACTGGGTTACTGGCACTCATGCTTGACCACTAATAACACGATAGAATCATGTGTGTAATTGAATTTGTCTGTTACATAGCTTCCCTTCAAATTCATGGTATTGTTATAGCTTATGTTGATGGATCACTCTGGTTCCATTGATCCATGCATAAAGGATAAATCCCTCCTCTCTCATGGTCTATGTTTCGTGGAAGCCTTCACTTCCTTTCTTCTATAATCTAAATGTTCCCGACCTTATTATATCTTTAGTGGTATGATACTCTGTTCTCGGTCGCTCGTCCCCGTCCACCTTCGCCTTCCTTTAATTCACCCTTACATCTTGGTGTATTCAAAATGTTATAAATGCAAACAACCTGAAGTTCTATGACCACCCTTACTGGAGGAAGACATTCTGATCTCTTACCCTTCAGAAAACATTTAAGACTTTAAGTGTCACATACCCCAATTTTGTAAAATTATGTAAAGTGTTTTATTATATTTCAGAGACATTATGCTAAACTTAATCCTAAGTAGGGATTGATGACTCAGCAGAGTCAACAGTAATGGAGTGTAATTCAGAATATTTTATTATTAATAAATAAATTATGGAGACAACATCATGGGAGAGCTGTTAAAAAGAGGTTACTGGTCAAACTGGTGGATGGAACTAGGTGGAAAGGAAAAAGACAAGTGGCAGCATCCTCAAACACTTCCTAAGTTGCAGGTGGCAATTTCCCTATATTTGGGGTCATGATTCCCCAAGAAAGTGTAATCAGAGCAGGTGGCTCATTAAATGACAGTTAACCCAACAAAGACCTAGGCAATCTTTTAAAAGTACTCAATGAAGAGAGCTGGGGTTGCTCAGATTTTATTCCAGAGAGAATTCATTCAGGTGGATGTTATTCAAGAATTTCATTGAGGAAAGAGGGAAAAACAGTAAGGAAGTGTTCTGAGTGGATTGCTGCAGTAACTTGACTTTATTTACAGCTTTTAGCTGGGAGGACTTGCTGATAAGTTCTGTATTCATACTGAGTTTGAGGACCGGTATCTAACATTGCTGCACCTAGTTCCAGCCAGGGAGACCAGAGCAAGCTCGAGGGTCCTGAGGAGTCGCTGTCTAAGCGCTCTCCAGGAGTTGGTAGGGAGGAACAGCCTCCCATTGCTGTTGTTGTCCACAGCTTAAACAGGTTCTGTCACTTATTTCTTTATGTTTACTGAGTATGAATGGACGCGTGTGATGTTTATATTATATGTCTGAATAGTTAGTTAGTTTAGTAAAGTTAGTATCTCAGAATATCAGTAGAAGATCTGTTAAGAATCACTGTGTTTTTCCACATCTGGGATCACCAGACCGTACTCCAGCACAGTATCTCTGTATTGAGAAGTAGTATCCTTTTGAGCCGAGTTCCCTATTTAGTTACTTTCAGTAACTACAAGTGTTTCACCAATTTATAAGTCTTAAAAAAACTAATTCTTAGTACTGTATCTTTGTTTTCATTAAATGCTACTGTACAGGATGGAAAGTAGAAGTTAGACTAGAAATTTATATTGTCTTACTATATAGTTTCCTTCCTTGTATTCGGATGATTTCATTCCTAAAAATTAACTCAAAGCAAGAACAAGTTACAGAGCTATTATTTATCTTTATTCAGATTATAAACATGTTAATACTTGTACTTACAGAACACTTGTAGAAGTAAACAAATGTAAATTTAATTCAATATTCAAGCAAGCTAGTTAGAACTGTGGTATTTTATTAATGTTATGGTTTCCTTTACTTTTCCTTTTCCTTTATTAAATTAATTTCTAACATTACTTAGAATGGTAATTCTATCCTTTATGGATTAAAAATGTATGCTACTATATATATAGTTATATAAGATAGGTCATAAGAAATGTTAGGTAATTCATTTCTTTTATTTTCATAAGTAAAATAATAACTTAACAGATAGAATAAATTTTATCAGAACCTTTTTGGTATATGCATATCAGTACAGGAATTTAAAACAACATAATGCTATTTTTTGTACGCTGTAAATAATCAAGGTTACATATGGAGAACTTAATACTCAAATAAAGACAGGACTATTATTTTGCATTAGTAAGTAATATTGTTATAATAATATTATACTTTATATTATCCAACATAGGAACATTATTCTTTTAAAACTGGAGGAATATAAATATTTAAATTACAAATTAAATACACTCGGTCTTACAGAATAAACAGACTTTTCTTAGAAATTTCGTTAAGTAAATTAGAAGCAAAATGTAAGAACTTATATAGCTTAAGAATGTAAACCCTAATTATCACTTAACAGAAATTACATAACAAGTACATCAAGGTATAACCCAGGTATATAACCTGACAATATTTTTTACAAAAGAAAATAGCTATAGTAAAATAACTCAGCTACATAAATTAAAAACAAAGACAAGTAACAGAACATTAGACTGCTCGTTTATCGAGCCTAATCAATATGATAATAATCATTTATTTTACTCACAGATTCAGATAGAGTTTGTATGTAATACATAGTATTAGATTAAGAAATTATTTTTGTTTCTTAAACTGTAGGAATTAGGGTTTGACCCTATTTTTCCGAACTTATGTAAATAAATACAAACTGTAAGGATAAGACATTATTTTATTTTTACGGCCGCATTATAAATTAACTTTGTAAGGCTATCTTAAGCCTGTAATTTATTATTCTATACAGTTCACAGACTGAAAATACATGCTGTAATATAATCTAAAAATTACGGACAAACAGTATGTTATTTATATCATAAGCGTTGGGTAAAAACCCTGAATCTTTTAAAGTACAGTCAAAACGAAAATTCGAGGTCTTAACCTCTTCACAACTGGCTTGCAGGCTCGATTTTCTTTTACAGCATTTCTTTTTGCATGAAAGACAACAAAAATCTACAACCCTGGCCTAAGCCGTAACGCCCTCACATTGTGTGAAGGGTTTCTTCTGCTAACTCTCTTAACCAGCAGTATGTAATTTTAAACCAAGGCCGTAAGGGTTTCAGGCTTTTAAAAGCCAACCCCTAAAGGAACCAATGTAAACCATAAGGAGAACAAGCGATGGTGTAACTAGGCTTACCAGGTTATGCTGACTGTTGCTCAAGTCTTTAACCACGCCTGCCTATTGCTGGAGAGTAAGAACCTGCAGGCACAAAGTAAAATCTCTTTAGTAATGCCGTAACTTAAAATATAAAAATAAGAATAAAATAACAAACAAGTAAGAAGGGCTTCGCAGACCAGTTTTCTTACCTGTTCTTTCCAAGAAGACAACCACCATTAACAACGGTAATACTGACAGCACAAGAAGCTAACCCTACCGCGGCGAAGGAAAGGAGAAGTATTTTCGCAACTGTGTACAAAAGGCAAGTGCAGTAGGTCAAGCCATCAAAACTCATGGAGGAAGGCAATAGTACTGGCGAGGGTTCGATCCAGTTTGGCAAAGAAGAGCGTGATGGAGGGACGAAGGACCGGACCGAACCTCAACATGCAACTTATGGAGCAAGCCACGACCATGAGATGATATGGAGGAGACCTTACAGAGAATGGTCACGCAAAGGTGAACAGCACCGTCGCAGAGCGACCAGCGCCGAGGGAAACGGAGGGAATGAAGTTTAGGGTTAGCGAACCATGCTTTTTAACCATGCAGCACTTGGCTGAGGGATTTCCATGATAGTAGTTAAATTATTAACGTAGAGTGGGTTTGTGTACATAGTTCAATCCACAACTCGAAGGAGTAATGATTTTTGTCAATCATTTGAATAATCAAGGTTATCCAAAGTCGTGGAATGAGGTTCCTTGTTCTTACGCTGCATGCAAATATCATTGTATATAATTCTCCTTTCTATTGTTTAATCATTTCAAATCATTTGAAACCTAACATCGACATCATAGTAATCATAAGCTTACTGGTTGGAAAGCATTTCGATTTGAATTATTGACTTTGTTAATATAGCTTTTATGCATGGAAGGGTTGTAGTATCTATTATAATATATATAGAGATAACCTTGGTGCAAGTTTAAACATAAATTCTTCCCTTCATATTATAAATGGCCTTAAGTTCTTTATTAAGTCAAAAGAACAATAGCATAAAACCATAGATTGTTATGAATGCAAACTATATAATTGCTAGGTCATATTATTGTTTTGCCTTTAGCTTTGAATTCTGCCTTGTTTAAAAGTAATAACTTATCACTAGTGTAAAAATCACCCTTAGAACGTTTGGTCTTATGTTTAAGCTTAAGCCAAAAAGGGGCTATGATAAGCATTATAGAACTGTTTAATGATTTCTAGCTTTTATAAGCTACATTTCCTTTATTGGTAACATAGTTTAGAAGTTCATAAAGGAAAGTATTGATGGTAGAAAGTTAGGTATATTTTCCCTTCTACTTGTAATCTTTTAAATAATTATTTACAAAGATTAAAATAGCATCTATAGTATTAGTTACTAAAGACAAGGAAGTAGGATTTACCAAGTGAAGACAGTATGTTACTTAAAGTGATATCCTCAATAATAAGTGAGAACTTGGCAAGGATAGACTAAACCCTTGCAATAATACATGAAGCCTTTATCAGTTATCACATGACTTGAAATGCTTGTTACATTTGAATCCTTAATATAGATTTCATAACTCTGTTTCTCTACTCTGATTTCTAAAGAGTTATTGAGAAACTTTTGTATAAATTACAACTGTAATAAAATAGAGAAGATAACAGATGAATAGGAACATGAATTACTATTGCTGGAAAGAAACCAGTTTGTTTATACCTTAACATAAGTTGATATGATTTGTCTCTTACTTTCTTTCGAGCTTTTTCTCTTACGACGAACTTATAATAAATACTCTAGAATTATGAATTACAGCGCCACAACCTCTTACCTGTACATCTGTAAGAAAAAGTGGAAACCGTTGCGTTAGCTCGAAAGCCAAGTAAGCCCAGTTATGCATAACAGTTCACCTTATGATCACAAAAGGAACAAAAGTCAGTAAGCTGAAAGATAGGTTCTATAACTAAACATACCAACTGATAAATTCAATAGCAAGTGGTTAACACATAACTAATAATTGTTAGTTAATCTGTTTTACATTAATGTTTTGTAGATTTAAAAAAATTTAAATTTTTCGAAAAATTTGGGGTTTTGACATTAAGACTCCCAAGGACGTTTCCTTACATTTAAGAGGCCATCATCTAATTAGCCATCACATTTTATATGGCCATCATCTCTGTACATTGAATAGTGCTTGGTTCAAAATGTATTATGAATTTCCATGAAATATCCAATAGGCAATGTAAAATAGCCATAGCTTGAAAAATTGATGATTGTTCGAACTACAACAATCCATTAAACCATCAGCAATATGTGGACCACAATGTTTGCAACAATATGTCTTGGGGTGACAAGTTTTGAAAAAGCAACAAAAACATGCCACAAACTTATATGCCATAGACGGTTTGGTAGCCATGGTTATATGCACGCCTTTGTCTGTATTCTTTACACTCTTCAACATTTTGTTTTCTTCGAAAAACATACGCTCATGCGTGAATAAACATTGGATTAGGGAAAAAAATAATCTCATGTCAGAAGAATTCATGGTGAAACAAAAACTAGATTTCACATAGACCATTTCAACAATTTTATAATAAAAAAACGAGCTATTAACAAAGAGCCTTTTGGGTAAGGCCGCCAGAAATTGTATAACAACATCATTAAAGCATCAATTTTCAATTTTCAAATGATAACACCTATTCTTTTGCATTAATTGATTCTCTAAGACATTTCCAAATGTAACACCATAATATTGATAAGAAGCTTCAAAATTACTTAAATACTTAAGCCAAGGATGATGATTTTAAATGCCATGTAATCTCTAAGTTTAAGGACTTTGACAACAAATGATAAATGTTAACAATCTAACTACAACAGAGACTTCATGGTAGTTAGTTATGCAAGAGTTATGTGGACATGATTATGTTTCTAATGTGCATAGATAAAGTATCTCAAATATTTGCATGGGCAAAATAATCCATGTTTAAGGATTATATCATTATAGACAATAATTTTTTCCATCTAATCATTAAGTTATTATGAATCTATTAAAATTGTAAATCTTTTAAATATAAGATAAATTTAAATTTATCCGAAGTATAAAGATAACTAGTAAAACCTAAAAACCATATGTCATGTTAAAAAAAAAATGACAACTAGATCAAAGCATTTGTTGGGTTGCATAGGTTTCTTATTTCCAACCCTATTTACATAAACGAAATATGATTATTTATTTACTATTATCGTCTATATGGATTAGCCATTCATTTATTTTTAATCATCTATATTTATCTATGTTCGCATATGGATTATGTTGTCTATAATAAATTTTTGTTTTCATATAAATCATCATATCATTTATGTTTTTTAATATAATTTTTTGTTTTGAGCTCCACTGCCAATAATACCCCGCTCAGCAACTTCCAAATCATTGTAGAAACCCTAATCATTGTCAAGAATGGATGAAATGCATGGGTTGCATGGGTATCCTTTCATTTCATTCCATCTGAAACTCAACAGTCATTATACGTTGTGTTATTTATTGCATCATTAAAAACAACAATCATGTTTTTATGGAGAATTTTTAAAAAGAAGAAAAATAATACAAAATATTGGGAGATCATGAGATTTAATGTGCATGCTGCTATTACTAATCATCGCAATGTTTTAAGCCAATTAAAGAAAGCATGAGGAGACCTTTTGCTGGTTTCAATGTTTCATTCATAATCAAGACAACCTAGATGTCAATTTATTGTAGCAAATAGCTTGGTAGATCAAATTCATATTATTCATGTAGCCACTTATAAGGAGCATCAACTTTTCAATCATAGCTTCTTTCAAGAACTAACTAGGAAATACTTATCCGTTGTCAGTGGTCATTCCTAAACCTTCAGTACATTAATGTCCCCTCCACGGTCTCCATCCAATAAGACATCTAGAAGGTGTAGTATGCCATCACAATGTGGGCCTCTAGCAAATGACAACCATAACTATCATTGGATCCCATAAATATGTCTATCATCAAAATTCATGTGGACTCTAGCATCATCATCATTATGTACATACTTTTTGTGTGGCGAGCAGTGATCAAATTTGAAGGGTGGGTCTTAATTTCAATTGGAAGGGCATTTATTCTCTCAGTCCTTCAGAGATGAAGGGAAATATAAATAATTGTCCCTTGATTGACAAGCATAAATTAGCCAAACCATTTCACCCAAAAAAATGCAAAAAACAAATATTGTTTTTTAGCGCTTGTTGTGAAAGCATACATGTATGTGATGGAGGGGCCTAATTCAATTGAATCCTTGCAACTGAGTGTATTTCTAAGTCTCAACACTCCTTTTAAATTGAACCAGAATACCAAAATAAGTTTATTAATGGCTAGATTTGAGAAAGTTATAGGTGTGTGTAATTAAGTGCTTGGGGCTCTAAAATTTGATGTGTTTTCTACCAGTCCATGGTTCACTGAATAGATAGTCATCGGTAGGAATTTAAGCTATTTAATAAAAACAATTAATGTGTATAACCTCAACGCCTGGGGAAGAATCCCTAGGATTTATCTTTGGTTTCCAACTCAACCCCATTATTAAAACCAATTTGCAATAAATTATATCTGCAACCTTGGTTACGTTTATCCGTCGTCGGGTCCTGGGCACTAAAGCCCAAGGTAGACGTCAACAAAACAAACCAACAATATAGCAGATAAATAATTTATTTTCAATAAAATTTAATATAAAAACAAAATTGCTATGTTAAACTTTAGGTATTTGGAAAATATTGTTTGTATGGAGCAAATTAATAGAGATGAGCGATTACTATATATCCCCTATTGGGGACATAATAAATATAATTTATCTATTGATTAATTTACTACATTTTTGAAACTACAACTTCTTATATGTTTAATTTTTAATTTATACATCTAAACTTGTGTACATATAATTATTAAAATAAAGAGAAATTGTTGTTTTTTTTCTAAATTTTTACTTCCCAAGTTTGTCTGCTTCTGCTTTCTCCTTTACTTTCACCATGGACCTTATAAAAGGTTGTGCACCAAGTGTGCATCTGGGCACAAAGAAAGGATATATTGCCAAAGGCTTTGTGGATTGTGATTATGAGTGGGTATCTGCACCTGTCCTACTAGCCCCCACTCACACTACGAACTTAGATATTGAAGCAAGTTCTTTTCTCATGGCCTCCTTGTATTGTTTCTTTTTCCCAATTCCCCTAATTGCTTGTGTGGCCATAACAAAGAGTTTCAGGGTTGATTAGTTACAAGGACCCACATCATGCCCTGCTATTTGTGCAAGGTGGTATTTCAGCTTGCTTATCCCACCCATCATTCTCTTCCCACATAGATTGCAAGTAAGAACATGTTGGTTGAGTGGGTCAACCGGTGTGCCCCACCCCCAAAATGGATCCAAATCCTTTAACATCTTCTATATGGAGAAAAGATCGTAGTTATCTTGGAAATATTGTAGTTTCTCCCATAAACTTTAAGTTGTTGATTGTCCAACATTCTTGGCACTATGGCCGATGATTCTAGGTGGTTGTTTGTTTAAACCTGACTTGAATTTGTGTGGGCCTATTTGGAAGGATTGGGAATGGTCTTATGGGAAGCCATTTACAAATTATCAAAGAAACTATATGATAAGATCAGGCCAACACAATTAATGACATATTGTCCCAATAAGAAATGGAATGCCCATGATCATTTTGCCAGTGGATTAGGAGGTGCCAAGATCTCTAGCAATATCATTCTTTCAATTCTTCTGTCCTTGGATGGCTTGTTCTTGCTAGTCTAGGATCAAATTCATCATGTCGGGGTTACAAATAGTTGTTGTGTAGTTTGACACATGCTAGAAACAATGAAGAACAATGAAAAACATTGGAAAGAGGTTGTTTAAAGGGAAAACTAGGTGATATTCTAGGCTGCAATGTGCGTGTGGGAGTCGATCAAAGTAATGTTAGTATACGGGACTCGATCATATCAACCCTGGTATTTGAGACTTGCTCATATTAACTCACATTTCCTTCATTTGGAATTATCGTTGTCCTACAACTTTTAATGAGACAAGTATGGCTTTCAACCTTTCAATGGTTTTTGCCTTCATATCAGATTTGGCTACTCATATCTTAGGCTAGAGTGGCCTTCTTTCCGAAAGATAGAGATTCTCTTCACCAGGGGCCAAGGTGGACATGCTAGCTTTCCTTGTTTATGTTGGTTGGGGGCTCTAGAGTGATTGCTCAATAGCACTTGGATATGTTGATCTTGATATATATGCAAATGGATTTTTAATATACAATGTACTTTGAAAAAAACAAATTTACAAACGTGGATTAAATTGTAAGTTTTAGCAAAATAAATCATGTATTTGGAATTGAAAATCACTAGCCAAACATGAAGAAAATATGTCTATTAGGTAACAAGCAAGATTCTATATGAAGACGTGTCATTATAAAGAAGCTAATAGACATTGAGAGAAATAGACATTGAGAGCATGTGAAGAGTTCTCTCTTTTTGAAATTATTTATTCTATTGAAGTGGGGAGAACATGGGAAGAATTGTAATTGCACTGAGAGGGGCTTTACAGCCTAGTATGGGGAAAATCTTGTAACGTGATGTAAGGCAAAAAATAATAGTGATAATGAATATTATGGGAGAGATCTCTTAAGATGATGCAACATTAGTAACCTTAGTAACATGTCCGCAAAATATAATGAATATTATGGAAGAGATCTTGTAACTTGCAAATTATGTAACTTTACTTATTTATTATTTATAGATGACATAGAATTTGATTAATCATAAATATTCAAATTTGTCTGACATGTACATCGCTATAGCCTGTTTAAAACATATACAAAATGTTTTGTTTAGATTAATTCTGGCAAGTAGCAATATTTGACATTTCTAATGAATGGTTTGGTTTGACGTTGGATTCACCGGAATCGAATACAGGACGTCACACTCGCTCTAGTGCTGCAGGAGTTGAGCACATTGAGACCATATTGTTGATGAGAACAAGCTGCCTCATGATCTTCCCAATCGCATCATCTTTGCTGCAACCATCTGATAATGGACGCCGCATCAAAGAAATATATTGCAGATTCGACTTTCTTGCGGATTATCTAATGTTGCGCAGAAAGCATCGTCATGATTCTTTCAATAAGAATGTGGAATCAGAATTAGATTTAAATAAGAATGTGGAATCAGAATTAGATTTAATTAGTAACAGATATGTAGTGGGAAGGCTGAAAAACTTATTTGGAAGGAAAATTGATGGACCGACATCTATACATTTTGAAAAGTAGGTAAACTGACCATTTTATATCTGTTTTCCAATATTATTTCTGTGTTCTAATCTTTACATGATGGTGCATGTAAAACCAATGTTCTTGAAAAAGATCCACGACAAGTTTGAAACTAAGAAATCCAACGAGTGCACACTCCATCAGAAGAAGCCCTTGAAATTAAAAGTATGGTCCTGCATTGTAAACTTGGAAGAACTAGTGAACAAGAGAGGCGCAACAATTCTGCTGCAAAAAAAAATGGTGACCGAACAGTGTCTGAACCCGCGAAGGAGGAGGAGGCTTCTTCTCAGAGAGATGCACATTATCGGATAACAACGGATACTAACTGTAAGCAACTTTCTCTTTAAAAGACCATAAGAAAAAAATTGAAAATGCATGAATTTTAAGATTTTGTAATGGTGATGCTCACAGTTTGTCCTCTAATTAAAAATTATTGCAGATATTGTTCTGCAATGGTAGTTGCAAAACTAAGGTACCACAAATTATAGGAAAATGGGATAACAAGCCCGGCCAGTACAAGATAACCGTATTCATTGTCTCATACTTGAGCGGAGCATCCACAAAATTCTCTGAATTCACTTCGGTCTTTCTGGCTGAGTCAGACTAACACTCCATGCGCCATACTTTCGGTCCATCTCGTTGTTGGTCCGTTGGATAGATCGGATAGATCGAACGTATATGTTTTTTGAGCTCAGGCTTCTTAGGCCACTCCATCTGGCCGATCTACACTTTATTCAAACAGACATATATCAAACAATAATTATAAAAAACATATATCATGTAAAGAAACAAATTAGTTAGCATATTTCATACCTTTCCATTTTCCTTCCATTTTCTTATACTTCTCTAAAATGTCAAGCTTCTTTAAACTCGAAGCTCGGAATGCTATCCCTATTATGTCAGTTTTTCAAAAACTCGAAGCTCTGAATGTTTCAAGACAAATTTCTTATTAATACATAATACATGTGAGAATTGACTTTTAACCATATACTAAAAGAATTTGTCAAATCACAATAACAAAAAGACTATTAACCGGCAAACTACGTAAAAAAACCCTAATGAAATCTGTTCTATTGTATTATATTGTTATTTAAAGTATCGCGGTTCAATATTAACCTTGATTGTGCCCACTAACTGGACAAAAAGCCGTTTGTTTCCTCCTGATCTAGCTCCTATTCTAGCACTAGCTCCCATCGGCCTAAAAATATTAAAAACAAAACACATATAGTAAAATATCATAAATATACAATGTTGCTTTCAATGGTTTTTTCAATCTAAGGGTTCACTCTAATAAGATAAAAAAATGTCAATAACAATAAAATTATATAAATAACAAATAGTAAAATTATATAAACGGACAAATCTGTATAAGGTGTTTTATCGAGAGGGATCAAATTTCCAAAGTTGTAAACTTCTTCTTATGTATTAAAGACAAGGAGTTATTTTAGGAGAGCCTAGGATTTGAATCTATGATATCTTTCGAGCTATTGAAAAGTGTTTAAAAATAGTGTTTAAAAATAATGGTTATTATCCATAGTGTATTTGGATTTTGATGTGTTAAAATTTTGTACAACACCGACCATTTAGGTGATACTATTTACCACCACGAGGGTGAGAAAGCTTTGAGTCTAAATAACGTTGAGAGACGATGAAGTGGCATAATATAAAGGAGGAGGAAGTTTGGGGGCCATGAGAGGTTTGACCAGGTCAAAGGAAAAAACATAAATTTAAATTAACAAAATGAAAATCACGAAATTAAAAGTGCAAAATTCATGAAATCATAATTAATGCAATAAAGATAATATATAGGAGGAGGAAGTTTGGGGCTATGAGAGGTTTGACAAGGTCAAGGAAAAAACATAAAAAGGAAATTTAAATTAACAAGATGAAAATCATGAAATTAAAAGTGCAAAATTCATGAAATCATAATTAATGTCATAAAGATAACATAAGGATAGAAAGTATCCTTACCCAAGAAACTTAGAGTCAAGGTTTGGATAAAAAATTGGCATACATACCACCTAATTTTGGGGGATTGTGGCTTTATTTCAACTCTTCTTTTGAGTCAATATTATTCAATTATCTTACTATTTTGACTTGAAGGATTTTTTTCTTTTCTTTTCCATAATCCTATACTATCCCATGAGTACAAAATATCTTAAGACCATTCTAAAAGCATTAGTCACTCCTTGAAATGATGTTTTACAC
Source organism: Pseudotsuga menziesii (assembly GCA_001517045.1). Classification (NCBI taxonomy): domain Eukaryota; kingdom Viridiplantae; phylum Streptophyta; class Pinopsida; order Pinales; family Pinaceae; genus Pseudotsuga; species Pseudotsuga menziesii. The sequence goes on along the minus strand of LPNX010594337.1, from coordinate 100,521 downwards.
TATTGGAAAACTAAGAATTTTTTAACTATAGAATGAACCAAAACTTGATACTGTTATTTTATGAAAACTATGTTATTTTGTTTTGCGAAAATCCTCCTAAGAAAATTTTGAAATAACTACTTGTAAAACCATAAAATGTGTTTTCCATTGGTAGGTAGTATGTGGTTATTACTCGATGTAAATGAAGGCCTTTATCAGCTTTGAAATTGCGGGATGTTTAGAAGCAAATTCCAAATCAATTAATGTATCTATTTATTAGTAAATTCATTCAGTCAATCAAGAAAGTGGCAACAGTTTAAGGGCCATCTAAGTTGTATGTACTTAACAGGGAGAAAAGCTCAGCGACATCCGCCATGGGCAGGGTTGTGAAGGGAAAACCAGGGGTTTTTATGGGTGGGAATGGGATAGGGTGACATTGCAACATAAAATAACAATTTCAACTCAAACCCACCATTAAAACCAATTTGCAATAAATTATATCCGCAACCTTGCTTATGTCTATCCGTCGTGTCCTAGGCACCAAAGCCCAAGATACACGTAAGCAAAAGAAGCCAAGAATATAACAGATAAATAATTTATTTTAAATTAAAATAAATATAAAAACAAAATTGTTTTGTTAAATTTTAGGTATTTGGGAAATATTGTTTGTACGGAGCAAATTAATAGAGATGGGCGATTACTATATGTCCCCGAGCAAATTAATAGAGATGGGAAATTACCATATATCCCATATCAGAGACATAATAGTAATTCAATATTGTATTTTAGTGGCTTGAACAGTAATATATGAAGTAAGGGCTCTCAGATTCAATCTTTTGCCTAATTGTAGCTATATAAAACAAAAACCACTAAGTGGCAATGCAATGTAATTGACCTCTTCAACTCACTTGCATCTTTTCAAGATCAATGTATCTAGTTATAACATTTCAATTCATCAAAAGGCACAGACTATAACCATATTATCATCATATTGTTTTTAATTAAAATTGACTATTTTAATTGTGGCTTAGTATTATCATGCACTAAAATTTCATTTATAATCAATGCCCTTTCATACATCAAAGTGAATATTAGGTAGGATGTCTATACCAAAAATAAATTTATGGTTTGCTACTTTAGTGGGTAGTTAAAGTTAGCTAAATATCAAACACGCTACTTCTTTTTCCTATAGCTTTAATGTTATAGCAATAACTTTTAGCAACTGTGGTGACATTGCTATCTCGTGAGTCTTGTTTATTATAAAAACATCAAGATAAAACTATATAAAATTGATAATGTCAAAGTCAAAACATCACACAATTCACAACATTTTTTCGTATGAAAGTCAACAATGTCATCTAAGCTTCTCACTTGGCACTTTTAAAAAAATTCATGTTATTAAATGTTTTTTTTTGCTTTTTATGTTTTAAAAATAAAGCAACACTCTTAGGGATTTTTGTTACATCAATAACCTCTTTACCAATCACAAAATGGAATGAGTGAAATTTATTTTAATTTTCAAAAATAAAATTAGAACATTGGAAAACTTTATTGAAATTTATAACATGGAACTGAACTAACAAAAGTCAAATAATTTTGACTTGCAAATGAAAATATGTTCCATGCTTTGGCAAGGACTAATAAGAGGTTAATTGATCAATGCATCTTCCCTTTGATAGTAGTGTCATAGATTATGTGATGTTATATCCCGATATACAACCAAATAGTAAATTTTAACATCTGAAATGACCATGAGCCTGACTCTGACCATGGATGTCTAACCCTAACTCTAAACTTTGATAGTCACATAAACCCCATAATAGAGAATTATGATAACCAAAAGATCTTGATTTTAGATCAAAATACAATCGATGTATTTTAAAGGGGTTTAAATAATGAATTAAATATACTATTAAATAAGGACAATATTGAAGACCTATATCATAATTTTACCACAACCCTCAGTACTTCCATCAGTAAGTTCTCTATCACGATGTCATGTAGAAAGGAAAATAAAACAACAAACCATTGGTATGATAAAGAGTTCAAGCATGCTAGAAAAGGCATTAGGGATGCTTCGAACGAGTCCTTAAAATCCAACCAGATATATAGACATAATGCCCTAATTAAAAGAGAGAAAACATTATATAAATAGAAATCAATGGAAGCTTTTACACCTCTCTAAGATAGATCTTAAGAAATTATGGAGGAAAATTTGAAGTCGTAAAACTCAATATTATATAAACAGAAATCAAGGGAATATTTTTTTATCTCTTTAAGATAGATCCTAATTAATTATGGAGGCAAATTCTAAATTGTAAAACTAAGGAAAACAATATGATTCTCTTAAGGGATTGGAATTCCTACCTTAAACATCTTTATGAATTCCTTGATGTCATCAACAATATTCAAACCCTTTCTATGGAGGAATAAATTTTCTCTTTAGAAGACATAGAGTTCGGAGTTAAGTTGCTTGCAAAAGGGAAAGCTAAGGGCATCGAAGGATACCAAGCATAAATCTTAAAAATTGATAGCTTATCCTCATCCCTCACATTCACAAGCTCTTCAATTTAGCAGTGAAGAAGGGTTTCCCTAAACCTCAGACATAGAGCCTCATTGTTCCTATTTTTACAAGTGGAGATAAAAACAATACATATAATTATAGGAGCATTGTGATTATCCCTATTTTAGCCAAGTTATATGTAATTATTTTGGAAAAGAAGATCAACACATGGCTAGAAAGTCGAAAAGAGCTAAAGGCTAGACATGATTTAGGAGCTATTATTCAACTGTGGACCACCTTGTTAGGATCAACACCATTTCTAATGAGTGTTGTAATAATAAAACCAATATTCTATGTTGCTTTGTTTACTTTAGAAAAGCATTTGACACAGTACCTATAACTAACCTTTGTAATATATTAGAATAGCTAAAAGTCCCTTTTGAGCTAAGAGTTGTTGTGATAAGGTTGTATGAGAATAGTATTGCCAAGTTTAGTAACTCTAAGGGTTATTCAAAATAAATTAATCTTAATATAGGACTCAAACAAGGTTGTCCCCTTGTCCCCTACCCTGTTTGGTATGTACATTGAAAAGCTAGAGGATTATCTGGAATACACATGTTTTGTTGGTACAACTTTGGCTAGTATAATCATTATCCTTCTTCTTTATGTGATGATATTATTCTTATGACAAGGACTACCTATGATCTCGGCAAGTTACTAAAATTTTTCAGGGATTTTTGCTCTAGTACAAGTATGACTGCTAACACTAACAAAACAAATATTATGATAGTAAAATACCAAATGATATCTTACGCTAATTTCATGTATGATAACAACAACTTGGAGGAAGTGATTTCATACAAATTTCTCGAAACATATTTTCATCGCAAGGTTAACTAGAACTATAGCATTGAGAAAATGATTAATGGAGGGTGAAAGCTTATTATGGACTTGAAAAGAATTGCAAATTAATAGACTTTAGCTTCGGGACAAGAAGAAACTGTTGTTTGAGAATATCGTCACTCCTATTATCTTATATGGATGTGAAGTTTGGGGTTGCAACATGTCTAGAGAATTGTGGAAAAGGATAGAGCAAATCCAAAAGTGTTTTTATAACATATAATCTCAAAATTAAAGGTAATGCAACCTATCATATCCTCCTTGTAGAAGTGAGTCTCTTCCCCATTGAGAGCATGGCTATGGCTATGTACTTAATGTATAAGAAGAAAGATAAATAACATGGCAGCCAAGAGGCTTTCTAAGTTTGTTTCATACTCTAGCCAAAACCACTTGTGGCTTAATCGATGTTGGTATAAAGATACAATGATTTGGCTAAATCATTAAGGAGTCAATGAAAACGTCACTCTGTATAATAACGATAATATTAAAAGTATTATAAAAGTAAATTTAAGGAGAAGTTGTGGTGCAATAAAGAATTAGAGGATAAGATAAAACTTTGATTAATCCTAATCTATAAGATAAAAATGTATCTTTATGTTTTAACTAGCATAAATAAGAAAATCAACATTGCTAAAATGAGAACAAACTCCCACAAGCTTCATAGTGAAAGAGGGCATTGACCAATTACTAAAACAACACATGGATGAAATAATTTGTCATATTTACGATAATAAGAAGGTTGAAGATGAGGATGTGTGACCGTTCGAGTTGTATTGGAAAGGTTGAGGAGGTTAGTGAGGGTTTGCAGAGAAGCGTGGTGGATTGGCTCAAGGCACGCGACTCCGAAAGGTACCGGGTTGCAGGTGCCCGGCAACTTGGCCTCCTGCAGGGTGCCATGGTGGCATTAGGGTAGGAGGCGACCACTTGGGACATTGGGTCCTCTAGCTGGAGAAGGAATGCCCTGGCAGAGGATGGCAAGGGGGACGGGGGTAAACCTGTTCCCAGGAAAGGTAAGCAGTCGAGTATGGGGGGCTGCTTCCCTCAAACGGCCTCCATACCCGCTATTCAGATCAGATCCGAGGCAGTCAGGGAAAAGATCGAGACTTGGAAGGAAAAGGCACTAATAGGGAAATTTGTGGGGATTTGGCCGAAGGAAAAAGACTTGGTCAAGTGGATCAATGGGGTGTGGAAACCTAAAGGCCACTACGATCTATAGCTGGGATCAAAGGGTTTCTTCACCATTATTTTCTTTAACCAGGAAGATAGGGATAGAATTCTGGAGGGGGGTTCATATTTCTTCTTCACAGCGGGCCTTTTCTTGCGGCCATGGAAGGAGCGTTTCAACCCAGAAACGGAAGACATGACAGTTTCCCCAGTCTGGATTCGCCTCTTCTCTCTCCCAGGTGAATACTGTGACTTGGAGACCTTGTGGGATATTGGAAATAGTCTAGGAGAATTCATAAAGGTTACAGAACAAACGAGGATCCAAAGATACACGGCCTTTGCTCGGATCTGCGTTTACATGGATCTATCTAGAGAGCTTCCCGAAGCAATCAGTTTAAACTGGGAAGATGAAGAATGGATCCAACCCATTGATTACGAACAGCTCCCCTTTAGATGTCGGCTTTGTCATGAATATGGTCATTTGGGCAGCAACTGTCCCAGAGATATCCTTAAGCATGATCAGGCTAACCCTGCACCTCCCAAAGCTGTGGTTGATGACGGGTTCACCCAGGTTAAGAACAAACGCCGCAGCAAGGGAGGGGGCAAAACCCTGGCATGAATGGACACTTTGTCCCATGAGAAAGCTCAAGGGAATTCTTTCGAAGCTCTAGCATCCCTGGAAGAGGGTGAAGAGATGCAGGCAAGGCCAATGACTAAAGACCAGCAAGAAGGCCCCTCCAAATCACCAGATCTTAAGGACGCCCAATTGATGGAAGGAGTGGAGGAGGACGAAGGGGAAGATATGGATTTGGGCGGGCTTGACCTGGATGCCATAGAGGAAGAATGTCGAAAAAAGGGACAAGGGTATGTCTCGCGACATCAACTTGAACTTCTTCAGGAGGCCATTATTCGAACGAGCGTGGTGGAAAGTTTGGGGATTGACCCAGACGCCCAGAAGGGCAGCAAGAGGAAGTCCCCCGAGGAGGAACTACGACATGGAAGGATGACAAACAAGCAACAAATAGCAGCGGTGGGAGTGCGTCTGATCGAATCTGGACAGTACCCTACGATCCAGGCGGCCTTCTCTGAAGCTAAAAAGGTTTGTCAATGAAACTCATTTCTTGGAATATCAGGGGGTGTAGTAACCCTAGGAAGTGGAAAGCAATAAACCGTAAGCTTAAGCAAGAATCCCCGGACATTCTGTTTCTCCAAGAAACCAAATGCAGTTTTGGGGGCCTTGCGAAGATCAAGGACAAGATTTGGAAGGGAAGTCAGGTCATGGCCATCGATGCCGTAGGAAAATCGGGTGGTATTGCTATTCTATGGCAGCCACGATCGGTGGAATTCTCCAACTGGCGGGCCAGTAAGTTTGCTCTTATGGTAGACTTTTGCTTTCTGGATTCGGGAGTCCGGGGAACGGCTGGAAACATCTACGGACCCAGTTGTTTCCACGAGAAACACTCTTTTATGGGTTTCCTCAACTGGCTCCAGGAGCAAGCGGAGCAAGGGCCATGGGTGCTTGGGGGTGACTTCAATCTGATCACAAATCTGGGAGAGAGGAAGGGTGGAAGAAGAGCCCTAGACAAATTCCAGGAAGCATTCAACGAATTTCTTGCCCGGGGTTCGCTGGTGGATGTAGAAACGAGAAGTGGTTGGTTCACGTGGAACAACAAGCGTGGAGGGGAGTACCTGATTGCATCTCGTCTGGATCGCTTCTTGGTGTTAGAAAACGTCATGCACAGTACGGGGGAAATTTTGGATGATGTTCTCCCGGCGAATGGCTCAGACCACTGGCCCATCAGCCTCTCTTGGGATTGGACTGGCTCCCCCAAGGGGAAACCCTTTCGATTTGAAAGTTTTTGGATGGAACAGAAGGACTTTAAGAACTTGGTAATTCAGTGGTGGCAGGAATTGGTCCCCCCCCCAGGAACCATAATATTTCGATTTCAGCAGAAACTTAAAGCCCCGAAAGCGAAGATCTGCACGTGGAACCGGGAGGAATTTGGAAACATTTTTGAGGACAAAAACAACTGTTGCTGGAGCTGGACCTCATCAACAGAAAGGGAATGGAAATTGGATGGAGAGAGGATATGAAAAAAACAGAAAAGGAACTTTTGGGACAGTTGGAAGCAAGGGAAAAACAAGAGTCGCTATATTGGCAACAGAAGGTGAGAGTTAAATGGTTGAAGGAGGGTGAAAGAAACACTAAATTATTTCATAACTCGGTGATCCAGAACAGGAGTAGCTATAGAATCCAGAGGCTTAAAACTAGAGCTGGAAACAGAGTGGACACCAGGAGGGAGATAGAAGCTGAGCTCACCCAACACTTCTCGGAGATTCTTAGGGAAGATGGAGGAGATAGAAGCAGGGACATCGAGCAAATCACTAGGCTCATTCCTAGATTGGTCACTGAAGAAAACAATGAAATGCTGAATAAACCCATTTGGATGCAAGAAGTGGAGGAAGCAGTCAACCAGATGGCTCTGGGAAAGGCTCCTTGACCAGACGGCTTCACATCCAACTTCTTCCATTTCTTCTGGGATCTTGTTAAGGAGGATGTGCTGGATATTGTGGAAGAATCCAGAATCAAAAAAAGGGTCCTCAAAGCATTCAATGCTACCTTTTTCACCCTAATCCCGAAAGAGGCGGGAGCGGATTCGCCCAACAAATTTAGACCGATTGCGTTATGCAATGTCATATACAAGATCATCTCCAAAGTCATTGCCAACAGACTCAAACCCCTCCTCCCGACGCTTATAAGCCCTGAACAATCAAGTTTTGTGGAAGGTAGGCAAATCTTGGATGGCGTTATTCTTGTGCATGAAGTGTTGCACTCGCTCAAAAGCTCTCAAATCCCTGGGATGATGATTAAACTTGATATTGCAAAAGCTTATGATAAGCTCAACTGGGAATTCATGGAGAAGATGTTGGGAGCCTATGGCTTCTCCTCCGATTGGGTGGAGTGGGTTATGGGCTTGGTTTCCTCACCTTTCTTTAATATCCTCCTTAATGGATCCCCGACCCCCTCTTTTCACCCTTCTCGGGGCATTCGTTAAGTGGAACCTCTGTCTCCCTTTTTGTTCATCCTCATGGCGGAGGGCCTGAGTCGCCTCATTACGGCCCAGGTTGAATGTGGGGCTATCCAAGGAGTGAAAGCTCATGAGGGGGCGCCCCCTCAGATGCACCAACAATTTGTGGATGATACTATGCTCATGGGGCACCCTTCAGTCCAAGAAGCCCGAAGCTTAAAAAAAATCCTGGACCTTTTTGCTCAGGCCTTAGGCTTGGCAATTAATCCTAATAAGTCTCAGGATTTGTTTGTCAAAACCCCCCCGGCCACTCAGAGGAATATCCTAAGATTCCTGGGCTTCTCTAGAGGAGACTTCCCGTCTAAATATCTGGGTATCCCCCTGGGGCTTGGAAGGCCGAGAACAACAAAATGGAAGGAACTCTTGGATAGACTAAAGCAGAGATTATCTAGCTGGGTGCTCCGCACCCTTAACTTTCCTAGCAGGTTGATCTTGGTCAAGTCCATCTTACAAGCGATGCCAACTTACCTTTTCTCGATCTTAGCCGCTCCAAAGGTTATCCTTAAGCAAATCCGAAGCATCCAACGTAATTTCCTTTGGTGATTGAGTGGGGAAAAGGCCAAATTTTCTTTGGTAAGCTGGGAGGATGTCTACAAACCTAAGGAACAGGGGGGCTTGGGCCTTAGGGACTCTGAAATTATGTCGGAGATCCTGGGGGCCAAGATTTGGTGGAGATGGGTCAATCATTCATCAGAACCCTGGGCAAGACTGTGGAGCAAAAAATATGCCGGGGATAGACCCAGTCATATCCTGATTCGCTTCAACGAAGCCCCTAGTGGATCCTCCATCTGGCTAAAAGCCTTGGTTGGAAAATCAATTATCCAAGAGCATAGTTTCTGGGAGGTCAGGGATGGCTGTAGGGCGAAGTTCTGGGAAGATTCTTGGAACCAGTTCCCCATCCTCGGAAGAGTCCCTCGGTGGGCTCTTATCAAATAGCAGGAGATCGAGAGGGGTAGGGTTTTGGTGAGCCAAGCGTGGGGACCGGGAATCCAAATGGACTATCACCGATGGGAATTTTCTAAGAAACCTGATCTTATGAGTGAGGATGACTGGGAAGCTTTCCAGGAGGAATTGAATAAACGCTTTATCAAAGCTCAAGAGGGCCCTGATATCTTACGGTGGGGATACTCTTCAAAAGGATCCTTCAGTGTTAAGGAGGCCTACAGCATTAGGATGTCAAGGAATGTGGCGATGGATGACATCTGGGGAAAAATTTGGGCTGTCAACTTATGGCCCAAAGTGGCCCTCTTTGTTTGGCTTATAGCCAGAGGAAGGATCCTCACTTGTGACAACTTGCGAAAGCGGGGGATTATTGGCCCGTCTTAGTGCTATTTGTGTCATCAAGCGGAGGAAACGATGGGCCACTTGCTGGACAGCTGCCCCTTTGCGGCTACAATGTGGGACAAGGGGGCGATGAAGTTCAAACGGAGCGACAGGATACGGGGCCAACCCCCCCAGACTATAAGAGACTAGTGTCCTCGAGCCTTCAAAAACCCCATCATCAAAGCCATCTGGGATGCTTTTTCCGGGCATGGCAATGTGGTGTGTTTGGAAGGAGAGGAGTGCTAGGATCTTCCGCGACCAATGCAAAAAACTAGAGGCAGTATGGAACATGGTGCAAGAAAACTTGTTATCTTCTATTAGATGTATGCAATGGCAAGAACAGGAGAAGATTTTCCCAAGGGAAGAACTCCAGATTGCTGAGAATTGGGGGTTGAATAGGCCTATGACTGATGCTCTGCGCTACCGGGACAAAATGTGCACCCCCTCTAGCCCAGCAATATGGTCGACCCCTCCTCCCCGTGTTTTTAAATTGAATTTCGATGGAGCGTCTCGTGGCAACCCAGGTCAGGCTGGTTTCGGTGGCCTCTGCCGAGACCATGAAGGCCAGATCAAGAAGGTGTTCATGGGAGCTATAGGAGAGGACACAAACAATTTAGCAGAGCTTGAAGGCCTCGTTCGAGGATCGAAAGTGCTGATCAGTGGGGGATTCCTCCCGACGATAATAGAAGGTGATTCCAACACCCTCATCACAGTGGCTAAACGTCTTCTGAATGGTCAAATGACAGAGAAGATCTTTCCTAGCTGGCGCCTAGCGTATAGATTGGAACACCTATGTGTCCTTCTTCTCTCGCACCCCGCCATCTCTTTTCACCACGTCAGAAGGGAAGCAAATAAGGTTGCTGACTGTTTGGCGAATGCTGGTGTGGAAGGTGGAGTCGGCTTCCAATGTGACAGGATTGACGGTTACGAAGAGGAGGATTGGGCCCAACAATGCAACCACCAGGCCACTAGGGATCTCTCCATGACCACACAACTGGACGATCAGATGGAAGGGAGGACAGATGGAGTAAGCTGGCGCGAGCACGCCCACGCACGGCCAAGCTAATGCAGAAGGGGACGGTTGGCATTAAAGTTCGACGACGCTGGAGCTGGTCCTTCTTCATTATTTCGTTACTTGTTGTCGGCTCTACCACGCTTTGCTCTGGGCGTGAGGATCATCGTCCGAACAAGGTTCATTATCACTGTAGGGTGGAGGCTTTCGATTTCATGATGGGAATGACGCAGGGAAAGGTCAGGGACGGGTATGCTCCCACGAGTGTCCAACTGTTATATTCCGGCGATCTTGAGATCTTCCACGACAAGTTAAGGCCTAGATCAAGCAGGACTATGTATTTGCCTTTTGTATTGTGCCATGTTGTTGAGCTCGGTCCTGTTAAGAGGTGCCATCTTTTCTTCTTGCAGCCTGTCTTGTCCTCGCAATCTAACCCAATGGCCCCCAAGCGGCAGTTTAGAGGGAAGATAGGCTTGGGAGGGGTGTCTGGAGTCTCACTGGTTAAGGGGAATTCTGTCAAGCGCCAGACGCGCCAAGCGACCCGTGCACAGCTCCAAGCCCAGGAGGAGGCGGACCTCTATAAGGAACATGTCCCGCTCAGTATTAGGCTCGAAGTTGAGAGAGTGGTTGAGGGGCTCTGGGCGGAGGAGAAAGCTATGCCCAGGGAGAGCCTTCATGCAGAAGTTGCTGAGTGGGTCTTGGACTCGGGTAATACTGTCGGTCGCGCCTCTGCATACGACCGTATGCTCATGATGTACCGGGTCACTGTTCGTTTGGTTGGGCACTCAGCTGCGCTGCAGGAGGCAAAGCGGGCTGGAGATCTAGAACCAGTCCCATTTTGGAAGGAGCACAACGCGGAATGCCATACCATGCACCACAAACTTGACGTTCTCGTTGCTCGCTTGGGCTTCCCGTTCCACCTGGTGGACTGCTGAGCCTTGGAGACTGCTAGACCTTGGAAGCGGATCTTTCGAAGTGGTAAGGAGGACGACGGTGGACCGGAGGAGGCTCGACATTCGGTAGGCCCCATGTCTTCCTCATCGGCGCTTGTGTCGGGCTCGCAGCATCCAGCTGCCGGGAGCCCATCTGCTGCAATTCCTCACTGGAGCTCCCTCCCATCTGGTCGTATATGACTCCGCTTCTCAGTCAGTGCTTTTTCTTGGTTTTCTTCCTTGTTAATATATTTCCGATGCTTCTCAGTCTTGATAGGTCTAGCTCGTATGTTATTAGGCAGTATGTTTTCAACTGGGGACTAGATGGCGACATGTCCCTTAAGTCGTCGTCTTTGATGTGGGTGGGGAAGCAATGTAATAGGATCAGGACCCATTGTAGAAACAAAGATATCAGGGGGGGCAGGAGGTTGTTGGAACACACTGTATTTTTTTGGCAAATCCGTTCAGATCAAGTCCCGGTTGGGCTCCTGCTGGCTGGGACTCAGGCCCCCCTGTTTTTGGGCCGGCTCTAGTTGTTTTCTGCTTTGTAATATGGTTTCTATACAGTAATATATGTTTTATTTACAAAAAAAAAGAAAGTTGAAGATGAAAATCATTTTCTCATAAAATAGCCTACATACACCCATATTAGAGCACAATTTCAAAATATTTACTATAACACTAACCTTCATAACCTTTTAAATAATCACAACTAAAGTGATCTAGAAATACTTATCTTAAAACTTTTCAAATACAAAATAATTTTAAAAAAAATTAAATAATTATTTACCATTTTTTAAATTTAATAAATCAAAATTAATTTCAATAAATATTAATAATCATCATCAACATTATGAAAAAACTACTTTTATTGATTTTTAAATAATTATAATAAAACTATACTTACACACATAAAGTTGATAACCAATGTTTCTTCCTTTGGTAATAAGTAACATCATCAATTGCTTTTTAGGAATTTAAAATATTGCTTTTTAGGAATTTAAAATATCTCTCCAGATCACAACTTAATATTAACTTAATCATTATTAATACATATGATTTAGTAAAATTAATATTTATTTATTATTCAATAAAACCATAATAATGTTTCTTCCCTTTCGTAATACTCATAATAATGTTTCTTCCGTTTCGTAATAAGTAACATTGGTGAGTTGTTTTTCTTGGAAGTTAAAATACCTCTCTTGAAATCCAAGTTTAATAATAAATTAGTCATCATTGTAACATACGATTTAGAAAGAAAAAAATATTTATTAAATTATCATAATTCTAACTTTATTAAATATAATTACAATAATATTCAAATAAATATATAATTTTAATAATACTTAAATAAATATAATGATGATGTATATAATAGTTGTAAACATTCTTCCTCAAAATATCATCAATCATCAATAGTTAACTCGAATAATCATTAAATGCAACATTTAATAATAATCACTCGAGTTTAGTAACACCCAAGTTTAGTGATTTCTAATGAAGATGGAACTATCACACAAAAAAATGTATGTTGTAATTACTCATGTAATTTGATACTTGTGTTTAACGAATTTTGTACATGATAATTCCAAATCATATCCATTATTATGTCATCGACATATACTATTCGATCGAAGATATTAGTTCAACCATGAGAAGATTCATTTTTTCCTAAACTATAGTTTTAACATTGTTGTTAGAGTCTATATTAAAAATAATTTTTAAAAGCATATTTATTTAAAATGTAATTGGTTACAATCTACCTCGTTTTGTGTTTCCCACCCTTTGACATCGGGTAGATGTCATCCAAATTTCATGTCTCAAACATGCTAGTCATTGAAATCTTTAATGATTGCTAACCCTTAGAGAAAGACCATGCATTTGAAAGGGCGATAGGACAATCATACCAGGTTCTTTAATGTAGTAGTTGGCGGTGCCGTCGATCCCTGAGAGTTGGCGGATGATCTTATACCAATCTTTATAGTAGCCTGGTAAGCCTATTTGTCCTCCCCATCCTCTATTACTATCACCTTCACACATTTGAACACTGTCTGTCCTCTAACTTTTGCTAGTAGTTTTTCTTTAATAGTTAAAACTGCTACGCAAAACGAGTTTCATCAAGTCGGAAGTCAGAGATTTCAAAGATGGTTCTCTATTGGGAAACTCAAACAAATGATCATATACTAATAACCATTCTTTGATTTGACATGCATATAATATATATAATATATTTTCCTATACATTGCCTGCCACTTCAAGGCATAAATCAATGCAAAAATTAAGAAAGAGTCTAACGACGCAACGAATTTGCTCGCCGGCCCTCCGGTCACCCTTCTAGCCTTCCTCCCCGTCGTCGACCCCCCCTTCACCCACCGTCCCCACACCTTGTTCTGTCACCCCTTCCGTTTTCGTCAACCTCCATCGTCGTCTCCCTCCATTTGTCGTCGTCCATGCAATCAACCACCCACACCCACGTCCCTCCCCATGCAATTATTTTCCACCTACCCCTTCCCCTCCGTCTCAGGCTTGGAGTGCGCCATGATTCATTTCAATGGGGGGAGTGCCCTGTGTTAGAATTTTATCATTTAATCAATATGATCTAGGATCTTATCTGAGAGAATAACATGCACATCAATAATCATAAGAGACAAGAGACAAAAATAATTTTCCTCAGGGAAACCATAAAGAAAAAAACCCCTTAAGTTCCTCATAGATAGAATGAGCACCAATAGAAAAAGTAAAACCCAAAAGTACAAAGATGATCTCTGACAACTATTCTCTCTCTCACTTGTGTGAGCTACTCCTCTCTCACTCATGCGCTATTGTTGAGTGAGTGTATGTGTCAAATAGAGAGTCTCACTCTCTATTTATACTTAATTTCCACTTGACATTTACCCTACAGGGTTGACTTCTCTAGGGGATTCTAATAACACTAATATAACTCAATTGTGGGGTCTAATGCCCCAACTTACAACATAGGGTTAACCTCAATGACTTTACATGACTTAATTGCATTAATGACTCTCCTGATCGGAGGAACAAACATCTCCATCGGGGTACAATGAAATACAATAAGAAATATACAAGTGAATACATTCCGAAGTTACAAATACATCAACACTCCCTTTTAACTAGGAAGGTATTCTCTTGACATAGTTCATCAACACAAGTCTTCGTCACTGGATCATCATCAAAGCTGGATCATCGTCATCACTGTTGTCGCTATCTCGAGCAAATGGTGCTATCTCTCAAATCTACTCGTCATAGCAAGTTCTACAGAGCCATCCCTTTTTTATGTTGGATGTAGGCCTAGCCTATGTGCAGGTCTTCATCATCTCTGCAAGCAAGCCATCAAGTAGGTACATGCCATGACTTATTATATGCCTCTTGCAAAACCCGCAAGATCTCCCAGGACTGATTATATGCCACTGCAAAACCTAAAGGAGCATCCCAGGACTGATTACATGCCTTGCAATACCTATGTACCTGATCCAGGAGGATATTGGTGGCCACCCACCTATTCCTCTTGGACCCCCACCACTGTTTCTTTCGGTTTTCCAGTTTCCTTAATTGTAGAACAATTTACTATTTTTGGCAGTTTTTGGGTCCTAGACTTCTGGAGCCGTTTTGAGGCCCTAAACGACGTTTTTTTGGAATCGAATGGTCGGGCAAATATGAGTCCATTCCAGACTTGATATTTGTTGTTTATGGATGTAGTCCTTAAACAAATCTTTCTAACGATGTATCATGCGCATCAAACGAAGGTAGTATGCTAAAGTTACGACCCCAGGAAATTGATGTACCAAGTTACTCAACGGGGCCCACATTAAGGCGTTTCACCTCCTAGGGTTAGGTTTTTGGATGTGTAGGGTTTCCATTGTTTCTCAATAATATATAGGCCTTCGAGCCTCATTGTAACACAGAGTTCAGAGGCATGTAGCCGCCACATCTCTTCTCAGAGATAAGCTACCAGCACTCTAGCTAGTTTATTTCCATTATGTATGTAAATAAGTTTCAGTTATTGATTAATGAAATGAAGTGTTATTTCCGCTGCATATTTGTTTCTATGGTTATTTGTGTATTATGTCACGTTCCTGCATAAATCTGGATCAGTACCCTACTATTACCTCATCATCTTCAAATCATCTCATCGTCACACAGAGCACAACACAGATACACATAACATAACACTCACATTCATCGGTATGGTAGGACAAACCTACTACCATCCGGGAAAAGGATTCAGCACTTACATCCACTGGAATGGTAGGACACACCTACTACCATCCGGGAAAGGCTCCAGTACTTACAACCACCGCATGGTAGGACACACCTACTACCATCCGGGAAAGGCTCCAGCACTTACATCCATCGACATGGTAGGACACACCTACTACCATCCAGGAAAGACTCTAGCACTTACATCCACCGGCATGGTAGGAAACACCTACTATTATCCGGGAAAGGCTCCAACACTTACATCCATCGGCATGGTAGGACACATCTACTACCATTCGGGAAAGGCTCTGCACTTACATCTGACAATGGGAGGCCCAAACTGCCACCATATCGAAAAGGCTCTGCACTTACATCTAACCATGGGAGGCCTAGCCTACCACCATCTCAGAAAGGCTCTGCACTTACATTCGACCATGGGAGGACTAGCCTACCACCATGTCAGAAAGGCTCTGCACTTACATCCGGCAATGGGAGGCCCAACCTTCCACCATGTTGGAAAGGCTCATGTGTATCTGCGTCTTCTGGACTCATCACTTCCCTTTGGAAGGAACCTCGATTTGAAGAACACCAAGCTTCTCTCTAAAGTACTCAAACTTCACTATGGCTAATGGCTTGGTCAATACATTGGCTATCTGCTCATCCGTCGCAACATACTGGAGCTTCACTACTCCTCTCTGCACCATATCCCTGATATAGTGATACTTGATCTCGATATGCTTCGACTTGTCATGGAATACCGGGTTCTCTGACAACTTCACATAACTCTGGTTGTCGCAATATATACAAGTAGCATCCAACTGGAGATCAAACAAATCAGACAATAGCTTCCTCATTCATACTGCCTCACAACTAGCCGAAGAAGCTGCAACAATATACTCTGCTTTAGCTGTACTCAATGCCATGCAGGATTGCTTCCTGCTAAACCAAGATATTGCACCTGATCCCATTTTGAAGCAACACCCCGAAGTGCTCTTCCTATCAATGGCACTTCTTGCCCAATCCGAATCCACATAACCGTCCAGGTTAATCTTATGATTCTCCTCATACTTGAGCCCATAATCAATTGTACCCTTTTGGTACTTTAGAATATGCTTTGCAGCAATCAGGTGAACATGTCTCAAATCCATCAGGAACTGGCTTAATGTGTTCACAACAAATCAGATATCTGGTCTCGTATTTGTCAGGTACATCAAGGATCCAATCAACTGAGGATACATCATGGCATCAACCGAATATGATGAAACATCACTCAATAACTTTAGGTTCGATGCCATAGATGTGGTCATGGCCTTTCAGTCCATCGTCCCGAACCTCTTCAGGATCTCCACTGCATACTTCCCTTTTCCAAGGTAGATTCCATCCGCATTCTGCCACACCTCCATGCCTATAAAGTAGTGCATCATACCCAATTCCTTCATCTCGAACTCGGCAACATGCTTCCTCTTCATGTCAGCAATCAACCCATCCTCACTTGTCACAAGCATGTCATCTACATACAGTAGGAATATCATTGGGCTCCCTTACTCAACCTTGTAGTAAAGGTTGGAATCTGCTTTACTCTTGGTAAATCCCAAACTAGTCAGGAAGCTGTCAATCTTGTCGTACCACATCTTGGGTGCCTGTTTCAAACCACACAAGGCCTTCTTCAATTTTCACACATGAGTCTCCCTGTCACGTGTCTCAAATCCGAGTGGCTACTCCACATACACTTCTTCTTCCACTACACCATTCAAGAACGCAATATTGACATCCATCTACTGTATCTTCCATTTCATCACTGCGGACAGAGAAAGTACTGATATGATGGAAGTGTATCTGGCTACAGGTGCAAAATTTTCCTCATAATCTATTCCTTCCTTTTGGGTGAAGCCACGTGCCACAAATCTTGCTTTATATTTCTCTATGCTGTCATCTGCAAAATGCTTGATCTTGTAGATCCACTAGGAAGTCACATCAGAATTCCCTTCTGGTCTTGGGACTACATCCCAGACATCATTCTTCATGATCAACTAGTACTCCTTGATCATTGCATCCTTCTATTCTTTCTTATCTGCCGCTTCTTCATAGTTGGAAGGTTCTTTATCAAAGATTTCACATAGTAGGGCTACATAATTGGAGTAGGACCTAGTTCTCTTCCTTTCTCTGTGCATTTCTTCTAGAGCGCCATATCTCTCTGCACCTAGGATAGCCTCTCGTACCCATGTTGGTTTCCTCTTGTAAGAATTCTTCTCATGGTGTGGATCTATAAGTTCCTGAGGTTCTTTCATTTCTTGATCTTCTTCTGGAGTTGCTTCATTCATTGTTGTATCTCAGATCCTGGGTACTTTTGTTTCTTCAAGGTTTTCAACAGGTAGTTTTCTGGATTTGTTGTAAGCTGAGTCTTCATCAAATGTCACATCCCTGCTGATGTTGATCTTCTTGATTCCTGGGAAATATATTCTGTAAGCCTTCGAGCTTTCACTATATCCCACAAATATACCCTTCTTTCCTGAAGGATCTAACTTCACCCTTTGTTCTTTCAGAATGTGTATGTACACTGGGAAACCAAATATTCTGAGATGGCTGACTTCTGGTTTCTTGCCAGAGAAGACTTCTTCTAGTGCCTTTTTCTCAAGTACTCTATGCAGAGTATGATTCTGTACATACAAAACTGTCTTAGTAGCTTCTTCCCATAGATGCATAGGAAGATCCTGATCATGAAGCATTGCCTTCATTGCTTCCATAATTGTTCTATTCTTCCTTTCTGCAACTCCATTTTGTTTTAATTATATGGAGTGGTCAAATCCCTCTTAATCCTTGACTCTCTGCATAATTCCTTGAATTCATCTGATGTGAATTCTTCGCCATTGTCTGATCGAAAGGTCTTGATTTTCTTCTCTGTGTGGTTCTCAATCGAGGCTTTGAATTCCTTGAATGTACTGAATAATTCATCCTTTATTTTCAAGAAACATATCCATGTCTTCCTAGAAAAATTATCAATGGAAGAAACATAATACACATACCCACTTAATGAACTGGATGACATCGGATCGCATATATTAGAGTGGATAATTTCTAATATTCCTTTTTCCTTGCTCTCGCTACTTGTAAATGCCTTCTTTGTGTTCTTTCCCTTTGCACATCCTTTGCAAATGCCTTCATGCTTTGCCTATATTTCTAGAAGACCTTCAACAACTTTGCTTGCAAGTGGTAGTGCCCTATAGTGCACATGTGCAATCCTTCTATGCCAAAGTTCACTTGGCTCTACTATGTCATGGACCAAAGCTTGTTCTGGTTGGCCCTTTAATTTGTATAATCCTCCCTCTTGCTCTCTAATCACTACTACATCATCTATGGTATTTCCCTTTGGACACATAAGGACTTGGCCATCTACAAATGCAACCCTCATACCTTTTGCATCCAATGCAGATAGGGAGAGAAGAATCTTATTTATTCTTGGTACAAACAAGACATCCTTCATCTTCATATATTTTCCAAAGTCTAGAGTATAGGAAGCTTCACCACTTCCATTTATAGGATACTGGTAGTCATCCCCAAGTTTCACTTTGTGGGGTGATTCATGTTCGGATAGTTTCACAAAGGATTCTTTAAATCCTATCATATGCTTGGAAGCCCCACTATCTATGAGCTAATCATTGCTTCCATGTGTAACACTTCCCGTGAGGGAAGAAATCAAAACATACCCTTCGTTGCTTAAAGAATCTTCACTTTATTCTTTGACTCTCTTCCTAGGAGGTTCATCATCCTTTGCAATGTGAGCATGATGTCTTCTTTTGTTGTCCTTCTTCTTCTGAGAGCCACCTTTATGTCTAGGATAATCATTGGTGAAGTGTCCTTTCTCATCACATGTATAAAATCTTAAACTAGATAGATCTCTGCTAGATATTCTAGGGTTATCTTTCTGATTCTAGTGTGGATGCATACCTTTCTTGAGATGATAGTGGTCCCTTCTGATTTTCTTGGTGTGTGCTGTGAGAGCTTGATCTTAAATTCCCATCTTTTCTTCTCGAGCTACTATTTGAGCTTCTTCTTGTGAGCATTCCTCTCACATACTACTGAAAGTAATTAACTTTCTTCTAGCACAAATCCCTTGAATAAAGGAGTCCCATGATCTAGGGAGACCATTCAAGGTGGTCATCACAATTTATCCATTCTCTACTTCTTCTTCCACAACTTCAAGTTGCTCTTTGATTTGAGAGACCATTTTAAAGTATAACTATATGGTCTCTGCATTCTGGATATTTACATTCTTCAACTGATTTTGCAAAGTAATCTTCTGATCTATATTCTTCCCTTCAAATAGATTGGTCAAGGAATCAAACATCTATTTAGGTTTCTTTAGGGAAGACACATGTGGTATAAGGTGGTCCTTGATAGAATCAACAATAATCCTGTTGGCCTTGACCAAGTTCTTCTTGTGTAAGGCTTTAGCCTCATCTCCCTCTGGAACTGGAACCTCTCCACTTATGTAGGTGTCCAATTCATTTTCTTCAAGAACAAGTGAAATCCTATACTTCAATGCTCGAAAGTTATCAACTCCTTCATGCTTTTCATCAAGCTTGGTGTGATGAGACATCTTTAATGAGAACCTCAAATGGAAATACAAGACATTTAGATATTACCAATTTGAGATGCTCGAATTGGATCTGGAGCTGATCTTTTGTAGTGTTGATTTTCTAGTCTAGGGTCAAATTAGGGTTTGACTTTCTGGGAGTTCTACCCAACCAAAAATTTCGATCTTGGTCTCTAAATTTCTATTTTGAGTAGGAGAGCAATCCTATGTTGGGTTCACTAAAAAATCCCACTTCTGTGGAAAGCCCTATTTTCCCGCAGTAGTGACAGGACAAAAACTGGAAATGCCCGGAATCAAATTTTGCTTCTATAGGAAGATGCTCCCTTCAATGGAGAGTTAGCCTAGCATCCTTTTGTTGATGAAATTTGGAGATAAACCCAAAAATTAAGAAGCCCTAGCTTCTGCAGCTGCACAATGTCTTCTTCTCAAGTTAGCTCTGATACCATGTTAGAATTTTATCCTTTAATCAATATGATATAGGATCTTATCTGAGAGAATAACATGCACAACAATAATCACAAGAGACAAGGGACACAAATAATTTTCCTCGGGGAAACCATAAAGGAGAAAACCCCACAACTTCCTCAGAGATAGAATGAGCACCGATAGCAAAAGTAAAACCCAAAAGTACAAAGATGATCTTCGACAACTGTTCTCTTTCACTTATGTGAGCTACTCCTCTCGCACTCATGCGCTATTGTTGAGTGAGTGTATGGGTCAAATAGAGAGTCTCACTCTCTATTTATACTTAATTTCCACTTGACATTTACCCTACAGGGATGACTTCTCTAGGAGAGTCTAATAACCCTAATATAACTCAATTGTGGGGTCTAATTCCCTGACTTACAATGGAGGGTTAACCTCAATGAATTTACATGACTTAATTACATTAATGACTCTCCCGATTGGAGGAACAAACATCTCCGTTGGGGTACAATGAAATACAATAAGAAATATACAAGTGAATACATTCTGAAGTTACAAATACATCAACACCCTGTCCGCAAACCCATAACGATACATCGAGTGCCCTGAGCTATGATCACAGGGTATGTTCACCTCCCTCTTGGCATTTCTGTGCCATGATTCAAATCAGTGAGGGGAGTCCACTTTTCGCAGGCCCATAACTGCACATCGAGTGCCCCCTCCCACCTCCTCGACAAAAAATAATAATTGCATTCCTTGACATCAGTTTGTTTTATTATAGTTCGTCGTTCCTTCCTTAAGATAATCCAACATAAGAACAAACAATGCAGTTAAATATTGCAGCCTACTCCAACTCTGGTGCTCCAACTCGTCTGATAGTTCAACTTAGAAGCCCCTTCTGGTAAGTTGGTAACTGCACTTCCTGTTTATGCTGGTATATTGATTCATGTTTATGGTGTATGTATGATGTATTGAACCATGTAAGGACTCGGTATTGCATTAAGATTTATTCTATTGCATTAAGTTGATGGTTCAATTTATAATGTGATTCGGACCTAGGCAAAGGGGCAGGGACATGGACAATAGGCTTGTTATATTGTTAATGGTTTTTAATTCTCTTAAAAAGAAAATTTAAGCCTATAACTTTCAGTTTAGATGCAAGTCATTTTTATAGCGACTTCTCTAACTTGTCACTAGATAACAGACTCGAATATTTTTGGTAGTTCAATTTGAATACAAATAACTGCAAAAATAATAGGACAATATGCAGGGAGACAAACTACTATCCCACAACCCCTCACTATCAAATCAATACATGCAAATATTAAATGGAAATATGCAAGGAGACCAATGATCATCATAGTTTGATGATGTATTGATCTGTGATACATTACATGAAAAGAATAATGAAGCATGAAAATATCTTACCAGCTGATATATGATACATTACATGAAAAGAATAATGAAGCATGAAAATATCTTACCAGCTGATCTGTGCAGTAAATGAACCCAAATCAAAGTATGGGTGTTGGGGACGAGTTGACATGGAGTTTACAGAGCACACTGGTAACAAAAGAAGCCAAATGTAACAAGAAAAATGGATTGACCCCACTTCTATAGCTCCTGCTGATGCAGGAGTTGACAATATCCATTTTCTCTCTCATTTTCAATGTGATGTTTACAGATACCACCCAAGTTTTTGGGGATTGAAACTCTTGAATGGCACATATGGATTCAGTATTCTCAAGTATAGCCCATCCAGGAATAGAATAATAATTCAACTTGTGCTAGAGCCAGTTGTGGACTCCCAATAGTCTACTTCTAGGTTAGACCACAACCTAGGACTGTGATGGCATTCTCATTAACTTCTCCTCACAACAATAAATTGTCATTATGTATGTCATTGGAAGCCTTTTTCGAATGAATATATGCTTTGTTTGGTAAAGTGTTTCGCCCCATTGTGCTAGGCTTCTTTTGTCCGCATCCCATCATCACTCACACTATTTGTTCGGGGTAACCCAACAACAATGGGTTACTTGCCCTCCTTTTTTTAGTGTTTAATCGATTCACACCTTACCCGCATATAAGCCCTGCCACATTGCAAAATGTCAAATCTTTACATAGACAAAGAAGTATCATAACTCCTTATTTCTTCCGAATAATAGAAACTATACCCATAATGCAAGCCCAATGTACTGAATATTTGGACATTTTGGTTATTTGCTTTTGTGATTACCTAGCCTACATGTGATCAAAACCAAATATTTGGAATTAGGAAGCATCTTTGGCCAATATCATTCATGCTTCTAATAACCCTACCAATGCTTGCCCACAATTTCAATTTAATTTCAGTTCAATGAGCAATATGACTTAATTATAGAAAGAGGTTTTTTCTGATTATGTTTGTTAAATAGGGTTTGACACAGTTACTCGATATGAATCATGCATACGAATTAATATTATTTGAGAACGATATTTGAATTGGAAATCTATCAATTTGAGAAAAGTATATTGCTTCAAAGTGATGAGTTCTATTCTTGAGCTATATGTGGTCATATGCTATGTAGATCAGTGTGTGATGTTACTCTGTAGATATGATTTGAATGATTCACATGGAATGATGAATTTATAATTTTTTTTATGATTTTAGATGAGGTGAGAAGTTTTAAATTATAAAATATTAATGGATGTTGAAACCAATGGAACAATTCTAGATTATGTAGGGAAGACATTGTTGTGTATTATTTTGACGTCTTTCACAAGTCAGTTATAGGGTAATGATTTTGATGTTAACAACACTTGATACTTTGTGGTTCTTGTGTCAAGAAAATGACATAATTGTTTCCTTTTCATAAAAAGAATTGACCATGGGAATAAGGTTGTATTATGTGTGGCTGGCTGATGTCAATTGTGGAATATGAATGAGGGATATGGATGTTACGGGTATAAATTAACTGAGAGGGGGGGGGGGGGAATCAGTTAATTAATATTTTTCAGCCAAATTACTTCTTTTAACTTAGAATCAATAAACTTTATGGAAGTCAATCTTTGCTATGAATTCAGAGTTATAAACATAAGAGCAGATAGCATAAAACACAACATTCAATCACAACATTTAATCACATATATGATACACAGATATTTTCACGAGGAAAACCATAAGGGAAAAACCTCTTCTTCTTATGATGTCAAAGGATTCAATGGCTGTACATTACTTCTTATTTGAGCACTGACTCAAAGAGGCTGCAACCTCTGAATGCAAGCACCAACTTGCTGAGAGCACCAACTCTCACTGTAACCCAGCACCAACCGGGTGGAAGCACCAACTTCCAATTTAACCCAGCACCAACTGGGTGAAGACACCAATATTCAATTTCTACAAGCACCCACTTGCAGACAGAGACATAAAGTCTCTCCTAGCACCTCCCTACCTCCCTTATTTGCTAGACTTTCCAATAGAATCAAAATTCAACTATACAAACATGTCTCTGCTTACCAAACCACTCTGCTCTGTTCAACATCGGCTATCTGCTCCTCTGTTCTGTTCAACTGTTCAACACATTCTTTTGTTCCTCTACTTTGCTCATTCAGTATCAGTTTACAGCACTGATCTCTTAATACTCTGCACACCATTACTCTCCTCAAAACAGCTCACGATCCCAACTGTTTCTGCTCAATATATATATATCATATTCTGAGTTCATTTCTCTCTCTGTTTCATCAAAACAACATTCTCAAATTGTTACAGAACCGGTTGAGCTTCAACATCCTCAAACCGTTACAGAAATGGTTCAGCTTCAACATCCTCTGTACACATCCTTACTCTTCGAATCATCATTACAAGCAGTTACTACACGGTTCACATTTCAGGTTCATCATAACTGTTAATCCATCTGCTTGAATACTCTTCGAATCCTCAACTATTCAGGCGGCCCTTCGTATTCCTCTTCAAAGATTACATTGATCCAATATGGTACAATGGATCAAAGAAGCGGCAGGTAAAATGACGGAGTTCGCAAGCAACATCTCCTTCCGCAACATCGGAGGTCGGAGGAACATCTCCTTCTGCAACGGTGGAAACTTAAATGCTGTTCAGAACGGATCGGACATCGGAGGTCGAAAGAACATCTCTTTCTTCCACGTCGGAGGTCGAGAGAACATCTCCTTACGCAATGGCGGAAACTTAAATGCTGTTCGGAACGGATTGGAAGTCGAAACGATAAGTGCAACAGCGGAAACTTAAATGACGTCCGGAATGGATCAGACATCGGAGGTCGAAAGAACATCTCTTTCCACCACGTCGAAGGTCGAAAGCAACATCTCCTTCTGGAAGTCGGAGGGATTTTGACATCGGAAGCCAAAAGCTTCGCACAGCCGCAACGACGGGAAGAAAAAGACTATGGACACGCGATCCGGATCGAAAATCGGAGCGCTTTACACTTCAGATGCTTAACCACTTTGGGAGCCGCAACGGTAGAAGCAAAAAGACAACAACCTCCGATCTAAAATTTTAGTCTGAATCTCAGCCGATTGAGCCAGAGTTCATCGGAGGAAAATATCGGAGCTCGTTGTTTATCATTCTCCCGCAACGACGGAAGCACAAATGACTAAAACTTTCGCAAGGCGTTCGATGGCAAGGCCCCAACAGCAAATACTTTATTGCACGCTCAAAACAGTTGTGAGGGTGCGCGGTTAACATTTGGTGATAACCTTTGGCGGAGTTTCCAGTTGGAATTTGACATATGGTTCCGTTTTGGCACAGCTCTGTCATATATATATATATAACGTTATAGCGGAGTTCAGATCCTTGGCATGGCAGGAATGTCTCACATATGGAACTGTTCATACTTCGCAATTTTTGTGATATCCATTCGGTAAGTGGATTTTCCATAGAATTTAGTCTGAATCTCTAGCACCTCCCACTATTCGATTTTCTTCATTGATACCTGCGTGCCTGCCTCTTTTTCAGTAGATTGCCACATCCATTTGACATCAGTTCCCCTTCTCTTTATAGCATATTGCCATCAATGACAATACATTAAAACTTTAAGACTGAGCACTAGCTACCATCTACTAGTCTTGAACACACCACTCTGAAAGATATTCCAACAATGGACTACTATAAAGTGAGATGATCATTGAAATGGAAAAATGAGAAATGTGTTCTCCAAGGGATAACGCATTTTTCTTTTGGTGTTATGTGATGTTTACTTTGTAGATCAGATTTGGTGTGTTGAAACTACATATTTTTTAGTTGTAGATCTTGTTTTTAACCTTAGACAATAGTGTTAATGATGGAAGTTGAGTGAACTTCATTCAAAATAAGAGATAATGATGAATACTATGCTGTTTATAGAATTTGATGGATACTATGTTGTTTATAGAATTTGATGGATAATATGTTGTTTATAGAATTTATGTTCTATATCTATTATATTTTTTAAACTCAAAGATAAATAATATGATGGAATTCCAAAAAAACGAGTGAGTAGAATACATGTGTTGATGCTGGTGAGATAAATGGAAAATTACGAGTGTGAATGAAGTATTAAAATTGGAACTTCAAGAAGATAAATGAATGGTATACACGTTGTAAGATGTTCATGAGATAAAATGACAAAATATGTGTGAACGAACATCAAAAGATGAGTATAAGTAATTGAACTTCAAAAACATTAGAAGGAATACAATACAAATTGGGTTATTCATGAGGTAAGTTCAGAGAAAGTATAGGGCCATGAGAGGTAAATGGTAGTTACACAGAGAAATGTCCCAGAGCAAATAAAAACAATTTTTAAGAGGTAAATTGTAATCAAACGGGTGGAACTTTTTTCCCCTTAGTTTTGCAATTAAACCGCTGAAACTATTTTCCTGTTGGTTACCGACAAATTTATGGTCAATGGAAGGTAGAGGCAAGATGTATTAATCGGATATATAAAAAAATGAGAAATTACTGTAATAAATTGAGAAACTAGAGAACCTCAAAATGACAAGTTGGGTTGTTGAGATTTACATATTTCAAAGTGTAATGGGAAAGTATAAACTGTTAAAATATTTTCCCATTGGTTAGGGACATGCAAAGGCAGAGACGTATTAATGGGCTATATAAAAAACTAGAAATGACTATTTAATTGAATAAATTGAGAAAGTAGAGACAACGCCCAGATTGACAAATTGTGTTGTTAAATTTCTTTTCCCAGCAGGTAAAAGGCCTTAGGTCAATGGAAAGTATGTACTAATGTTGAGAGGTAAATGACATCTTTATAGTGTATTTGAGCTATTGAATTTGTTTTTCCCAGCAGGTAAAAAGCCTTGGGTCAATGGCAGGTAGAGATAGTGTTAAGAGATAAATGATCTCTTTATAGTGTAATGGCAAGTAGAGATGAAATGGTAAAAGTATTAATAAAATACATAGAAATTAATGATGAATATTATGGGATACATTGAGGTAAATTGTAATAAGGTATTACTTAAATCTGGATATCAAAGGGGTGCATAACTAATGTGGTAGATTATATATTTTTTTCACCAGGGATAGATATCATTTGAAGTGAATAACAAGTAGAATAATAAGTAGAGATGAGTAGACTTCTTCAGATGAATGTCAGATAGAGGGTTGAGATAAATGTCAAAACATGGGGGTATTCATAGAGAAGGTTGAGATAAATGGAAAAATATTGGTATCCATAGAGATATGAACCTTAGGTAAATGATAATCAAGCTGCTAATAATATTTACTACTAGCATAGATTCATCTTAATCTTTATCAAGAGAAAAAAAATGTAATTTTTTTAGTGCTTAATAGATTCGGGTTTAAGATGGATCTATGCTGGTTTTATTTATTTTAATTTATGAGCCAACATGAATTTTTTAATTATTTCGTATTTTTTATAAGTTATGAGCCCACATAAAGAACGTAATGTGACAAATGTCGCATCTTTCTACTTGGTGCAATAAATTAAATTGTATGCACACATCTCGCTACTTGGTGCAATAAATTAAATTGTATGCACACATCTCGCTACTTGGTGCAATAAATTAAATTGTATGCACACATCTCGCTACTTGGTGCAATGAAGTGATGACTCTGAAAAAATTAAATATGTACTTCAAAGTATCTAGGATTTAGGGTTTCTAGTGTCATGCCATATTTATTTAGGGTTTCTTGAACTTCATGGCATGTTGCAGTTACCCGATTTTTCTAATTATGTTTGTCAAATAAACACAAAACCATATTCACATGAAGTACTTAAGGCCCTGCATGAGTATGTGTATGTTAAAGAGAGAATATAGGTGTACTCGCATGCATATTATTGTGTTGTGGATGTTGAATAGGGATATCAACACACTACCAGTACCAGGACTTGGATTTGCAGGCAGAAACAATAGGCCACTTTTTAGGAAAAGACAACTCTAGATACATCCTCATATTTTTCCATTTAGAGAAAATATATTTACAGTTCCATATGGACAAGAGAGAGAGAAGTTACAACGTCCCCCCTGTAGCTTAAGGACTTCTTATGCTGGTAATTCTATTCTATATAGGAGACATAGAGCATAAACAGTTGACTAAAAAGTTGCTTGAGCTTTATTGGCCACATCCGTGTATTTCACCCTTTCTTGTTTCATACCCATGGATATTACATCAAGAGTTTTTGTGATCATATCATGGTAATTCATCTTACGTTCTGTCTCCTATATAGAATAGGAAGTGTATGGATCTTAATCTTCTTAAAAAAATAGTGGGTCATCTTCAGTTCGTTTGATTGTCACTAAAATATTTACAATTGGATTTATTAACCACCTGGTGTTTGTAGGTGGGAAATCCACCTTTACTTCATCTAGGAAATCCAAACCATCCTCGAGATCGTCACTATCATGCAAAAAATTCCATGGAGATCAGAAATCCTTGCATCCTATAAAGTACATCCTTCCCACTCTTGGATCATAGAGACCCTCAACAAAAATATTTGAAAATTTTCCTCCCACTTTCAATTGTGCAACAACTTTTAAGAAGAACTTCTCCTCCTCTTGTCCTTTTGAAAGAGGTGATTCCCTAACATCCTCAGGTATCACATAAGTGTTCGAGGCTTGCACCTGATCAACTCTTACAAATTCCTTAATTTCTATAACATATACATCTATGAAGATCTTGATAAAATGTTGAACTAATCAATTGCTCTGTATTAATCACTGGTAAAATATTGACTACAGTCTGGTTAAACCCTACAAGTTGATTGGCAGAAAATTCTTGTCAACTGGCACACAACTAAAGTAATATCCCAAGTAGATATGTTCAAGTTGTTACTGTAAAGTCACTTTCTCACAAAGCCTGCAAAAATTAGGCATTTAAGTGCTCAAACATTACTTGAAAATGTCAGAATTAGCTAATCTAATACTTGACTTAGCTATATGTTTAACACTGAGTTTTCTTTTCTTTTAGCGGGAAAAATAGAATCACAAAAATTAGTTGTAAGTTGTAATTTGTAGTGTTATCACATCATTAATATAGAATCATTCATCACTCAAGTATGGTTTTTTTGTTGAAGTTATGAGTAAAATCAAAATATGGCAACAAAAATAGCCTAAATTACTGGTTTTGAACTACATAGCTATACAATGTTGAGCTCATCTTGTTTCTATCATAAATTTGTGGAAATATTGATGTAGGAGCTACACTTCATGTAATCGCACTATATGCAGTAGCTACACCTATGTACTTTCACTAAAGGCTCCATGTAAAGGGTCATCAACCATACATTTAAGGCCATAGTCATATCACATTGTTAGTGAAGCAATTGGATACATATATAATGTTTCCTAACACATAAAATTGTGTGGTGTCGTAAAAACAAAGTAACCAAATCCCAACTAGAGAGTTGATTGTCCAAATAGACAAATGTTGGTTGAGTGTGGACATTTCGTAGAAGAGCTTACTGGCTGTATGAAACTTCCATTCTTTACATAAACCATCAATAACAACATTGTGCGTAACAACATTAGGACATATGTTTGTGTTGGTAATCTCATTGAATAGATTACTAGCATACAACAACTTTCCTTCCTTAAACCATCAATAACCACATTGTAAGCGACAACATCGAAATATATGTTTCTATTCGACATTTCATAGAAGAGCCTTTTCACGTTGTCGAACTTGCCTTCTTTGCAAAGGCCATCTATAAGTACACTGTATGGGACAACATTAGGGCAAACAACTGTTAAAGTTAGTGCAGCTGCGAGACCCATTCTCAGGTAGGATGGTACCCTAGTAATTTAACTAGTGTGGAGTAAGACCCTAGAAGGTACCCTAGGGCCCCTAGTAGTCTCTTGGGATTCTTGGTTTGGGACTAAGTAGGTTGATGCATCTAGGATTCCTGGTCTGGTGTGTCCATTCTTTGTTGCTATGGGACAGTGTGTCCATTCTCTGCTGGACTGTGGATTTGACAAACATAGTGTTAAAGTTGAAAGAGATGAAAATTATGTTAGAGTTTGGGAGGGATTGAATTTGAATTTGTAAATCCTAAACCCTCAATAAGAGGAACTGACTAATTCTCTTACTCATTAGGATTGTTGTCTAGGAGTGAACTTCCTTTAAAGTGACTACTTGAGAAAAATTGTAAGCCCAAATGCATCCCTGCCTCAATTATGAATTTGTACTAGCTCATAGCATGAAATTTCAGTGTTTTAAAGCTAGAGAACATTGGAGAGAGAGAAATTCTTTTAAAGTGACTACTTGAGAAAAAATGTAAGCCCAAATGCATCCCTTCCTCAGTTACGAATTTGTACAAGCTCATATGTTTAATCCTCACCCCACAAAGAGCTTCAAGCATCGAGTGATATATGGATATGGAATACCATTGGCTCTACCACCTGTTGGTCGAAGGAAATGGAAGTCCAAGCCACCAGTGAGTGCCCTATTTTGACCTTGCATAGACACTAAACACCAAAAGGGAAAATGGAAGAGGGGCTACCTGAGAGTTTGGGAATGCCTAGGGATGCCTTTAGGGCAGGTCCAAGGTGGATATGGAACCTGGAAAAGGGAAGTGAGGAGGAAAGAGGAGTGGAAAGGAGCGAGTGAGGGTTATGCAGGATTGGTTAAGAAGCATCGAAGGTACTCTAACCAAGGCCATTGATATGTCCATCCAACATTACCAACGTACTAGGAGACCTTTGAATAACTCTTCCCTGTCTAAACATATGCCAGACAATAACTCTATAGGAAGTATGTTTGGCAATGCAGGAACTTCCATATCCTCAAGAACTCTTCCCTCGCTCTTCCCTATGTAGGAACTCTTCTATGTCCTCAGGAACTCTTCCTTGCCTCGAATGGAACTCTGCCTGAGCTGGAACTCTGCCCCGACTGGAAATCTGCATCGGCTGGAACTCTGCCTTGGCTGGAACTCGACCCCGATTGGAACTTGACCCTGACTGAAACTCGAACCCGACTAGAACTCAACTCCAGATGGAACTCTACCTTGGATGGAAATATGCCCCGCTGGAATTCTGCCCCGACTAGAAGTTTTCCTTGGTTGGAACTCCATCGTGTCTCACTCTGCCACATCATTAATGCTTGGATTCCTCGGGTAATCCCCCTTACCAATCATATCTAAAGTGAAGATAAGATGTTTCTTATGTGACGGTGGGAACACTTCTAAAAGTGTATCTCAGCTAAACCCCAGTGAAAACATTACGATTTAGGAGTGCTAGCTAGTGTAGAAATATGTGCCTCATAATCAACGGACCAATTCCCTCACCTTGTGCACCCGATGCTTATTTAACCTACCACACATGGTAACAACCTCATAGGAAGTGCACTATGCTTGCACTCTATCCATGGTCAAGTATTTTCTCTAACCAAAACATCGATATGCCCATCCAACATTACCAACATACTAGGAGAACTGTGAAGAAATATTCCCTGTCTAAATATCTGCTAGCTCAATAAATCTATGGGAAGTAAGTTCGACAATGCATGAACTTTATCCTCATAAAATCTTCATAGGAACCCTGCCTCGACTAGAACTCTGCCCTGGTTGAAAATTTTCCCTTGTTGGAACTCTACCTTAATTGGAACTCTATGTCGGCTAGAAATTTGCCCCGAATGGAACTCTGCCCCGGCTTGAACTATGCCTTGGCTGTAACTTTGCGTCAGTTGGAACTCTGCCCCAACTGAAACTCCGACTCGAATGGAGCTCTTCCCAACTGCAACTCTGCCTTGCGGGAACTCTGCCTTCGCTGGAACTCTACCCTAGTAGGAACTCTGCCCCGTCATTAGTTCTTGGATTCAGGAAATCCTCCTTACCAAACATATCTAAAGCAAAGAGAATACGTTTCTTATGTGACGGTGGGAAAACTTCTAAAATATTATCTCATCTAAACCTAGTGAAAACATTGTGCTTTAGGAGTTCTAGCTTGTGTGGCAACATGTACCTCATAATCAAGTGACCAGTTCCCCCACTTTGTGCACCCGGTGATTGTTCAACCTACCACATAGGGTAACAACCTCCTAGGTAAGTGCACTATGATTGCACTCTCTCCATGGTGAAGTATTCGCTCTAACCAAACCATCGACATGCCCATCCAACATTACTAACGTACTAGGAGAACTATGAAGAATTATTCCTTGTCTAAATATCTAATAGCTCAATAACTCTATAGAAAGTATGTTCGACAATGCAGGAACTTTATCCTCAGAAACTCTTGATAGGAACCCTGCCCCGAATAAAACCCTGCCACAGCTGGAACTTTTCCTCGACTGGAAGTCTGCCCAAGCTAGAACTTTGCCTCATTGGAACTATTCCCGGTCGGAACTCTACCCTGGTAGGAAATATACCCCATCACTAGTGCTTGGATGCCTCAGGAAATACCCTTACCAAATAGATCTAAAACGAAGAGAAGATGTTTCTTACGTGACGGTGGGAACACTTCTAAAAGCTTATCTCAACTAAATGCTAGTGAAAACGTTGCACTTTAGGAGTGCTAGCTTGTGTGGAAACATGTACCTCATAATCAAGTGACCAATTCCCCCACTTTTTGCACCTTATGATTATTCAACCTACCACATAGGGTAACAACCTCCTAGGTAAGTGCACTCATAGGAACCTTGCCCTTGTTGGAATGTTTCTCTCATAGGAACTTTGCCCCAGTTGGAACTCTGCCCTTGCTGGAACTTTGCCCCGATTTTTTCAAATGATTGATATTTAATACTTTTTTCCTTTTTTCAATAACTTTGCTTGCATGTATGTTCCATGAGGGGTGTCAATGCATTCCTATACAACAATTGCACTGGAATTTTCTAGACTAATATGATATGTGCATGGTAGATATAACATGCATATTGTTGTATTGTTTCTTTGTGATATACAATACTATGCATTGTAGTTTCAGAAATGGATAGTCTTGCATATTATTTATTACTAAGAGTAAAAACATTGTTATTTTTCCAGGGTTATGTTTGCTTGGAAGATTTAGAAACCACATCTGTATTCCAATATTATGGCCATAATACAGGTTCTTGTTCTATCTGAACAATCGAATTTTTTATTACTTGTTTACAATGTAGATAATCCAATCTTCCTATTGATATATTGAGCCACATGAACTTAATATATTATTGGTTGACCATCTCAGGAAGACTTGACTTATAGAGTAATCAAGGAAAGTAATGGGCGCAACTTCTTTTACTGTTTGGGGACTGAGTACAATGGTTTGCGACGCAACAAGTGTCACACATTTAATAAACATCGAGAGCAAGTACATGGGTGGGAACCCACAACATTGCATTTCTGTGCCCAGCGTGGCCATAACTACAAGCTTAGATCTGCATCAAGAATGGAAAAAGAATGTAAGAGCAAAAATTATGACATTGAATATCAGTTCAAGAAGAATAGGAAGGATGTGGAGACTACTGCCATTCGAAGAGAGATCCAAAGAGAGGTATGATTCTTGTATTGATGTTTTATTTTCGTAAATATTCAATAAAGGATCCTTTCTCAATGTATTCTCCTTATTTTTCTTGTAAAAGGGGGTGAAGGGTTTAGAGGAGTTGAGCAAGAATGCATTGGCGCATGTCAAAAGAAAACTTGGTGAATACGATCCACAATCAAGTGACAAAAAAATGTACTAATGAAGATTGTTCGTAAGAAGATTATAAAAGATAAATATTGGGAGGCGCTGCGTAAAATCTTCAATGAGTCACCGCTGGTAGGATTTTTCAATTCCTATTCAAATAAAATATATTTATTTGATTAGATATAAAACCAATCTTGCATGGTATTTGAAGAAATAACATATATTCAACATCCTTTTCTTGCATCAAAGATATTTATGTAGCTCTTCAAATTTTCCCCAGGATGATTACATGTCTGTTGACGAGACAGTCAACGTACGTTTTGTAAACCCCTATATGTTTTGTTACATATTGGAAATGTGAGAACGAATATCCATATTAGTGATATTATTTTCTTTTATTTGTAGGGAAATAATATATATGTGGGTCAATCATCTTCATTTGACTTGAATCAAACACCTGATATTTCTAAAGATGTTGATTTTTCTTTGTACAACATGACAACAAAATATGTCAGTCAGGAAAACGAGAAATATGATTGTATTGAAAGCATTAACCAATGTGAGAAGACATCTAAAAGTGTTCCTTTTATCCCACCAACATTTGACAAGACTCCTATTGATTTAAATGATGCACTTGACTTTTCATTGGAGTCCCATCCATCTATAGGCCCACCAACACTTGACAAGACTCCTATTGATTTAAATGATGCACTTGAATTTTCATTGGAGTCCCATGAATCTATAGGCCTGCCAACATTTGACAAGAGGCCTATTGATTTAGATGATGCACTTGACTTTTCTTTCCAGTCGCATCGATCTATAATCCCACCAACATTTGACAAGACACCCATGGATTTGGATGGAGATAGAAAAATTGTGGTAGATCATGATAAGGTCCAAACCATGAAAAATGAGGATTATATTGAAGATCCATCTCTGCCAAAAAATACTAGCGCATGAGGCAAGGGTCACAAACCGACATTTCTCACCGCAGATGAAGGAAATGATAAGAACTCAAAGTATCATCACCCTTATTTTTATTCACAATCTATCGGCAATACAAAGAGGCCACAAACATGTACAATTATGAAAAATAGGCGTGGAAAAAAAGGGTGACTTTCATTTGTATATTGAAGACAATGATTTCTGCACATTTATGGATGTCTGTTATTTTTTGCATGAATGTATGGGTTTATAAAATAGTATTGGTTTTATGGTTGTCTGTCTATTATGATTTATGAAACAATCATGTTTAAACTAGTGTAAATTGAACTACGTGATGATGGATGAGACAATATTTCTGGAAAAAAAACAATAAAACCATCGGTCTTGGAAAAAAAATCCAAACATTATTTACAACCTCGCTAGTTCCAATTCTTCACTTCTCAAGGTTGGACAAAATTTGACTTTTTTTTAATATTGATGAAGCATTGTGGCTAAATGGAGAACATATCCATAAAATATATTTCTGAAAGAATTGTTGGATTGAAGTTTATGGGAAGCGTTGTGCAACAACCATCAATCATGATAAAGGTAATACACATCAAATATTTAGTTGCGAAACTGTAACTGCAAGATATTGCTCAAATATTTCCCCTCATAAGAGGAATATCTTGAAACATGGTATGTTCAATCTCCCCAAATTTTAGATAGAGGACAGAGTCTGCAGTTACAAAATATTATAAATCGCGGTATTATAATGCATGAGATACACTACAACTAACATGACCCCATGAGAATCCAACTCTTGACCATTGCCCCACAGTTTGGCAATTGCCATATATGTTGGATCAAGTAAAATCAGTTGCATTGTTATTATTATTTTTTATAGATGATGGAGATTTATTTTATTTTATTTTATTAGTATTACCCATATATCCACTAACCCAAGCATTGGTATCTCTTCTACCCCTGACTGTAAGAGCATCTAACTTTGGTGCAACTATCTGAATCTGCAGCCTTGATATGGAAGAATTAATTAATGTGAAACTAGCGTCCCTAAATATCAGTTTTTCTATCTAAACTTTTAAAACATTCCTTATACGGTTATAGAGTGATTCTAGTGCTCCAGAATTCCCGTGATAAACCAATAGTTTTTTCAGTGTGAAATAGATTTACAATATGAACTTGAATAATGGTACACAGTTATAAAGTGATTATAGTGTTATGAAATTCCCCCGATAAACCAATGGTTTTTCAGACTGAAACAAATTTCTAATATGAATTGTAATAATGTTTTTTCATTCTATAGAACCTTGCATATTCTAATTTAAAGCACAGGCCCCAAGCTCCTATAACTGAAAATACAATTACCATTGCAACTCAGTGCAATACAATTATTTTTTCCTTGGAATGCTTATAATATCAAGTAATTCCATAACATGTGCTTTGTGCCCAACTTACAATTTGGTTATTTATTGTTATTTTTAAAGATGTCTAGTTCCTAATTAAACTTATTGCTCATTTATATAGGTGATAGAAAGAATAGAGAAAGGATATTATTGCAAAATGGGGCAAAAATGGACATTGTGCATTGAAGTGTCATGTCATCCAAACCCAGGTCAAGAAGTTAGACCATGTGCTCCTTCACAACCAAGCAATAGACCATGTGCTCCAAGATAAGAGAGCATATTCTATAAGGACTACAAACAATTAAGCGTACTATATTACGCTTGTTGAAGGGATGAGGGCATCGAAAAAACATTGCGCAAATAATATTGCAGTGGTCACCAAATCTGAATTAATATCTAACCAGATGAATGGGGTTTACAAAGTCTGGAAAGACAATTTGAAACATCTACATATAGAAGCAAAAAACATTGCTAATCAATTTCAAACTCTTACCATCGATTACCAGGCCGAGGTCAAGAGGATGTCTATAGATCTTGTGTCAAGAGCAGGGGAAATTGTAACTGGTGATGTCCAAGATGAATTCCCATCAACATCTATTCCAGAAATAGTCATTCATGAAAATCAATATATATCTCCATTTTGTGGATGTTTTCTTCGTATACTTGTTGTAATGTCTATCATGTCATGGCTTTATCACAACTCTTAGTAAGTGAGACCTTTTGTACAAGTGACTACCTGAACGATGCATTATATAATTATGGTGGAATGTACTTTCAGGTCCAAAATGTTTATGATATTGCATATGTTTATGAAACAACATATTGTTTTTCTAAATATGGTATCTCTTTAATTACTTTGCTGGTTTTTCTATTAATTATTTTCAACTATGTGTATTGTTTAGGAAATCCTATCAATTCCATTCATATCATTGATACTTACTACACTCATTCCTTGAAAGGTATTATTTGCATCTATATGTAATTGTATAAATATATATTTGATACAACTCTCTTATACGTATACAAGTTGTACATATTATACACGTATCATATACAACTCTCATTATTACTGTAAGATACGTCTCATATTACTGTAAGAGGATTATGTATTTGGAATTGGAATTATAGAAATTTTAAGCATTTTCAATTTTAAACAGAAACTAATCCACATTCTATTCATTTGATAATGCATCATGGTTGGTAGGAGGAGTAAATGACATCAAAATCACAATATAAAGAATAAGACAAGTGCCATGCAATGATTGATTTCAGTGCTTCAAGAAGTGTTATGTGATGTATAGGTAGAGTATTTACACATTGAGTACTGTAAGAGGCTTATGTATTCAGAATTTGAATCAAAATTGTCTCCTAAAATCAACTTCAGATAATGTTGTTGGGTTGGTCCTTCAATATTCAATAAGACTTATTATTTGTTCATGAAGTTGTTCCCACTGGATAAAACTGAATTCATCGTCTAAATGGTGAAAATATTTTTCAATGTTGTAGGCGATGTATATAGTGTTATTGTTATTTTCAATATTGTAGTGTTATTTTCAATGAAAATAATTTATATCTGTCTTGTGACATTCAAATAGACTCGACAGAACAAGTGAAAAATCAATGTGATTTCGATCTTCAACTATATTTTATGTATCATAAAATTTTACAATTATAGATATTTTAAGCGTTTACAATGTTAAACAGAAAGTACTCCACATTCTATTCATTTGATAATGCATCAAGGTTTACAGGAGGAGTCAATGACATCAAAATCACAATATAAAGAATAAGTCAAGTGCCATGCAATGATTGATTTTAGTCTTTCAAGAAGTGTTCTGTGATGTATAGGTAGACTCTTTACACAATGAGTATTCCATTTAAAAAATTGAATTTGGGAAGGCAAGTTCACATTCAATGGGTTTCTTTGGGTTATAACCACTTCCTTTGTCACTGTAATTGCTATGAGTGTTTCTTAAATTTCCATATCTTCTGAAAGAGGCATGCCTTTTACGTTAGTGTTTTCAAATTCCTTTTTTTCTTTCCGAGAATTGATTTCTTAACCCCAAATTCAATCCCAACACAACGAGGAACCATCAATTCAATCTCCATAATGGCAAGAGGGATAGTAACCTTAGTTTTACATTCTTCCATGTTTTTTGAACAAAATGGGGTTTCATATTTGGTTTTTCATTTCTATGTGATACCAAATTATTTTTGTAGGGACAATATTCCAAGGATGAATTTTCCAGTAGTCAGTCAAAATCTTGACTTACAATGCTTTTCAACCATCATCAAATCTAAGAAAACTCAACATATTAAAAATGAATCAAAATCTAACTTGCAACAGTTCCATAATTTCTGCTATGTCTGAAAGTGATGGAGCATTCTCACATGTCAAAATCTAGCATTATGCTTCAAGAAAACTAGGATTATTACACAGAGAAAACAACCATAAAATTGCAATAGAAAGGTGAAATGTAAACACCAAAGAGAATCAAAGAGGATTTTATGACTAAAATGTCTAAGCCAAATTGCAGATTCACATGAAGATCTCCTAAAGATGCAAATATGTTAGACATGTTGTAAAATATTGTCCTATAGTAAGATGTCATAACTGCAATAATTTAGTTCAGAAAGTCCAAGTCTGTAAGAATTCAAGGAATTCCTCAAGAAAAGTAAGTGTCCTATATAACTCTAAGAAGAAGTACAACACAAGTTGGAAGAGAAAGGATGAAGATAGTTTTAAAAAAAGTATTGGGACACGATTGTTGATATGAATTTGAAGTAAGGGAGATTCCTAGTTTAAAAGAGCTGCAAATTTAAAAAAATGGTTGCAATCATAAGAGAAATATGGTGCGAAGAGGAAGAAAATAATTGGATGGAAGGAAGAGTGGTGGCTGAAATCATACAAAGGAAATGGATTACAAATTTGAGGATGAGTGGAAAGCATGCATGGAGAATTGGTTATTTTCTGTGATTCATTATTTATTAGATATAGGATATACATATGAATAAAATTTCTTATAATGCCTTTTTTTCCTTTTTGGTAGGATTCAACATATAATGGTTCTTGCAAGAATTTGGTGGTTGAAAAAGTGGCAATGGGTTCCTAATAACGAACTCATGTAGGAAGATATGTTTTTTTCTAAAATGTGCATGCATTTATTTTGATATAGCTTTGGCACCCTCAAACCGCCACATAGTCTACTTCCTAGTGTGATAAGTAATACTTTTAAGAACACATGCATACTATTAATAATTCACACATGATTAAAATGTGCATTTGTTCCATTCTGTATTAATAAAAAATAAGGTCACATGCTATTTTCTAATGAAAAATTTGTGGTGTGTTTTGGTACAATTGAAGAGGCATCGAGAGGAGATTTAGACTACCAAGAGGACACTAGTTTTCATGTTTTCCTAGATTGGTTTGAGGTAGATTTACTCAAATATTTTTTTCATAAATTTCTCAAATTATAAAATATAGAATATATATTTTATTCTTCTTCAAATGCATAATATAAATCACATTTTCATGGGGCCTACACTTCAACAAAACCCAAACCCACCATGACTAAATGTATAAAGACCCCATTTTATCCCCCAACCATCATATCCTAACAATGGAATTTACAATAGAATTAAGTCATTGAGAAACCTAACACAAGAATTTCGAAATACCTAAGATCCCTCACATCTTTCATTCACTAAATTGTTGGATAACTTTGTATCTTTGATTACTTAAGCCCAATGCCTATTGTTTTATATATATTTTGTTACATAAGCTATGTTCATTGAATATTATAGGAAACTTTTAGATAGAAACCATGTAAGTTATCTACATATTCTAAAAGTAAAAGAGCCATTGATTGATTTTAGTGCACCAAC
Organism: Pseudotsuga menziesii; assembly: GCA_001517045.1. Lineage (NCBI taxonomy): Eukaryota > Viridiplantae > Streptophyta > Pinopsida > Pinales > Pinaceae > Pseudotsuga > Pseudotsuga menziesii. The sequence goes on along the minus strand of LPNX010594337.1, from coordinate 61,068 downwards.
CATTACTTTGAGTTTTTGATACCAACCATTCATGAAAGTAGTCCAATTTCCTATGATCGATCACTCACAATCTATTTTTTTATAATATGATCGATCACTCTTGGCAATCTCATTACATCTATAACAAATAATCAACCTGAGAAATGCATTCAACAAAAAATATCATATGAGTAGATAACTAGTCTGAGAAATGCATTTGACAAAAATGAGCAGATAACTAATGTGAGAAACTCATTAAACAAAAAATACTAGTTCAATGTGATTCAAAAATCTAACTTCATAAAACATTAAACATTCTGAGCTTTCTAGTAGATGTATAAATTAATTCTAAACACATATTTACTAAACATCGATATCAGAATAAATGGATTTAGATATCTTCAGCATCAAGCAAAAAACATCGCATAATACTCTTCATACATACCCTATGATTAGAAAAGTCTTAATAGATACCCTATGATTAAGATGAATCAATGCCACATAAATAAATACCTTATGACTAAGATTAATCAATCAACATCAGAGAAGACGTTTAAAAATTATTAAGATCATATGGGGAAGACGTGTTATATATATAAACTCTGGTTGTAGAACACCCTTCTTCTTTCAATGCAATTCATACTTAGGAAAAAAAGTGTTCTGCAATTGTTCAACAATATCATAGGGAACAACATTATCAGCTTCTCCACATCAAGATCAATCTATGACCTTTGTGCCAAGTCGTTTCCACCAAAAGGTAGGGGGCCTGATAGGTCGTCCCAAGCTCTAGGCTGGTGATCTTCTTGTGAAGTCTAAGCACCTAGATCCCCCACCATACATATGCACTACATGTCGAATAACAATAGTGATGCCAACCCTTATAAACCCATATAAACTTTAACACACTACCAATGTGGCATAAATCCCAATAGGTGAGTCAAACACCATCGTCGATCATTTGATCAGATGGTTAGTGTGTTGTGAGTGTTCGAGTCCAATTTCCTATGTGTGCCATTTTTCCAGACCCAAATTTCATTAACATCGTTTAAATCGATTTTGTAGGAAATGATTGATTTTAGTGATTCAAGAAGTGTTCTATGATGCATAGGTAGAGTCTTTAGACATTGAGTATTCCATTTAAAAAATTGAATTTGGGATGGCAAGTTCACATTCAATGGGTTTCTTTGGGTCATAACCACTTCCTTTGTCACTAGAATTGCTATGATTAAGTGATGAGGAATACAGTTTTGGAGTTTCATGAGAAGTTTTGGGTTTCCCGAGTGAAAGTGCAAACTTTTCTCCATCCTAAGGAAAGGCAGACTAGATATGGAAGTAAAATGTAAGGAGGTTATAAAAAGTGCATTATCTGATTCAAATCAAGTCAGTACACGATCAATCAAAATGGGTTTAAACCATACTCATTGGCAACATGCAGGGATAAAAAACAAAACGATGCCAGGGATCAACAACAAAACCATGAGAGAGCTTTTAACATTTCGCGAGAACTAATTTCTCCAGTTTCCTGAAAGTGTTTCAATTTTTGGAAAACGTTTTGCAGAGTATTGTAGTGGTGAGATGATGTAATTATTTTTATACTTGTAACTCATCAATAGACATGGTTTGTTTATTTTGGGAAAATGAATTAGTGACTTTGTACAAAATGCCATAGTTTTAGTTCTTCTACTCTATGGGTGGCATGTACAATTTATGTCCACTCTAAAGAATTAAATTTTGCTACCAGTTTTTTCAGGCATGTATCCCACAAATTTATCATGATTATTCAAAATATGTTACAGAGTTTTCTTGCAGTGACGAGTGTATTTGAGAGTATTTTATTTTCAATTTTGTTGTTGTTGTTGTGGAGATGTATCAAGTCTAAACTAGTAAATTGAAAATTGAAAAAAATTAAAATATGTATAAATTAAACGAGTATAATGATAAAAAAAAGTATATAATAATAAAATAAACACCAAAGAGAACTGTGTCCAACACCAAAGAGATTTATCCCTAGATGTATTTGGCATTGAATTTCATTATCAAATTTCATCCTTTGCAACATAACAGCTGTGGTATAGATGGTCTTAGAACTGTTGTAACAAAATTGGGTTTTTTTGCATCTTCTTTTCCAATTTTCAAACTTTTTTATTAATATTTTGCAAGGCTCAATGTTCAACTCTTAATTTTCAATACAATATAAATTTATTGTTTTGTATTTTGGAGATGAAATTTTCATGCTTGGAAAGAAAATCAAATCAAATCAAACAATTTCACATTTATCCCCCATCCTTCTTTTTTTGTCTCAGGGACCTCACTTCACCCCTATAAGTAACCCCTTCATTATTGGCCAACCTTTATTAACATTTTCATGATAATTATCATCACTTGGAGATGAGATTTTTAATTGAAGGTTTAACTATGGATCAATTATTTAATTGAAGGATTGTGGGAGTATCAATTATTTAATTTAAGGCATGGAAGTAGCACCATTGGACAGGTCCTAGGATATTTTAAAATGAAAGATTTTCTAGGCAATAAACCGAATAGTATCTTAGATCAATAAATGTAAGGATATTTATGTAGCATTCAAAGGATGATAAATATGGCTAACTCAAAAGGTTGTTTTGAGAAAAGATGACTATTATAGAATGCATATGTAAGAGATGTGTGAACATGGCAAGAAAATATTAGAACATCAAATTGATTTAAGAATTATAAATGTTGCATATCAAATGAGAAAAGTGGGAGTTAACAAATATTGTGCATAATCACTTGAAACTAAGTTAAAGGGAGCAAAATATCCCTCCTGAACAATCCTTGTTTGAGGGAGTGTATTTCATAGTACTGTTTAAAGTGCAACATTGATCAATGTTAATGCTTGATACTAGACAAATATCAACAAGGGTTGTTAAAGTACATGATTGAATCTCAAGTCAAGCCAAGCACAATACAAACCAAAGAAGAGCTCATGAAGTCAAGCTTTTATCTTGATAGGGGGACCATAAGAACTTTTAGGAGTAGGTCTAAGAGTTAGGACTAGGAAGCTAATGAAGAAAGATGACCAGAAGTAATCAAGATCAATTTCTGGCATACGTAAGTAATCTTCAGTACTGCATAACCTTTTTGGGTATTGTGAATATCCTTGTTCTATGATCTGTGCATATGCACATAAAGAACGAAGATCTATGTTTATGTTTGATAGCAAATTAGGACACATTGACTTGTGACTTAGATATGTGCAAATTAGGATAACACTATATCATTCTAAGAATTGTTTGATGTCTAGATTTGAAAAACATTGACTGCAAGGTCAAGAGTCTCTATAGTATGAATCACCAAACCTTCTTCTACAAGATGATAATCAAAGCACAAGTGAAGAGTGATTGTTAACACGTATACATGCATTGTGAATTTTCATAGCATACCATTGAAAAGTCATACCTTGTGGAATTCCAAACACAAACTTTCTAATGTAAATATTGAATATATGAATGCAGATATGGAAGACATGTGTTGTGGACCTTGCGAAATTCACAATGAATATCTTATTGTAGACTCAGTTTGAAGACCTTGTAAGAACATAACTACATAAGTTGTGAATTCATTATTTCAGAGCTTGAGGATTCATTGGTTGAATACAAAAACTCAAGAATCATTATACAATCCTATGACTGAGTTAATGTAGTGAATTGATCATCTTGAGCAGAGTTTCCATAGCCCATTTGGAGTATAGTTTGAAGAAGGTTCTTATGGAAATTCCCTCTCTAGTTTGATAGTGATGTAGAGAAACTTGATATCAACAAAGGTCTTGCGACATCCCTCTGAATGGGAATAATTTGAAGGGATGACTTGTAGCATTTTTCAGAAATATTCCTCATAGACAAAAACAAATATACAAAGAGAAAGCTACGACAGGCTTGAGGAGTATAATTGTATTTAGTTTTTCGAAGGCATTACAAGTAGGAAAAACATTTCATGACGACATTGATAACACATATAAAGGAAATTTTTTATTTGTTGTCTCTGTCATTTGATGTGGAAATATATGTTTTGCAAAAAAGGAAGCATTGCTTGAAAGCTTTGATACAAAAGGAAAAATTCTACTGGTATGTATATGATACTAGCTATGGAGATATGCTTTCATTATATGCCTTGAAAAACTATGGGAAACCTCCCAATAGGCACAGGTTACTCAATACGTATGAAATCTCTATGCTACATAGATTTAAAGCCTTCGCATAGGGTATTTTGTGGAGCTGAAGATGACGCTTCTCCTCTTGTGATAGAGTCACCTAGAATATAGATAGACATCATAGAATCAATATGTTAACAACATCCAATACAACAGCAACATGAGGTAGAAAACAAAAACAACAACTGATGTGCTTCAGGGTATAAAGTAGGGCATGTGTCAAACCTTGGAAACCACTGATGGGTGTGATCTCAAGCAACCAGTCGTGTTCCCCGGATGAAAGAACGTTGGGAGGAGCACTTGTGCGTGTCATGTAAGATCATTAGGGCCAATATTGTGACGCAAAAACTACGCACATGAACACATGAAATTGATAAATAAGGAGTCCCATGAAGTGTACTTGGGCTTGCAGTTAGAACCAGTTGGTGCTTCCTTGGTATATGTCTTTGCCTTGGAGCGACCGTCGCAGACTATTACCCCTCTACAAGCATCCACACACCACACGTCAACAAATGTTTATGTATAGATACAACAAAAAAATGAGGCAGAAAACAAAAAAACAACTCATGTGCTTCAGACTATAAAGTAGGGAACGTGCCAAATCTTGGAAACCACCGATGGGTGTGCTCTCAAGCAAACTGCCATGTTCCTCGGACGAAAGAACCCTGGGAGGAGCACCTGTGCATGTCATGTAATATCATCAGGGCCAATATTGTGACGCAAAACACTACGCGCATGAACACATGAAATTTATAAATAAAGAGTCCCATGAAGTGTACCTGGGATTGTAGTTAGACCTGACTGGTGCTACCTTAGTCTATGTATTTTCCTTGGAGCAACCATGCAGACTGTTACCCCTCTGCAAGCATCCACACATCGCACGCCAACAAATGTTTATGCAAAAATACAACAACAACATGAGGCAGAAATAAAAAACAACAACTAATGTGCTTTAGATTATAAAGTATGGCACGTGCCAAACCTTGGAAACCACCGATGGGTGTGCTCTCAAGCAACCGGTCGTGTTCCCCAAATGGAAGAAACCTGGGAGGAGCACGTGTGCATGTTATGTAAGATCATCGGGGCCAGTATTGCGACGCAACACACTACACACATGAACACATGAAATTCATAAATAAGGAGTCCTATGAAGTGTACCTAGGCTTGCAGTTAGACCCAGCTGGTGATGCCTTGGTTTATGTATTTTCCTTAGAGCAACTGTGGAGGACTGTTTCCCCTCTGTAAGAATTCACACACCGCACATCAACAAAGTATTATGCATAGATACAACAACAACATGAGGCAGAAAGTAAAAATAACAACTAATGTGCTTCATACTATAAAGTAGGGAACGTGTCAAACCTTGGAAACCATCGATGGGTGTGCTCTCAAGCAACCATTCGTGTTCCCCTGATAAAAGAACCCTGGGAGGAGCACTTGTGCATGTCATGCAAGATCGTCAGGGGAGTATTGTGACGCAAAACACTACACATATTAAAACATGAAATTCATAAATAAGGAGTCCCATGAAGTGTACATGGGCTTACAGTTAGACCCGACTGGCGCTGTCTTGGTCTATGTATTTTTCTTGAAGCAAATGTGGTAGACTGTTTCCCCTCTGCAAGCATCCACACTGCATATTAACAAATGTTTATGCATAGATACAACAACAACATGAGGTGGAAAGCAAAAAAACAATTGATCTGCTTCAGACAATAAAGTAGGGCATGTGTCAAACCTTGGAAACCACCGATGGGTGTGATCTCAATAAACCAGTCGTGTTCCTCGGATGGAAGAACCATGGGAGGAGCACCTATGCATTTCAGGTAAGATCATCAGGGCCAGTATTGTGACGCAAAATACTACGCACATGAACACATGAAATTTATAAATAAGGAGTCCCATGAAGTGTACCTGGGCTTGCAGTTAGACCCGGTTGGTGTTGCCTTGGTCTATGTCTTTTCCTTGGATCAACCGTGGAAGAATGTTGCCCCTTTGCAAGCATCCACAATGCATGTCAACAAATGTTTATGCATAGATACAACAACAACATGAGGTGAAAAGAAAAAACAACAATTGATGTGCTTCAAAATATAAAGTAGGGCACGTGCCAAACCTTGGAAACTACCGATGGGTGTGCTCTCAAGCAACCGGTCGTGTTCCTCGGATGGAATAAAAATGGGGCGAACACCTATGCATGTCATGTAATATCATTATGGACAATATTGTGACACAAAACACTACGCACATGAACACATGAAATTCATAAATAAAGAGTCCCATGAAGTATGCCTGGGCTTGTAGTTAGACTCGACTGGGACTTCCTTGGTCTATGTATTTTCCTTGGATCGATCATGGAAGACTGTTTCCCCTCTTCAAGAATCCACACCCCACATCAACAAATGTGTATGCATAGATACACCAACAACATGAGGAAGAAAAAAAACAACTAATGTGCTTCAGACTATAAAGTAAGGCACATGCCCAACCTTGGAAACCATCGATGGGTGTGCTCTCAAGCAACCAGTTATGTTCCATGGATGAAATAAATCTGGGAGGAGCACCTGTGCATGCCATGTAAGATCGAAAAGGAAATATTGTGATGCAAAACACTACACACATGAAATTCATAAATAAAGAGTCCCATGAAGTATACCTGGGCTTGTAGTTAGACCCAACTGGTGCTATCTTGGTCTATTTCTTTGCCTTGGAGCAACCGTGGCAAACTATTTCCCCTCTATAAGAATCTAGACGCTGCATGTTAACAAATGTTTGTTCATAGATACAATAACAACATGAGGCAGAAAGAAAAACAACAATTGATGTGCTTTAGACTATAAAGTAGAGCACGTTCCAAACCTTGGAAACTGCCGATGGGTGTGCTCTCAAGCAACCAGTCGTGTTCCCCAGACGGAAGAACCCTGGGAGGAGCACCTGTGCATGTCATGTAATATTATCAGGGCCAGTATTGTGATGCAAAACACTATGCACATAAACACATGAAATTAATAAATAAGGACTCCCATGAAGTGTAGATGGGCTTTGCAGTTAAACCTTATTGGTGTTTCCTTGGTCTATGCATTTTTCTTGGAGCAACCGTGGAAAATTGTTTCCCCTCTGTAAGCATCCACAAACAACATGTCAACATATGTTTATGCATAGATACAACAACAACATGAGGTAGAAATAAAAACCAACAACTAATGTGATTTAGACTATAAAGTAGAGCACATGACAAACCTTGGAAATTGTTGATGGGTGTGCTCTCAAGCAACCAGTCGTGTTCCCTAGACGGAAGAACCTTGGGAGGAAAACCTGTGCATGTCATGTAATATCACCAGGGCCAATATTGTGACATAAAACACTACGCATATGAACACATGAAATTCATAAATAAGGAGTACCATGAAGTGTACCTGGGCTTGTAGTTAGACCCGACTGGTGCTGCATTCGTCTATGTCTTTTCCTTGGAGAAACTGTGGCAGAATGTTTCCCCTCTGCAAGTATACACACACCACACGTTAACAATTGTTTATGCAATGATACACCAACAACATGAGGCGTAAAGCAAAAACAACACATGATATGCTTTAGAGTATAAAGCAGGGCATGTGTCAAACCTTGGAAATCGTCGACTGGTGTGTTCTCAAGAAACTAGTCACAATCCCCCAATTGTTGCCCCTCTGTAAGCATCCACACACTGCACGTTAGCAATTGTTTATGCCTAGATACACTAAAACAAGCACATATATATTTTCAATAAATGAAACTGAACTAAGACCATTGATAATGCATTGTTAGAACGAGGATGACTGTTGTTTGTTGAGATATTGAAACTGGAATGGATCATATTCAGATGCGTGGATATTCAAATCAATTTACAAGCTGTTACTTTTCTTGATTCTTTTGCGTTTCTTTTTGTGGCTAAGGAAGCTTTTCTTCCTCTTCAAAGATGACTCGAAAGCACCCAAGCCAGTGGTGAAGTCAAAATCCATAATATGAAGATTGTTGGCCTCATCCAACAATTTTTTAACTAGACCAACAAACTGCTTGGTCTTTCTCAATGTACTAGGAGGATTGTTTTTAAGCAGGTCTAGGTAGCCAAACAACTCATCCCTATCTAATTGAAGTCCCTCAACATTTGGATCAACACTATCAGTGGTTGTAAACGTTATATCACCATCTACATGTAAGTTTGGTGCCTCTATCTCGTGAGGGGTATCAAATGAAGCATGTGTTGCATCATGATCTAGTACTGGGCTTGAATCTCCTAATTGGAAATACAATCAATCTACCTTTATAGCATGCTTGCACATGTTGCCGCGAATAGACCTAGGAAATCACACGCTATAAAATTTGCATGATACCAAGTGACAAGGTATTTCTTATGATGATTTGTTTAACTCCTCATCCAATAGGCATGAGATATGCTCTCATGAGGGAAACAATCACTGTCCGAAATTCTTTTAGCTCTTTCCATTGATGATTCAAGTTGCTTCTCTTTCCTGTAGTTGTTCAAGTATCATTCTTCTTTAAGAATTTCTTTGAACCGATACATAGGTTTCGACATTTGTAAAGAGCACACATAATAACTAATCCATTCAATGAGCACTTTTCTTCCATCGATCAGAGAGAAAGTTGGTCTTTAGGTAACAATGGTAGGATTCTACAACATTATTTTTCTCTTGATTTGGATGCAGGAAATCACGACAGACTTTAACCCACATCCATGAAAGTAAAAAACCAAGTGAGTGGAAATATATGGTAATTATGAAACATTAAAGCAAAAACACAAGAAAGAGTTGTGTGCACTTACGAAACTTATCATCGACAACCCAATTCTTGTGGAAATAGTCCAAAAATTTCTCCTCATCAACAAATTCATTGAAATATCCTTGTATTGCATCGGTCACATCATCGTTGGAACAATACTTCATAATATCACCTAACTTGTTGAACATCGCACTTTCTCTGTCTGGACTAGTGGCCAAATGATTCACATTCTTTAGCCATGCCCTTCTTACATGCCAAACACACAATATCACTTCGCACCGTGTCATCCTCCTACCATGTTCAATGTGTTGAAGTGTGATGTTTTCATAAAAAGACAAGTTTAAATGAATAGTAATGATAATGAATATACCTCAATGCAACTATATTAACCAATGCATCATCAACCATGAAGGCATTGGGTTTCCAATCAGGATGGAATTGGTAACACCTATTCATAAGTTGCTCTAACCAAAGTGCAATACCTTCAATTGTATTTCATGATGCAACAACCCATGCAACTGACACCCCACTTTGTTGTCCATCAAATGCAACTAGTGTGTAAAGATGGTACTACCATACTCAAAGAACACATGAAGTGAAATTTTTTTTTATTAAAGAAATTGAATGGCTACATATTGTATGATCATATTAAAAAAATCATGGACAACATACATACCCCATATTTATTTGTACTGAATGTTGAATCCATGGCTATTAATCTGTTATGACATAGCTTGGCCATTGTCTCCAACATCCATTTCATTTGGATTCCAATTATGAAAGGGACATCTGCACCATTACGCTTTTGGTATAAGAAAAAATCTTCTTTATGTTTTTGGTACCAAAGATTAACAGTCATCTCATATTTTTTATGGAGTTGATAGTTTCATTTGCTCAAACGACCGTAGATGTTTACAGCATCTTTTCTGCTCAAGAAGAATTCCCTATCCCAAGCTGTCACATCCAAGTTAATATGTTTCTTGATGTGCATTTTACAAACTGAGTCAACTGACACATAAAAAAAAACTTTCTACATAGGAGACTATATCCCTTGAAAGCTTAGGCTTATGCAGAGACCTGGCCTCGCCTGAAGTGTCATGTAAACTATGACAAGACCATCCTTGTTTGTCTTCATGTTCATATAGATTATATGTCAATATTGCAGCCTCAGGATTTTAAACCATAACCTTAACAATAAAATAGCATTGACATTCATTTTTCTTGGCAAATGAGGCCCCACATTTAGCTAGTTCTTCTCCTCTTTTGTCCTCCGAACCATAAGAACATGCATAACTACATACAAAAAAAATTTCCAATGTCAGTACATACAACAAATTATAAATGTGACATATGTGATATAATTAATAACATATAGATAATACATTCTTAAGATACTTACACTTCATAACTCAATGAAGCAATATCATTTTTCCTTGGTTCTTTATTCTTTCATCACATGAAATTACATGGAGCATCGGGGTTCATTTCTTCCCCCCTAATGAAGTCATAACTATATGGGACAATATTTTGGAAACATGATCAAAGCTTCCATTTGTTCGATTAGTTTTAGACCATACAAGCTCTTTGGCAGAAAAGGTAATCATGTGTTTAGGGTCTTGCATTTCAAGTTCCATGATAGCCTTTCATTTGCCTTGCTTGTTCATTTTGTATAAATTCCTACAAACAATATGCAAACACATTAAGAACAATAAAATTAAAATTTTCTATTTGTAAAAACAATGTTGCAATTCAAATGACATGGAAGGCTCACAGGATCGTGACTCATACACTAATATAATTACATATAGATTCATCGAACTCTTATATATTCTGAAAATGACTCTTGTTAAACAACATTCAACTTTTGGATAATGTTTTTTCCCTGTAGCTTTAATTTGTGCATATTGCAAACAATTGCATATCACTATCTTGGATTGGTATTGTTTTGCCTAAGCATACGAACAATTAAAGTGTATTGGAAATAATTAAATTTACTCTATAACACAATTTATTCTTCAAGTCTCTTATTGGGAATTGTTTTCAAATCTTGAACTTTTCATTAAAAGTTGTAGTGAATTCGTAAGCAACTATCAACACCTGTGAAAAGATTCTTGCAGCAGACAACATTAAAGTTATTCTATTTGTATGATAATGAAGTAGAGTAATCAACAGATGCCATATCTCTAGTTCTTTCTTGTTTTGTGCGTCTACCAAGGAGAATTTCTATCTGGTTGGGAGTTTAAAATGGATGTGAAGTTTAATTCTTCCATGAGCATTCAAAGGCTTCGAATTGGATTTAATGTAGAGTAGGTGGTCTTGATCTTTGCAAACTCTATGTAAATAGACACCCTTCAACTCCGTTACTCTGTCTTGTGATGCAGAAGCATCGGTTTTAAACTAAAGTTTTGGCATCTAGAAGGTCAAATCAATTTTACCAGAGAGAGTGGGTTCCCTCAATTTGATTTTCTGAAGATAAGATTAGTTTGACAATAAGGGATCTGTTTCCTCATTTAATTGTAATTTCTATTTTAAGCAAATGGATAGTTCAGAGTTTTAGGAGTAGATTTGAATTTTCCCAAAAAAATAAATGGATTGGATCCTTTCGTAGTGGATCTCGATCAAATTTGTTCATTGTGTATAAGAAGGTAGTTTAAGTTCTGTAATAGTGGAATATGAGCTATATATAATGAAATGAGTGAAGAATTTTTCGACTTTCAATCCAAATATATCCAGTGAATAATGTTTTGACTTTCAATCCAAATATATCCTCCTCTTTCCAATGCTCTGTTTTGTGGCCTCTGTGTATAATATCTAAAGGATCTTGATGAAAGACAAATTCATATGTTCAATTCTTTGATACGTTAAGGAGGAGATCTAGAGTTTCGCAAATTCAGATGCGTGAGAAGCATCAGAGATTGTATTTCCTTCCTTTCTTTTTCATGATGATCTGTTCATTGCCATACTTGCTTTGTAATTGAATCGAAAATCAGACTGTTTAAAATGAAGTTCTCCTTAGGATTTCTATTAACCAAAATGAACTTTGAATTCTCCTCCATTTATGAATCGATCTAATGATGGTAGCTCGAAGTAGAATTACTGCAAACTTTGTTATAAATATGGGCAACATTTAACAATGATTTGATGCTTAATATGTTTACTTGAAAGGGTAAAGTTTAAAAGGTTTCCACTATCAAATTCACGACTGCATAGCGAGACACCTATGGATATTAATTTCTTCTCCTAAGAATCGACCTCAGGTCGTATGGTAGCAAGATTGTTTTTACTTGTGTTGGCAATTAACATTGATCATTTTCAATTTTCAATTGAACTTCCAATCTCAGGGACGTATTAGTTCATTGAGAGCGAAATAGATCCATCTTTTATGAATGGAAACCAGAGGATGCTAACTCTGTGGTGATTTGTGGAACTAGTTGCAAGAAATTAAAATTCTTGTAATACTTGTTCTATTATAGTTACATGATTATCAATACTTGTAATGGTTATATTTTGTCCAATTACATTGTTTGTAGCTGGGTGTAAGGACTAAAAGGTTGTGATTGAAGTTTTAGGCTCATATTTTGTCCAAATACATTGTTTGTAGCTGGGTGTAAGGACTAAAAGGTTGTGATTGAAGTTGTAGTCTCAAGAGATCTATTTTAATGACAAGGACAGAGTGTTCTCAAAACCTAAAGCATAGAAAGTGATTTAGCTAAAAAAGTGTATGAAAGGTACACTATTCTTTTCACCTGCAACAACTAAACTAGAATGGAAAATCCTTATTTTTGAACCAAAACTATCAGAAACTCTTGGGATTTCACGTCTAAAATCTTGGTTATGATATTATTTTCAGTTGCCGAGTACAACCTTTTAATATGCATCATTCTCATTATCAAACTGCTTTTCATCACTGAAGTGCTGAAAATGATGGATTCGGGAATCCTCATTTCCAAAGTTTTTATAGCCCCAAAGTGTAGTTTGGTAACTCACGCTTCCGGAAAAATTCCCCTCGTGCTCATCTTCATCATCATTAGTTCTTAAAATTTGGTTTCCTAATGGTTTTTGGTTATTGCGTATCATTTGTTTACATTGTGCGCATTGTGTTCTTTCTGCGTTCGAAACTTAGCTCATAATGTACCAAATTGCGAATATCCTAGCTTTAATAGATTTCATATTCCATCATTTACAATGATGGACCGAGCAATAGCTATAACGAAAGAGACCTGATGCAGTTTACAGTGATGGGGATCAGAACTGCAATAGTTGGCACCTGCTCTGTTTCAAGGTAAAACTCCTTATAGGGTACGAACGGGCAGCGCGGACGGTGGATGAACGAGGAGAAAGGCCCAGGCCAGTGCCGGGAGAGCCCGCTTGACGATTGATGCCAAGCAAAATCGTCACGTGGTTAGACTCTTCCAAAAATTAATTTCTTTGTCGTAGTGATACTGTGCACCAGATTTTTCGGTGGATGTTTGTTCAGAATTTTCTAGTTTCATTGAAGGTACGGTTATAGAGTAGGTTTGCTCTGACTTTATATTTCTGGAACATGGGGTAGGTAAATGTGTTGAAAAGTGGATATTACAGGTCTTGCAGACGAAGAATCCTATTTAACCGACCGTTTGCACCGATCGGATGACCGCAGTCGTCGGACGTGACTGCTCATGCGACCGCGGTCGTCCTATCGGTGCAAACGGTCGGTTCGAAAGTGAACTCTACGTGTTTCCAACATGAAATCAAAGTGGGTTTGTTCAGACTCATGTTTATATGACGTGATATATCTTGGAAGGCTATCCTGGTTGTAGAGTATCAATGATAAACGATAGTTGTGAGCAATGCCTCAGCAGAAGCAGGATTTTGTTGCATCCGAAGGTATTCCCGTTGCAAAATATGAAAGCAAGGTACATTAGCTGAAGCCTGTGAGAAATTTAACTGATACGCCTTTTTCTGCAGTCGAAATCACTTGCAAAACGATAAAGAGATGCCTTTTTCTGAAAGAAGCGATTGTCATTGAAGTTGGGATTTCCATTTTAGACCTCAAAATTGTGAACTAGAGGTAAGCTTTACTGAATCGTTTTAATGACTAGCAATTTCCCCAAGGAAGGTGCAATAATACGCCGTTAAGGTAATTGTTAGCGGGTAAGCGAGAAAAAAAAATGTAACATTGAAGTGAGCCAAAAAAATGGAGAATAAATATATATTCTGTGCCAATGTTGAGAGAGGTGAATGGAGAATAAATATATATACTCTGTGCCAAAGGAGAATTTATGGAGATCCCAACGCTATTTAGGAGCACTTTTACAAAAAAAATCAGAAATAAAAATCAGGAGCACTCTTACAAGTATCTGTTACATATAAATGAAAGCATCAACCAATACAACCACCCATTATTTTAAATGAAGAAGGTTCCAAGAACCCACTTGGTATAGTTACATCTTACTCATAGAGAGATATTCTCGCAAATACTTAACATCTTAAGACAAATTTTCCTCCAACTAGGCAGAAAAATGTACATTTTCGAGAATGAAAAGTTGAAAAATATAGCATTGCTTTGACTTTGCTCAAGCCTAAAATCAAGAGCATAAACAACTTCATTTCATTTCAGTCACAACAGATTTGAAATTACACCTTTGATTTTCTTCATCAACTTTCTCAACTTTCATAATAGCAGTCCTCGATTTCTCAACTTTCTACTGTGAAACTCTTTCAAGGATATATGAAATTGCAGTAATCACTATCAAATATGCAAAGGGCTCAAAAGGGGACAAGGCAGCCACTTCCCTTTGATAGATGTGGCTGTTGTGAAGTCTACTAAGCAACTGGAAGGGTTGGAGTAGGCACTGATGGATGAAAAGCTTGAGAAATTGATGAACATTGCATAGGGCTGATATATCATTGAACTGAACTGAACCAAACCGTGTACTCAGCACCAAAGATTTCTGTTGTAACAATAATATAGGTTTATTTTTATGTTCCTGCTTTGATGATGGATAACACTTTCATTGTGAGCATAATGTCCATTGAAGATGGTTTTGAGCAGATGCTTCTGGAATTCCCGAACCAGAGGCAAGGTTAGTGTACAATTAATTATATATCTCTAGAAAAAAAAAATTGAGTCAAAAGAACTACCTAATGGACCCATAAATGGCTGTTACAGTAATGCGGTTTATTTTTCTATTCCTGCTCTGTTGATGGCTGGCACTTTCATTGTGAGCCTAATGTCCATTGAAGAAGGTTTTGAGCAGATGCTTCTGGAATTCCTGAACTAGAAGCAAGCTGAGATCCCCAACTGAGGTACACGCCTCAATGTGATAGAGGAAAGCAAGATCCTCATTGTCTAGCTCCTTTGGATTGATATGAAACTGCAAACCATTGATGAAATAGAACAAATTAAACTTGATATAAAATTGTGTTTTATCATGAAAATAACAAAGCAAAATACAAATCCCCAATATTAACATGAAGCAAAGATAAAGAGAGCAATCTTAGTGTACAATTAATTATATATCTCTAGAAAAAAAAAATTTGAGTCAAAAGAACTACCTAATGGACCCATAAATGGCTGTTACAGTAATGCAGTTTATTTTTCTATTCCTGCTCTGTTGATGGCTGGCACTTTCATTGTGAACCTAATGTCCATTGAAGAAGGTTTTGAGCAGATGCTTCTGGAATTCCTGAACCAGAGGCAAGCTGAGATCCCCAACTGAGGTACACGCCTCAATGTGATAGAGAAAAGTAAGATCCTCATTGTCTAGCTCCTTTGGATTGATATGAAACTGCAAACCATTGATGAAATAGAACAAATTAAACTTGATATAAAATTGTGTTTTATCATGAAAATAACAAAGCAAAATACAAATCCCCAATATTAACATGAAGCAAAGATAAAGAGAGCAATCTTAGTGTACAATTAATTATATATCTCTAGAAAAAAAAAATTTGAGTCAAAAGAACTACCTAATGGACCCATAAATGGCTGTTACAGTAATGCAGTTTATTTTTCTATTCCTGCTCTGTTGATGGCTGGCACTTTCATTGTGAACCTAATGTCCATTGAAGAAGGTTTTGAGCAGATGCTTCTGGAATTCCTGAACCAGAGGCAAGCTGAGATCCCCAACTGAGGTACACGCCTCAATGTGATAGAGAAAAGTAAGATCCTCATTGTCTAGCTCCTTTGGATTGATATGAAACTGCAAACCATTGATGAAATAGAACAAATTAAACTTGATATAAAATTGTGTTTTATCATGAAAATAACAAAGCAAAATACAAATTCCTAATATTAACATGAAGCAAAGATAAAGAGAGCAAAATACAAACCCCACGTACTAATCTGAAGAAGAGAGAAACAGGTAGTCTAGTATCTATCATTGCCTAACCAACATAGCCTATTAATAAGAAAAACAACACCATTGGCAAACACATAAGAATTTCACCGATTGACCAAGTTACAAGATTAAATTGACCAAGTTGCAGCAATTTCAAATGTGAAGCATTCCAAGTTCCATTTTTGCACATTTAGATATTGAATTTTCAAAGAGTCTAGCAAACCCATATGCATTTCCATGCAAGTTAGATAACTATTTTTATTTATATGTTGCCTTTTAAATTGATTCTAATTTTGAGCTGCAAAGCTTAGGGCTCAAGCAGAACACCATGCATTTTCTTTTAGATTCATTTCCAGAACCAATAGGCAGATTTATTCGCAACAGATAAGCCCAGGTGCAGAGCTACTACTTACAGCAGGAGAAGACCAACTTCCACAACACAATGCAAAGGTAATCAATGGTTCAAACCACTCTAAACCATAAACACTGTGCATCATTGTCTACTCTTCAGATTTTCCATTTTTCCAATAGGCCTAGCATTCAATCAACTTGGGAAGGTCAGTTAGATACATAATTGGAAGAATTTAAAATGTCTTTTCTGAAATGGAAAATTATTACATAAAAAAACTTACATCTTTTGAGTGAAAGGGTAGTTGAAGTATGAAATGTTCAATAGCTAATGCATTCATTGACTTCCCTCCAACATTAAGGACTATGTGTAACCCTCCCATCACAGTATTCATAGAAATTAAATGACTGCAAAACAGTGGCAATATGAAATTCTACAAATTATTTCATAATCTTATTTCCTGATATAGGCAGCTACTACTATAGGAAACGAGCAATAAATTCAATTGATTGCATTCTTCATTTTTGGCTGTCATACCTCGCACATGAGTGAAACAACCTTCTGAGGGGTGCTTGGTATTCAATGTTCAACAAAGGCCTAAATTTTCTCAAGTGTAAAAGTTAAATTTGTATTAGTCACAAGAAGATGCATCCTAAAGTGAAGATCAGTTGTTTAGAAAGCAATAGACAAAAACTGGGAGAGCCCATTAATGAGTTTGTTGTGATAGCAAAAAAAAGAAGCTATAGATGTAAATCAGGGGTTATGTTACCATCATACATGCATCATGCAGGCATTGTAAATGTTGATCGAAAAGGATAGCTTCTGCTGATATGTCAAGCCCTTTACATCTCCAGAACACAGTTTGCTCACAAGAAATCTGAAAAGCAGAGACTTATAAATTAGGCCAAACCTAAAAATGACTAAATGAGAATGGAAATGTTGTAAGGGCTTATAATTGACCTTTCAATGATCAACACAAATAATCAAGATTGTTTACAGTAAAGGAATTAGTACAGGTGAACGATTTGGCCAAATAGCATTTAAGAGATGTTATTGGTATTCCAATAAAGTGACAAACACACCTCAATCTTCTGAATAAAGAAGCACAGCTTGGGAGTCGACCCAAGTCAAATGAGACTGCATAGATATCATGGAAATGTTTGTATGGACCAATATCTCTCAGAATTGATTCAGAACAAACACCATAAGGATCTTTGAAATGTATTTCTTCTGAATTTTCCATAGGTATTTTACAGTTTAAAGTGCTTCTTGAGCCATAGCTTTTTGGGCTTACACTTGAAAAAGTTGACCGTGAAGCTATTGATGGTGTCTCCTTATTGGTTGCCAACGATGGCCTTGTTAGATTCAAAAAAATACTCATCAAGCACTTTACAATATCTTCAGAAAGCTTATTTTGTTGTGTACTTTTCCCATCTTCAAAAATATTCAGAGATGGTTGTTTCATTGGTCCAAAATGAGTAATCATTGGAGTATGCTGTGTCTGGCAGATGTCATAATATTATACATAATTGAATCAATATATACTCATATAATATTCTTAAAGTGCAGGTGCACATAAAAAAAGTGTATGTTCTTTACAACTTGAAATGAATACTCATATAATATTGTTAAAGTGTAGGTGCACATAAAAAAATGTATGTTCTTTAAACAAGTCTTTTGATATCATACAGGATTCCAAATTTGCTACCTTTTTCTTTGGTGTTAGGGGTTGTGTCTCCATAAGAGCTATACGAATGAGTGAGCTTTGTTTTTGAGCTCCGGTTTGGAGGCAAAGCATGTAGGTTCTTAGCTTTCAAATGCAACTGGTTCTCTTTCTCATGGCTAACAACTGGTATCCTTGATTTCCTTTGATTTGTTGAGAGTTCTAATGCCTTTGTTTCTTTAAGCCCCCTGTAAAAATGAAGGCTACCATTCATAGCTTGGGATAGAAAGAAGAGGCTCTAGGTGTCTGGTATAGACCCTAGAGACAGTTGTCTTCTATGAAAACCTCCAGTTTCCAAAGCCCTATCATGTGTTCTGGGGACTCTGTTCAGTGTTCTAAGATTGTTATCCGGTGAAATCCCTTTCATGGAATGAGGCAGATTTCCTACAAAAAGAATCTTGTTTTCCTTGTTTCGTAACATGATCAGATAAATCTCCTGATGAGGGAGACCTATGCAATACTCTCTTTGCCTTCAATTGTTCAGCATTTCCAAGAGGTTCCTTCTGCTTTGTGGATGATGAGGCATGCTCTTCATTCTGATACATACCTTGTCTCATGTGTACAATTTGTTCCTCTAGGTAAACACTGCTCAGATCTGCAGCCAAGACAAGGGAGTATGAAGTTCCTCCTTTCCATCCAAGAGCTTGCCTCTGACATAAAGGAATGCTTTAGAGAAGTCAATGTTTAGCTGATATTAATTATTCTTTGAGGTAAAGCATGATCAATTCATGTTCCTGTTCAGATAAGAATATGAAACCACTGTGGCCATGGAAAACTTATAAGCAATCATAAAGAAATATATTGCTGGCAAGAAAATTCACTTCTTCCATTCTGGAGCAAGATACCTGTTAAACTACTATCACAATTACTGAATAGTATGGTTAGAAATTGAAAAACCTTAATCTGAAAATGACCAATTGAACCCAGGAAGATTTTTGCATACCCAAATGTTCCTAAAACATCACTGCATGTGATATATGAAGATGTTGATGCCCACCTTGCTAGCCAAAAATATTACAACTGTTATAGTTAAAGACACACTAATTTTGTTGAAAATTTTCATTGGTGTAGAATTCCAAGTATCGGTTTACAAATCTAGATCATGAATAAGATTTATAATAATACCGAACCATCAAACTTAGTCTTGATGCTTCTTGCTTGAAAATATTTATACTTGTGGTTCAAACTCTTCAGAAAGAAAGATGTCGAAAGACTTCACATCTCCGTGAATCACTGACAAAAAAATCCATTATGCAAGTAATATAATGAAGAGAACACATAGTCAATAATATAGACATTAGACTTTGGCTACAGATAATTATTCCATTCAGATATACACAGGCATCCAATTTGGGCTTTGCATAGTCAAGAGAAATTGTAAGTGGGATGAACTAAATAGGTAAGATTAATGGGCAATCGAATCCTTGTTTATAGTAATTATGAGTTGGCAAATAATCTATGTAAACTCAGTTAAAACTAATTTTCATATTAATTCAGTTGGAAACCACCTTTGAACTCTGAATGAATAGAATTTATTATTTATATGTATGGAATACAAGCCAGACAAAATATAATACTTGTTTTGTTGGTAGTACTCTCTTTAAACCAATTATTTCCTCTCTTCTAGAGTTTATGGCTTTATTTGTATTGGAGTCTTCCTCTCAGTTGAAACTTAAAATATTTCATATAGATATCTTATGTGTGTATTTTTCTATAGTTTCACACCCAGATAAGTTCATTAGAGATCCCATTATAAAAGTGCAAACAAAGCCCACTTAGGGGAAGGTTTATATAAGGGGCAGGGTAAGGTGCTGTTGAGGCCTAGAAATTCGCAGGCGGCAACAATAAGGGATTCTCCCCAATCAGCGTTCCCAATTAGCCCGTTGACTGTTTGGAATAGGGAATCCGTCCGGTTTACGGTCCGACTACCGTAGGTCAAGAAACAAAACAAAGGCTTTACCGGTTGCGGCCCGGCCCACCGAGTTTTTGTATTTTGACTTTAAGAAATGAGATGCAAGTGCCTAACGAAATGCAGAGCGATTAAGATGCAGGGAGCGGTCACAATGTGATGCGCAGGTTCTTACCTATCGTCTTATGCTCGCAAGCAGCCAAATCAGATATAAAAGCAACAACTAACTATCTTAACTATCCCTAGGGAGCAAGGTTATCATTTTGGGTGAGCAATACATTTTGCACATGCATTATGAAGAATCACAGGTAGCTGATATTTCTTTCAAGACACATGAAGACTTCAAGATATTCAAATAACCAGATAGCCGATCATTTTATAACAACATTCATTACTCACAGTGAAATCAATATCCCAGAAACTACTGAAGAACATTCAACAAGAACATAGGTTCATAACATTAAATACTCTTACAGTAAATGAAACACAGCTGAAAACGAAATAGTTCCTCTTCAACATTATTCATTGCGTTGCATTGATACATTCCACTTTTTACTCTCTCCAACAGGCAAAAAATTGCAGTTTCCTTTGCAAAACGAAGTAGTTCCTCTTACAAGCAAACATTTACAAAATTTTCCAGGGGAAAAAATCCCTTTCTTCTTCCCACTTTCAAATATTTAAACTACAACTACTGAGTACTTCGTTTTCCTCCCCAGACTCGTGGTCTTTCAGTTTCTTCAACGCTTCATATTCCGATCTTTTGTCAATAGGTGATCATGAAACACTTGGTAACTGATCTGTTTCTGGGATCATGCCTTTACAGCTCCGGACTTCATTCTCCATTTGCCTCGTTTCAGTCATACCTCCACCAAGCAGGTTAGTCTTTCTTCTTATCGTGGTGGATTGACCGGTCTCCTTGAAACTGCCTGCAGTCAATTCACGAGCATGGTTCAACAGCAAATATTATCAATTAACCACCATCTTACAATGAACTGGCCGGGTGCACCACATACGGGCCTGGCAAAATATCCTATGGTCACCGGTGGGAAAAATTCAAGTCGGCAGTCAAAGGAAGTGAGCTCGGGGGCTAGGAGGATCTGCCAGCTGCAACGTCGGGCGAGGCTTAAGTCGCCGCCAAGAGAAACGCGGGCAGGATATGCTATAAATCGGACGTCGGACGGTTTTTAGTTTCGGAAACCGGAAGACTCTAGGAGCCGCAACGTCGGAGGATGAAAGCTAGAGGATACGCGGAGCGGACGAGAAAACTTAGTTGGACGTAGGAAGACACTCAGATTGGGGGCAGAAGAGATCACCCAGCCGCAACGGCGGAGGAGGAGAGGCTACGGGCAAGCGATCGAAGGATAAAATGAATCGGGCGTTGGATGGGTTCAGACTTCAGACGGAGAAAAGGTCTTGGAGCCGCAACGACGGAGAGGATGAGACTTTGTAGCTTCCGATTCAACAACAAAAAGAGGCCCGACTACAGGAAAACTCAAATATTTGAGCAGCGTTAACAACCAAAGTCGTTTTCTTCGCAAAGGCTGCCCTGAAGAACAAAATTTTACTTCTTCACGGCCAGAAATCCACGACTTAACTGAAATTGAACATGGAATGAATAAACCTGCTGGCATCCAATCTTCAAAGTAAAACGAAAAGAAGATATGCCCGAGAGGCTCAAGCCCTTTAACGATCCAACCAGGCAAAATGATGAGGAGGGGCCGAGAATTTAAATAAGAATAAATTTGGGGAGGACAGTTGCGGCAGCAACAACTGGTGATTTCCTGGTGAACCTAGGTCTCTGGGTGATTATACTTTGAGCAACAGACTGTTTAACCATAATGCTTCTAATGAATTCTTCCAGCCATATGGATTCCTCGACCAACAGAGGTGTGTACCTTAATCATTGATGATGGTCCCTTTGGGGGAAGTGGAAACCGAAACCTTCAAGTCCAGATAACTCTGTTGGGGCCAGAGGATGAGTTTCATTATTACCTCTGTCTTCAGGTAGTTAATAGCGTGGACACCACAGGATTGCAGCAGATAGTAAACAGCAGTATTCATTTGTTCCTCATTCCCATGCCATTTTAACACTCTTGTGCTTTTGGACTTTTGTCCCTTTCATTTGAGTCTTTCTGTGCGCCTTTCTTACTGAATTTTAATTCAGGATCCTCTATCCCATAGTGTCCTTTTGTGTGAGTGGTATATTTTAAGCTTCAGCTCACAGACGGAGAGGATCTTTTGGCCTTAAGTACTTATGATTCAGCACTTGCTTTGATTTATGATGCTTTTATAGAAGTCTTGACTCTTTATTCACCTTTTGGCATTCTTCTCTTGGCATGGGATCATTTATATTTAATACACTGTTCACCTTGCTTCTTTCCGTGGGTCCTTTACTGTTGCTCCTTTGACATTTCAAGTGTGATATGGATGGAACCCCGACATAGTACTCCAGACCCCTCTAATTCGGTTTAATTCACAGGGGTTAAGCAGGACTTCAATGTATACAACATTTTATTCGAGAAAACTGTTAGGCTGGAAGAAATCTTTTAGCAATACACAGGTTGACACTCAATGT
>LPNX010594337.1:3466-23835 GCA_001517045.1 Pseudotsuga menziesii | reverse complement strand
AAAAAAGTTCATTTAGATTGATATCCAAAGCAAAGGAGATGGTTGTTATAAAAATATTAGACAATGTTTCTTTGCTACTATCCTGAAGCTGCCTCCAAAGCTATTGGAACTCAAACGATTTGAAGTTGTTTGGCCTTAATGCTCAATGCAATCTTATAAACTTAAATGATTTCTGGGAAATTTTATCCTTGGAATTCTCAATTTTAGTAGTTAATTTCTGGTTTGTTCATTTATAAAATCCACTTTCATTCCCTATTTGTAGGTTGCTTATACATGGCTTTGTTCGGGCTTGCTAAAACTTGATTTCGTGGCTTTTTTGTCTTTCTGATATTCCTAAATTGGGAACTTCTTTACTCTAAGAAACCCCCCAAAAATTACATAAAAAGAGAATTCAGCAAGAATTTTAATGAAAATAGTTACAATAGACATAAATATCACATTCACCAAGCCATTTATAGGCTCGAATGGGGAGGTTATTGATCATGCTTAGGAGAGCTTGTTCTTGCGAGACGGTTGATTGAGCAAAAGTAGAGTCCCTAGCATAACATTATTCCTTACAGTAAACCAATTACAGTTCTGCGTTGTCTTAGCTGGCCCAACTCCCCTGCTGCTGTTGAGGACCTCTGCTCTTCAATTATAGCTCGACTACGCAAAAAACTACCCACAAGTAAGGACTGCAAAGAAGAACAAATACTATTCTTAGTAATATTGAAACAATATCACTTCTTAGTAATAACAAATGTAGAAATGACATGTGTCAGTTCCTAAACATAAATATTAAGACCATTCTGAATGGAAAATAAGCTACTCACGCTTAATAGCTGCACATACAAGACATTAGTTCCATCCTAGAGCATAGACCGGCTGCTGCCAATGTCATGACTCGTAATTTCAAACCAAACTAAATTTTTACGTGATTTTCTCTATAAACAGGGTCATCATCGGGGTGCATCAAAGCATTTGTTTACTGCCAAACAAGACCACTACTGGTTTTCTATTTTACCAGCAAGTGACAAAATGGTGCAACTTCTTTTAAATTCAAATTACTACAGAACATAAGAGTGTGAAAAGGAATTTTAATTGAACAAATGGATACATATCATAAATTCATACTCTCCAACAGTGGAGATGTTGTAGATATCATCATGCTTTTCGAAAACACAGATCTTCTTAATCAGATAAATGGTCACATTTAACAGTCTCAAATAGTGGAGACGTTCAGATCTCATCATGCTAACCCAAAACACAAATCTTCCTTCTTCCTGTTTTGTCGCAACCTAGCTCTATGTCAAAATCACTTAATCTAAGAGTAAATACTATTGAAACTCGAAAGCCTCAATAAATTGAGGTTGATTCTTGATATAATATGCCCTCAAGTATTACGCTGTT
Source organism: Pseudotsuga menziesii (assembly GCA_001517045.1). Classification (NCBI taxonomy): domain Eukaryota; kingdom Viridiplantae; phylum Streptophyta; class Pinopsida; order Pinales; family Pinaceae; genus Pseudotsuga; species Pseudotsuga menziesii. Next base: position 22,446 of record LPNX010594337.1, on the reverse strand, counting down.
AATAAAAGAAATCTGACTGCTCCAGTTTCACATGCATAAAATTGTACTGGGTGTGCTAAGCTTCCCAGCAGAAGAAAGGATTACAAGACTGTATAGATGTAATAAATATTCAAGAATATGAGAGCATGTTAGACCAAAAAGGAATACACAAATATTCCATCAAGAGAGCAGTTTACACTGAAATGAAATAGAATAGAGATGAAAAGCCCGAACAAAAAGACAAGAGGATAGCTAAAACAAAATCCCCTGTAATACAGGGCTTAAAGATCATAAAAACACAAGGGTTAACTAAGATTAGGCTTATGTTTTGAGGGTTTCTTCGAGTCTTGGTTCGGCTTTGAATCCAACAAGATTTTGAGAGAAAGAACTTGCTGAATCGCTTGTGATTTATTCCAGAAAGGTCGACGCATTCCTATTTTGGTTGAAAAAGAAATATCAAAATGTGTGTGTGTGTTTGCAGAGTAAGTAGATTCAGCGAAAGCAGTGGAGTAAATGAGTATGAGGAATATTGCGTACAAACCCTTCTCTTTCAAGTAGCGACGAAAATCTTCTCTCGTAAGTTGGACGATATCCTCGTCTGTCAGCTCTTCACTGCCATTAAAAGAATCGGGCAGAAGATATGACAACACCCAGACAAGCCTACAAGATTGACACTAACAACAAATTTGCAATAGAAATGAAATTGCACAGAATGAAAAACAAAGTTCCTGTGTTTTTTTAGTTCTTTGGCTCTTTGAATCAGAATTCATGCAACTAGAAACAATGCAACTTCTCTGTGCAAACTCACGCAAACTAAATGTGACCAGTAAACGCCATTTATGCAGCAGGGAGGGGCGGTCGCCATGACAAGATGTTCAACCACCTCCTCCATGAATAGCAAGCTATCTAATAAATTCACTTGTGGAGGACCACCGGATCGTGAAGAGGACACGCGGAGGACCACCAGATCGCGAAGAGGACACACGGAAGAGCAGGGTTGGTCGAATAGACGACGAAATGAACAGTGTTTTTCCGAACATGTTCGGAGAAAAACGCCTTACGACCTAAAAATGGTACCCCTAAAGTAAAAGAGTGTACATTTAGATTTTCGTGAACATAACCTTGGAGTTTGTAATTTTTTCTTTAAATCATTTTTAGAGCTCTTTCCTGTTTCAAATCTTAGTAGAGGAGTTTTTGTCATTTGAAGTCGCAATTCTGAAAGTGAGATATTGTTATGCTTATTATCACTATTAATAAAGACTAAAGCAATTTGTTTTCTTAAATAGAGGCAACATTTGATATTTTGCACTGAAGATTTATCCTTAGAAAATGAGTGCATAAACACGAAATCGACAACTTTTTTAAGCCAATGTCTTCAAAAAGACAAAATAAGTGTATAGACTTATTTGCTGGCCTTTTTTTCGAATTTCTACAGGAGCTGCTCTACTGGAAATTAGAGGGTCGTTTAGTGATACTGATATTGTGCTGTACGAATGAATTCATGCCACAACAGACGATATACCCTATACTTCTATACATAAAGTAAGTACATACTCCGTTGTCGTCTAGTCCGGTTAGGATACCTGGTTTTCACCCAGGCGACCCGGGTTCAAATCCCGGCAACGGAACTTGATTTACTACACTTTTCGCGTTTTTTAAGCAGATTTGATTCATTAACAACAGTATTGGATGGGCGACAATGAAATTTATTTAAACTTTTTGCGTCTCTGAGCAGATATGATTCGGTAACGATGCTAGAAATAAGTTGAGAGCGGAATTGGAATTGGATGGGCGACAATGGAGTAGATTTGATTTGATTATACATCTTGACATATATCTTTATTTGTAACCATTATTTATTTTTAAATTTATTTAATTTTTATCATAAATATAAAAATAATTGTTTTTTAAAGATTGAAATAACTAGCATACTCTTAAAGCGGGGTGTTTTGAAATGAAACACCGAAGAGAACTTTGATATGTTTCAAAAATGAAAAAAAGTTGTGTGTGTAGATAATATAAGTTTATGTGATGAAAGCAAGTCTAGGAAAATAAGTGAAAATAAGTTACATCAAACTTCTAAATTGCCACAAAAGTGAAAATAAGTTTCCTCCAAAAGGCTTTAGTACATGAAGTTTTTAAATTTGAAAACATTCGGTGAATAAGTCAATGTTTTTGCCTGGATCCTTTGAATGCCAGTGGAATCTTACAAAGCAAAAAAGTCCAAAAATCCAAGGGGCGTAGTTATAGAATTTTTCCAAGTTTTAGGTAGATTTAGAGTACCTCGAAACCCGTGGACGTGGAGGAACTATACCTTTGAAACTGAGACCTAACCTGGACGTGAAGAGGCTATACCTTTGAAATTGAAACTTGAACTATGTGAGACATCAAAATTCATGGACATCATAATTTGCACAAGCGACACCATTTTTCCTGTCGACCATTCACGTGGGTCCTCTTATAAACTCATGTATCGAAGATCATTGAATGGCTAAATAAGGTTGACAAGTGAAGAAAATATTTTGTTTCAAGTTTTTAATATCCCAGAGTCAATCTTCGTATTCAATATCGATAGTATATAGGTAGGATGTCCATTAGTAGCTTGTTGCTTAATTTTCATGATGTAATGGATGCAGAAGTCAACCCCCTTCCGCACACATATTGTAGCTCAGGGGGCACAAGTTTTGATAGACGTAAGAATTCCATTGAATTTATTTTACCTTTTCTCTTCCCTACACGTAAAGGCAAAGGCATGGTGCCCTTTGCTCCTTGTGGATCCCAAAACCATCACAATGGAATGTGGAGGCCCTCTGAGTCGTAAGCTTTGATATATGAAATTGAAAACTACAATCCAACGAACACAAATTCATTTTCTTATTGTTACATTTATTTGAAAAATAACTAATATAAATATGACCACTCATTAGACTCCCATAAACCTTTCTTCAACCTTCATATTCACATAAGTTTTTCTTTCTTTTTCAAGTTCTGCAACTTTGGTTAGCTCCATTAGTAGAGCTCATTGCCAGATAAAACTTTTTTCAAAACCATGGCGGCGGCCTAGCCTGTTGATTTTTTAAATCCCACCCAAACTTCAAATCGCTAATGTGTTTTCCAATGGAATGTCTTTCTGGATCACGAAGTTTGGGTTTTCAGATGTAAAAACCAAGTGTTTGGTGGACCTACACATTTGTGTTTCGGATGATATGCATGATCGCCAAGTGTCCCATGGAAAGTGTGGAAGTAAATGGTTGGAACGATACAAATATGTATGACAAACTATGAAAGTTGCATAAGAGATGTTGTTGAGAGCTCTTCGCCCATCGACTTTGGCATTGGACAAAAATCATCATTATTGATGATTTATTGCAGCAATCTTCTGTAAGTATTAATGATTGGATACATAATTACCATGTGGAGAAATAGAATGGTGCTTGTTGATTATCATGAAGACGATGCATTTGAAGGTATTCAAATGAGGAGGTTGCAACTTGTTGATATTGAAGCTTCTCTCTTGGAACATAGTATAATGACGATGAAGTCCCTGAATCTCATAAATGATTTGCTTGAACAAACATCCCAACTTTTCTCTACCTTCTTGGATTCTAATGAAGAATTTAAGGCTTCTACAGGTTTCAGGGAGCACAAAGGAAATATTCTGGCAAGATGAATCACATGTAAATAGAAATTCGTTATTCACAGGTAAATAGAAATTCATTTTCTTAAAGTTTGTATGTTTAGTTTGTATTAAAATCGTCGTATGTAAATATCTAGCTTATGGTACATGTAAACATTTTGTAGGCTTCTTGGAAGCAATACACAAAGAAAATGCATGTCTCATGGTCGTTAAACACAAAGCCAAACGGGTCTGAAAACCCTGGGTATTTTTATACGAGGATCTGTAGAGCATGCATTACCTACATGCATCAATCTGTGAATCGATGACACTTTATCTGCCGATTGTCTTGGACTTCAAGCATGCTTTTTGCAACGGCGTTCTGCCTGATGGGACTATCGTGTGCAGAGGCATTTTATCCCGAAGAGTCCCTTCAAATTCGTAGCCTTCCAAGGCGGCGCGTGGGTCTGTCTAGGCAAAGATATGGCGTTTATTCAGATGAAAGATATGGCGTTTGTTTAGATTGCAGTGCCTGGTTGAATATTTGGCTATGGGAAATCCAAAGCTCATTCAGAGCTTGACTACACGCATGAAGGGTGGTTTGCACTTCTGCTTGAAAAGAAAAAGGCTGATTGATAGACCTAGTATCCCCATCATAACTTGGGTTTTTCACTTATAAAAATAATTTATAAAATAAAGAAAATCCAAATACCATCAATTATACTTTAAGCTTTTAACTAGCATTTATTATTATCTTTAAAAAAATTAGAATATAAATACCATGTCTTTTTTTAAACAAAATGTCAATTAGGTTCTAAAATTAAATTATAAATCTCCTCTCTTCTTCTTATAACAAAATTTCAATTAGGTAAGCACCCACAGATTTAATAAAATAATAAAAATAATCTATAAAATAATAAAAACAACTTAACGATTTAATAAATTAATAAAAACAATCTATGTTTGCTCAATTAATTTTGATTTGGATTTATAAAATACAAGTTCTCTATGCACAAGAAATTTTAATTTAGCAGGGATTTAAGCTGGTATGGAAAAGCTAACAGACTGTGTTCATAGTATAATTTAAAAGCTGAACTTCTCTTCTCGTCCGTGAAATTTTAATTTAGCAGGAATTTAAGCTGGTATGGAAAAGCTAACAGACTGTGTTCATAGTATAATTTAAAAGCTGAACTTCTCTTCTCGTCCGTGAATTGCCCTCTCTATGTGCTGTCAGGGTTTTAGATTGCACTGCATTGGTCAAATGCATAGTCTATACTCTACAAACAAACTAATAAAGAAAGACATGACATAAGAGGCAATCCTTTATTTTCGTTTAAAGGTGGATAAATAATGGATCTTAAATGGAAGAAGAGAAGACATCGCTAGGCCAAATTCGATACAGAAACGACCTTTTAAAAAACCCGCATCCACTTTTGTCTAAGTTGGAAGTTAAGCCGCAGTTAGAATTGTTTCTGGTTGCTCTCAACCCGTTACAAGGATAGACAACTGCTTTCAAAATTTTCCAAATATAATTGATTACATCACCAGGTCTTTGAGTGGATAGACCATTATATTAAAAATATTCCACATTTAATTGAGTACATGACCAGATGGTAAGCCGTAGTGTTATAACATAGTGTACACATTAACCAATATAATATAATAGTAACACTTGCATGCCGCCCAGATGGATGAGAAAACCCACCATGAATAAGCTTTCTCTCAGGTGATTTGCATTTTTGTCATCAATTATCAATTTTGTGTAGTTATATCAATTCACGTATGCTATTCCATCATCTTGCAGAGCTTAGCACACCATGAATACGCTTTCTCTGAGTTGATTTTGCAGTTTTTTCATCAAGTTTGTGCAGTTAGATCAATTAACGTAGGTTATTTCATCATTTTGCAGAGCGTAGCACACCATGAATAGGCATGAATAGGCTTTCTCTGTGGCGATTTGCAGTTTCTCATCAATTTTGTGTAGTTACATCAATTCACTCTAAATTTGTAGTGGAGTTATTTATGAGTTTGCACTGGGTTCGTTATCCTTCATTCTACACGAACATAGTAACTAATTACATCTATGTATTTTCAACAAATTTATAGGTTGGGTAGCCACCAGGACAGCCATGGCTACCAGGACGACCTCGGTGGAGCTCCCTTTAGTTGGTCGCTGGAAGAGCTACTAAAAACATTGGTATCTTTTGACACAGGGCCTTGACCATATAACCCAGTTGACAGGATTTGTAATGGCACTAAAACGATTGATTGATAGATGCCCGGTGCTGAAGACTACATATCTTTAGGTTCGGTTCGATTGACAGATGCCCGGCGATGAAGACTACATATCTTTAGGTTCGATCCTGGCTGGCTCTGAGAGGAGGGAGGGGATTGTGAAAGAATCATGGACTAAATTATATCTATCACTACAGATCCCCATAGAGAATTTTTGCTTTAGTTACATCCATCGCTAATTATTGTTTTAATTACAGCTGAGGGATACTACCTGCTTTAGTTACAGTAATTATTCTCTAGGCAGAGAAGTATGTAAGCCAGAGCTGTTCCCACGATCCCCTCAATGCAAATTGCTCTATAAATAGTCGGCAAGAGAGCCATTATCGGCGTACTTGAATACAGGATATGAATGGTGTTCCGTCACCAAATTGAAATGGTTCAGCTTATGAAGAATCCCGATTTGTTGAGATCTGCTTGACGACCACCGTGGTTTCTTAAATGACGTCGCAGTAGACAGAGTCGTCGTTTCTATCACCATGATAATAAAAAAATTATATCACCATGATAAAATTTGTTTTAGCAGTTTCGAGTTCCTTCAATTCCTACCGAGGTAACATCTTCCCTATTTGTTGAATTCTGAAAGCCAATCTACAAATGTTGTTGTCCTAGTTTATTTTCCGTCAAATTCTGGTTTCCTTGGCTCAGAGATCGAATGCCCCGGCCAACGACAGTTCGTTTTTTGTCTTCTCAGAGAATACAACTGACTGTCACTGCCAACACCCAGGTCGATCTATTGGTCGAAACGATGGGGAACGAGGCCAGCAGAGGAGGTGGGGGAGACGAGGCAGGAAATGCGTGGGCGTTACTTTCAGAGGAACCAGGAGCAACACTTTCTTATGTAAATCACTTAAAGACATATGGTTCAGTTCACCATTCAATTCGAAGGGTCTATTTTCATTAAATCCAAGGATTAAAGTCGTCGTTTTTGCGGAGGAGATCATCATCTTCAACCAATTTTCCTTCAACGTTTGGAGGAGATCATTATCTTCAACCAATTTTCCTTCAACGTTTGCACTTTCACCTGATAGATATTACTACAACAACAGCAGACGTGCAATGGTCATTACAGGCATACAGGTTTGACAAGAGGGGGAAGCCTGAGTCCTCCAAGTCCGTTGTTCGTCAAGATTGTTCTTAGTATTTACATCCGTTGTTCGTCAAGATTGTTCTCTGTATTTACATCCAGCAGGCTCAGCCATGATTCACTTCGGTTGGTCAACCCTGTCATCACAGATACGATATACTATACCGAGACAGAAATGATATACGATACGGAGTCTGTGGACACGGATAAGATATACCATACGTAATTTTGGACACGATATATTAAGTTTTATAATAATAGAAAATAGAGGCCAATAAGATAAATTTATTTTAATAATTAAGTTTTATAATAATAAAAAATAGAGGCCTATAATTTTTAATAATTATGCCTTTTTAACTACATTTGAATATTGATTTAGTTAACATGTTTATTAGATTTAACAAGTTGCATTTGAATAATGATTTTGTTAATATGCTTATTATATTTTAACAATTTAGTTAACATGTTTATTAGATTTTAACAAGTTGCATTTGAATAATGATTTTGTTAACATGGATATTATATTTTAACAAGTTGTTTGATTCTACTGAGAAAAAAAAAGAAAGAAAGAAAGTTATGAGTAGCGTTGATGTTTCATGGGATGCTCGTGGGGAGTTATTGTTCTTGTTTTCTTTTTGTAACATGCAAGTGAAGACATTATTTAGATATGCTAAGTATTTCAATGTAGGTTAAATCACATTGCCTTTCAATTCTTGTTTAATTACTATCTATGAGAAAAGAACAGTATGGGTTAGATAGATATTTCTACGAATCCATTAAAAAAATTGTCTTCTTTTTCAGTGCCTTGGCAAATTGTCTGAAAGTATTTTTTCTCTTGCCATGTGGCATGTACTTGCTTCAACGATTCGATTACTTAGCCCATTTTTTATACGTTCATGAATAAAACCAAATGTAATACTTAGCTTAATCATTTATTTTTAAGATAAACATTAGCTAACTAGGAACGCATAAGATCAAGAATCATAATAAATGTAAATGTTCTTTGAATATTTCGAGCATATATTCGTTAGGTTAGGTTAGGTTTCTGAAAATTTGTTGCTTTCCATATTGGTAGATTATATTATAGACTTTGTGCAAGATAAAGTTGCAGAATGTGGAGGCATACCAATGTATAAGTAGCGTGCAGGTCATAGAAGCAACCATGTTAGCCATGTTTAAATAATAATGATGACAATTAAATGCGACACTGAATAACAAAGACACAAAAATTAATGACCCATGCGTTAATCGATTAGGTTGTGCAGACAATTATATATTTTTTTCAATGTGGTTCACAACCCCTCAGGGGGATGCTACATCCACAGGAAGAAATCACGAGGGGCCCACCCGAAGGGGCCTCACCCCTCGCTTTGATTACGGAGTTAACCTGATGGGGACATCGAGTGAGGCCCTTATATATCAATGTATACCGACCCTGGGATTTGACCTCTAGACCTCCTACTCACATCTTACAACACTTAACCACTTGAGCTATTCCATCGGTTTTTCTCCAAAAAATGAGCCATGTCTCAAATGATATCATTAGATTTTCCTACTCTAGCTACTTTCAACCTGTCATTGATGCTATCATTAGTATACAATATTCTCTTTAACCTAGTAATTATAAAGAAATTTTACAAAATTTACAGCGATATAATCTCGAGCAAAATCTACAACGCGTTTGAGTTGATCTACTCTCCTTCGAATTCTCTATCAACGCCTATGAGAACCACTTCTTCCTTTTGTTACTTATGGGAAGGAGAGCATGAGGAAGGCCAAGGATGGAAACATCGATGTTCCTCGTTAATACAGAATATTCGGTGGTTTTCGTACGACCAAAGGGAGCTCATTGATCTGCACTAACTAAGACCTTCGTTTTGGCTTCCTTGACTGGGTTACTGGCACTCATGCTTGACCACTAATAACACGACAGAATCATGTGTGTAATTGAATTTGTCTATTCCATAGCTTCCTTTCAAATTCATGGTATTGTTATAGCTTATGTTGATGGATCACTCCGGTTCCATTGATCCATGCATAAACGATAAATCCCTCCTCTCTCATGGTCTATGTTTCGTGGAAGTCTTCACTTGCTTTCTTCTATATTCTAAATGTTCCCGACCTTATTATATCTTTAGTGGTATGATACTCTGTTCTCAGTCGCTCGTCCCCATCCACCTTCGCCTTCCTTTAATTCACCCTTACATCTTGGTGTATTCAAAATGTTATAAATGCAAACAACCTGAAGTTCTATGACCACCCTTACTGGAGGAAGACATTCTGATCTCTTACCCTTCAGAAAACATTTAAGACTTAAGCCTCCCAAGGACGTTTCCTTACATTTAAGAATTTAAGCCTCCCAAGGACGTTTCCTTAATCTGCTCTAGAATCACATTGAATAAGGTTGGGCTTGAGCTAGTTCTTGGAAGAAGTGAAACTACCTACTTAGCTAGTAATGCAAGAAAGAAACTGGTCAATTTGATCAATTTATAGTAGCCAACGTGGAATGGATAAATACATAATGAATACAACTGCCTCTATAGACGTCACCTACCTATATTTAAAGCGATCTGCCTACTATAGATATGAACCCTTCAATCATGAGTACTCTGCATTCTCTCTTTAATGAAATGTATCGCAAACTGAAAATTGAAACCTAATAGTTATCGATGTATGCAACAATGACTTCCCAAGACTGCTATGGGATTACTTGAACATGTTCTGGCTAGGCCTCTAGAAGCTTCGATCTCGTACATTTGGTGGATGCATGGTGTGCATGGCCTAAACGTGGCAAGTGTATGAAATGAGTCGATAGGCATAAAGGAGTTTGGTGCATATGAAGATTATAAGTTATCAACGATTCTCCTGATGTAATTAACCTTTTGTAAAAACATGTGTTTCTATGTTCAACCGGTGTCAACGAGTGGGATATCAAGTCAAATCAATGTTACTTACCAATGGATTCAATGTTTTTATTTTGCGAAGCACCATAATTGTTGGGTGGCACTCGCCGCAAGGTCCTAAGAATTATTGATTCAGCTAACTACGAGGGTCCTGCTCAACCTCAAAGCAAAAGATCCATCCCACTTCTAAGTGTGAAACGTTGAGAAAAAATATTCATGGATTGTGTTTTTAAAAGAAAATTGTTGTGATACAGTATATTGTGTTTGTCACACAGTTTATTAATACATGCTAACGACTTCTATGCCATTGTAAGCATGATCATGGCCCATTACGAACAAAATGCATTTATGTTCACTAATGTTATCAAGGGTTTAGGTGCACTAAACTAGTGCATGTTGGAAACCTTCCTTCAACCTTATGATGTAACCATATTTATCGATTGTTTTGTGTGCACAACAAAAAATTTATTTCTTGAAACATCAACATGCCTACTTTTGTAAACCGATGAATTTCGAATGATTTTCTAGTTTTTGTTCAAATTGAAAATATTTTTTCGTCTGGGATTAGAAATCGAACTTGATAACTATGGTCGATCAAAAGAATTGAGACATTTTTTACCTGCCCAGGCGTTGATAATCGCCCCAAGCTTAGAACGAGGTTTGCTACCTGGGTTGTAGAATGTCGATATCAGCAGAATAAGTATATCAACCTTCACCATGAAGTTTTTAATGGACGAACAATTTAAACTCGATTTATTTTTATCGGTTTCAGTGTTGCAAGACTAAAATGGTTCAGTGTAGTTTTATCATTCTCAAACCTAAACAATATTTGTAGATATGTTGTTTACCATAATTCCATGCTAATAGTAATACACGAAAGGAATCTGTGTTGTCTAACTACTCCACGTGTTTTTTGGAGAGGCCAAATCACTTTCTTTCTCAAAACGTCAATTGATTTTCTTTTCAAATTGGGATAAAATGTCAATTGATTTTCTTTTCAAATTTGGCTAAAACGTGGATTCCATAACTTTGGAATTTGGTGAACTTACACAACAAATGAAAGATGACGACTGTTCCTAATTAGAGCAATGAACTTCATATACAATAAGTAATTTTCCTTTGAGAACAAGAACCTAAGTGGTCGTTTCATGGTTAAAACACAAAGTAAATCAGGGAATAAAAAAGCAATTCGCGCTTCAATGTGGTAAAAGCAATTTGCCTTTTACAAAGTAATAAGCAATTCGCTTCTCTGGTTTGAGACCAAGTAAAAATGCTTCTTAAAAACTCAATTAAAAATAAAAATTAATGCAAAGAGAACCCAACAAGTTTATTGAATTGACATAATAGGACAAATAACTATGAGAAGCCACTAAGCAGGCTAGCCTCAAAGCAAGCGAAATAAGCTAATTAATTTTTACGAGAAGCCACTAAGCAGCTAGGCTAGCCTCAAAGTAAGCTAATTAGCTTCTACATTAAAAATATACATATCTTTGTTTATTGCAATTACCATCACATAGATGAAAAAACATAGCCTTAAACATCTACGATCATCACATACAACATCTGTAATCTTAAGACAACAAACAAAACAATACGCAGAGGCTTGCTGCCTTGCAACCTCTCTTGTTTAAAATTCAAGTCCGAGGACCTTCAATGTGTTTAGCTTTCGCTTTTGAAAGAAAGTTAATTCCGCATTTATTTTTTTAATATTGAAAGTGTTTTCCATCTTCCGAAAGATTTGGTTGTCGACTAAAACATTATGGAATTTATAAAACTCTTTAAGATAGAAATTTTATTCATTCATAAAAATCGTAAATTTATTTTTAACTTTTTAAGTTAATATGTTCTTCTAAAACTTTTTTTTTTTCAAATGTAAAAAGGTATAAGAGTTTTACTTTACATTTATTTATGAATTTTACATTTAAAAGATGTCTAAAAAATCATTCTATTAAGGAATGTCTATAAGTGTATGCTATTGAGGAATGTCTATAAGTGTATGGCGTGGGATTAAAGCAAACAAAAGTTATAAACCAGGGTGTGGCTGGCAGGAAATGCAAGTTTGTTAGGACTGTTTCAACAATTTAATGTGTTTTTCAAGGTATAATATTTTTAAAATGTTAAAAAAATAATAAAATAAGATTTAAAGGTGAATAATTGTTGTTTTTATTAAAAGCAGACAGAAGCTATAAACCTTGGTGAGTGTTGAGTGTGGCTTCCAAGAAATACAAGTTTGTTAGGATTGTTTCAATAATTTGATGTGTTTTTCAAAGTATAATATTTTAACAAGTGTTAAACAAATAAAAAAAGCTTTAAAAGTTAGTAATGGTTGTTCTTATTAATAATGATGATGGTTAACGTTTTCTAAGACCAAAATTTGGTATATCGGACCTACATAAACGAATTCTTTAGTTTGTTTTAAAATTGCATTTGTATGCTCAAAGAGCTTGGAGAGAAGCGTTCCGAGCTCACTATAATTTTGACAAGTTAAAAGGATAGGAAGGTTGGTATTGCAACAAAGACTATGAAATTGAGATCTAATGTGGGTGTACGCAGGGCACTCTAAGAGGAAGTGATTTTCACCCTCAATGTTCATATTCTCACAAAGATAGCAGATCCTTTCCACCCATGGTGTTTTAGGAACTGCCCAACGACCTGTTTCACTATGTAGCTCATGAGACTTTGTTCTTATCTTGACTATATTAATTTTTTTCTTTGAACTAGTTAAAACAAAGAGATACTTTTGATCTTCTAGAGTAGGGTTGATGACCTCTTTATAATATGTTAATTTTCTCTTAGCCTCTCAATCTTTCTCACACCACATATTCTCCTTAAATTTAGAAGTAACAATATTTTTAATGTTATTAATATCTTGTAATGCAACATTTTCGTCGATCTTCCAATGGTTTAACCAGGCCCTGGTATCTTTATACCAACCTCGCTTGAGCCTTAGGTGGTTTTGGATGGAATTTAAAGCTAGCTTAGGAAGTCTATGGTCTCCCATGTTATTGATTTTGTGCTTGTACAAAAGGAGCCTAGTCATAGCTAGGGTCTCGATAGGGGAAAGACCCACTTCTATAAGGAGAACAGGGTAGGGTGTATTGCTTTTAATTTTGAGGTTATACGTTATAAAATGCTACTGGATTTGCTCAATCTTTCTCTAGGATTCTCTAGATGTGTTGCAACCCCAAACCTCACACCCTTACAAGATAACATGAGTGACTAAAGTTTCAAAGAGGAGCTTCTTTTTATCTCACATCACAAGGTTTGCTGCTTTACAATTATTTTCAAGACCAAAATAAGCTTTCCACCCTCCATTAATCATTTTCTTAATGCTATAGTTCCAGTTGAGATTGCGATGAATATCAATTCCTAGGTATTTGTAAGAAGACACTTCCTCCAAGTTGCTATTGTCATACACAAAATTAGCGTAAGTGTCATTCTTGGATTTGATAATCATAATTTTTTTTTCAGTGTTAACAATCATACTCGTGATAGAGAAAAAATCCTTAAGAAGTCTTAGTTTCTTATCAAGATCAGATGGACACCTTGCCAGAAGAACAATATTGTCAGCATAGAGAAGAAGGATGATGACTATTCCAGCTAAGATCGTGCCAGCGCAACCTGCTTCCTGTAAACAACCTTCTAGCTTATCGATGTAAATGCCAAATAGGGTGACGTGTAAAGTCTTAGATATAGCCAGCTTACTCTGTCAAAGGACTTTGAGAGGTTGATTTTATGAACAACTCCTTTCATCTTCTTGATTTTTATACTATGAATCCCTTCTTATGCAACCTTGATAACTTCATTGATTTGTCTGTTTTCGAGGAAACCAAAGCGTTCAATGGAGATGATTTTTTAGAGCACCTTTTTTAGTCTTTGGGTAATTATTTTTGCAACGAATTTATAAGTAATGTTGCACAAATAAATAGGCCCAAAGTCCTCCAATGAGTCAGGTTTATCCTTTTTGGGGATGAGAGCAACGAACATGGTATTGAGGGGAGGATGCATATGACCATTTACTCTGGTTTCTTCAACTAAATGGAGTAGATCAGGCCCAATTGTATCATATAAATCCAAAAATAATTAAATGGTCCATACATCCGGGCCTAGGTTTTGTTCTTTTGGAAACTATGCATAGTTTACTTTAACTCATCCTCAAATATTTCTTCCAAGAGTTCGATGTTATCCTCTTCTGTGATTTGTCCTAGAAAGCATTGTGATATTTGAATCACTTCCACAATTGTCGCCTGATTCTCTACTTTGAAGGGAGATTCAAAATGTGATTTCTTGATCTCAACTAGATCTTCAAAAGAGGAGCACACCTCATTATTGGAGTTCTTTAGCTCCCAAATGGTATTTTGCAGCTTTCTTCCTTTTGCAAAGGACTGAATTTTTGTGTGTGTTGTCGTCACCACTTGCAAGCCAAACTGATCTGGTTTTGAATCTCCATACTTCCTCCCATTCTTTCAGAAGTTCGTTCTTCTTGGATTTCAAAGTAGTCAGTTGTTCTTTGTCTTCTTGGGAAAGAAAATCTCCACCTTCAAAGTTATGAATTTCTGCAATGTTCATTTCCACTTGTTTCAGTGCTTGATCCTCTGCCTCCTTTTTTTTTGGTCCAGTCTTTAAGGAGAGATTTTATACGTGAGAGATTTTGGGAAAAATGAGATGCTGCATGATTACCATTACCAGCTGTGAAAGGTATCCGATTTGTTTGGATTAAGTGGATCACTTCCTCATTTTTTAGCCATGATGCACATAATTTTAAGGGGCAAGATGGTTTTTTGGGGCCGTTCAAAATTTCGAAAACAATTGGAAGGTGATCAGAGTCTCCACCAGAATCAACCCATTGTATGAACATCAAGTTCTTGTCCAAGAGACCTTTTGCAATCAAAAAGTTGTCCAACCTTTTTGCAATTCTATTCTCCCTCATTCTTCTGTTATTTCAGGTGAGTTTTATCTTGATAGCGTCGAGGTCCACCAGCTGAGTGGTTTATAAAAAATGTGCAAAATATCCTGCCAATGGATCCACGCTAGCTCTCAATCCCCATATATCTTATGTGCCTAGGGTAAAATTTAAATGTCCTCCTACTATGACATTTTCTTCCTTTAAGAAGGGGGAGATGAGAAGTTTATCCCAGAAAGAGACCCTATTTTCATAGGGTCTGTATATTTTGATGACGTTGAGATGGATATTAACTTTTGCCTAGTGAATATGCAAACCCATGCCTATGGTAGAACCACAGAAGTTTAGGAAGTTTACAATGATTTGATTCCAAGCTACAACCAACCCTCCTGAATAGCCTTTTTCACTTTGAGCAAGGAAGTTAAAGTTTCATTTAATGGAAGTTAGTAGTTTGGTAACCTCTATTTCTATCCCCTTTGTTTTTTGAAGGAGGATCACATCCAGATTTGGCACCAGAAGCATCCTTGTTAGGGAATTTTTTTTCCGGGTACTTGTCGTACCCCTACAATTTAGAGAGAGGATCTTCATTTGGGAACCCCTTCCAAGGTCTGCAGTGCTCTAAGTGCCCCAAATTTTCTTTTTCCTTACATTTTCTTGGTCCTTCAAATCCTTTTGTTGTGCTGAAGAGATAAGTGTGGCTCTTCCTCGTCTTTTTCCTTTTAATGAAATGCTAGGGTTTAATTCTAACCCAGAGTGTGAGGAAGAGGGATCAAGAAAATCAAGGATGTCTCTCGACCTAAGATGGAAATAGATTTTTGAGGTTGAGGAGAGGGAAGGGGATGTAGTTTGCAAAAAATGGGAGATAACAAGGGGGGAGGGTGTAGACGATAAGGAGGAATTGGAATGTGAAGAGTGGTTGTTTTGGGTATTGTTTGTGAGAGGAGACAAAACAAGGTCTGTACTTTTTAGGTTTAAAGCATTCATTGAAATTTCTAGCAAACGATTGTTTGAGGGTGTTTCATAAATCTTACCCAAGACATGATCTATCTCTTGATGCAAAGGTTGTGTCGTATCTTTGCATTGTTCCAATGTTTCTTGTTGTGCTGGTTCTGAGGTCCGAAAGGGTTAGTCCTCCTCTTTGAAAGGTCTATCCATATTTCTCCCTAGCTTGGTCCTGACGTCCTCCTTCATTGCCTCTTCCCTAGGGCTCCATCTTTTTCTGCCTGGATTTTTTGTGAAACGCAGGTGGTAATTCTTTGCTAGGTGTCCAACTCCATGGCATATATGGCATCTAAATGGAATTCCTTCATAATATAGTATTTGTCTGATTTCATTTCCCCAAATTAGGTTTAGATACTCATGAATATATGTCCTGATATTGAAGGAGATGGGTATACGAGCCACTGATTTTCTCTGTGTGTTCTAAAAAGAGAGATCTACATCCAAAAAAATCACCAACGCATTTTCAATATCCTTGAGTGAGTCCAAGTTCCATAATTCCCAAGAGAAGCTGGGGGGCGGACCCAGACAGGTTGAGTATCCATTTTTCCACAGTACGCATCAAAGAGCAAAGTAAATTCTTTGAGGAGCATGCGTATGCACCCAAAGCTCCAATGTTTCAGTAAGATCTTGTCAACATGCGCTGCACATTTAAACTTGAAACCAAACCATCCTTTGGTTAAAGCATTGGTTTTTGGTTCATAATGTAAGAGATTCTCCCAGTTGATCCTGGCCCATTCTTTCAATCCTTCGGGACTAGGGTGATGACCCTTGATCTTTCCAACTAGGGCAATCTCATCCATTTCTCTGCATGTCCAATTGAAACATTTACCCCACAAATAAGGTTTATAGGACCTTTTGTGATGTTTAGGCACTTATTCTTCCCCTTTTTCTGGGGGAGTATTTCAAACTCTTCTTTGATGGCCTACGAACCCTCCTTGTCCTCTCTGCTACTCTTATTCGAATCAGAAGCGACTAGATTCCCTTGCAAATCCACTGCTATAAGGATGGATGCTATAAATCCTTTTGGGCTATGATTCTCTTCTCCATCCACTGAAATGTGGTTAGAGGGTTCAGTAAGTTCAAGAAGGGAGATGGTCCATCCCACTTCTAAGAGTTCAAATTCTATGAGCAACGTCGGTTCCAATGGGCGTGGTCGAATTCAACAAAGGGTTTGCACGTAGGTCCATGTGCAAAATGGTAGACTCTGTTTGAAATTTAAACCCTAAATTAGCTTTGATCTATGTGGGAAACAAATTTTAGGGGTTTCCACCAAGAATCGAGTCTAGGGGCCTAACTGCCAGCAGTAGCAGCAGAGCTTCTGCAGTTTCTTTCGATGGGTAAGTCGACACCGAGTTGTTCACAACAGGTTCCATTGACTCGACAGTAACGGTTGAGGTCACAGTTGGCATAACAATATGAGAAAGCAGGTTAGGGTTTTTGAAAGAGACACCGCTAGTCATTGGTGAGGGAAAAAAGTTTAGCCCCTGCCACAGATCGTTAGAATAATCCACATCTTCATCCTCTCTGTATGCCATTTTTCTTCCACTTTCTTCCTATGCGAAGATCCACAAAACGTAGAGCTAGTGGTTTTCAGGGGCTATGAAAGAAGCCCTTCAAAGTTTGGAAAAACACAGTCCCACCATCATCCAACCCCTCTCTTTTTAGTCCTAGTTCAAGCTATCCTATCAAATATATATAATATGAAAATTTTGATTTTTGTCATGGTCTTGTTGTCTCCCCTTGTTAGGTAAATTTGATTAGGTTATGGTTTTTTGGTCCCATGGTATTTGGTGTCCCAACGTATGGCTTGTTATATTGCTTGTGAAGATGCACCTTTAAAGGTTTCCATGATAATTCTTCTTTGTCTTTATGTGTGTGCTTGGTTCAATCATTAAGTTTGTTAGTATTTTTTTGTTTATTAATTTTTGTAAACTTTGTATTTTTGTATTATATGAGGACAGATATGAGATTTCAATGTTTCATATAGTTATTATAAATTTTATTAAAAAAAAACAACTATTACTATAAGAAGTAAAATTAAGATTTAAACGTCAAATAAAAGGCAATGTTAAAAATAAAACATCGTATAAAAGTTTCTTGATGTCCAAGGTAAGACATCAAATTTTAACCTTGGTTGGGTTTTTTTCGTAAAGGACTCTCACATTCTCAAGTTCAAGGAAGGTTGGGAAGGGATCAAATAAATTTGTTATACTAATGGCCTTAAAATTAGCTTTTATGCTTGTTGTGGAGAAAATGTTCTTCATATATCTAATTTTTTAATGACTCATTTGTGCTGATAAATTGGATCTTGGATTTGAGTTTTTTTTTTTTTAAAGAGAATTTTATGTTGAATCCCATCTTCGAAAATATTCATTTTTTAAAAGTTTTATTTAATAATAATGGTTTTCATTATGTTTATAAGGAAATGAATGAAATGGTTTCCAGATTGTCAAAGGATGGCTTGTAGTCGAAGGCTACATAATGACACAACTAGGAGGAAGAGGGGGTTTTAATTGTAATATGATCATATTTCTTGGTTTGTGTTGGTTATTCAAGACTATTAAGTTTGTCTTCAATTTCATTATCATTAGGATGTGAGATATGGGACTTGTTATTTTTGTACAATGGGATAGAATGTTCTTTGATGTCAATTTTTTAAAATATATATTTAAACGGTGTAGACATTCTTATAGTTATAATGGGTATGTATAATTAACTTTTATATGGTTCCTAAGAAACATTAAAGTATGTGGGATGGATGTACATGATTATTTTTGACAATTTGCTACATGATTTTTTTAAGAGGATCTGTTTTGAAAAACATGTATAAGAGGATCTGTTTTGAAAAATATGTGTAATGTTGAGAAGGTATCTCGAAAAATGAATTTGTGTTTAAAGTATAATGATTTAACATTTTTTTTTATATAATTACGTCGTAGGCTTTTTCTCCATGAAAGAACCTGTCCCAAAAGATTCCCTGTCTCTATGGCCATTAACATCCCGACATGTGTCGCCTAATTATTGGCGAGTTTAATTGTTACACTTTCCGGTTATTGTATCCTGTGATCCGGCCGGGACATAAGAAGGCGGCATGGAGTTGATTGGTAGGTTTTTTGTGTCGAGCTTTATTTTGTCTATTAGTATTCTTTCCGTGTAAGCTCTTCCTCTGTCAAGTCCATGCCTATCTTAAACTCACTA